>NC_061162.1:25055676-25218176 GCF_022113875.1 Hydra vulgaris | reverse complement strand
CATTCTATTATCTCCTAATGAGAGTACAGCTTTAAAACTCAGTTTTATAATTCTAAGGCCGGCTGGTAGTCAGGTTTCCCAAACTCTGTGATAGCTCTCAGAGACACTGATTCCATCAACAGCTGAAAAATATCAAAGTACTAACAGTGCCATGTTGCACATGGATGGTGTCCCTATTCGTACTTTTGGTGTAAATTGTTGAGGCCACATTTGGAGCCGTTTGTTTTGGCTAAGGGTTTATTAATAGTAATAAGTAAATTGCTTAGACTATTAAATAGTATACTGAGTACTATCTATGCTTTGCGTCAAGTTTTTTAAAAAACTTAAAATGACTAAAATACCAAAAACTATAACACACATAAAACCATCATCATCACCAAGTTCTCCATACCTATCATTCAGTAATATTTGTGGTCTTCGTAGTAACTTTTCTTTAGTTGAGTCTTATCTCTTGCAAAGTTCACCAGACCTACTTGCTCTTTGTGAGACTAATTTGAGTTCAGCTGTCTCATCTTGTGATCTTAGTGTTGATGTTTATCTTCCTTTTATTCGTAAAGAATCTAATAGTCACATGCTTGGCCTAGGCATTTACATTCGTAAGAATTCACCGATTTGTCGGGAAACTAGGTTTGAATCCACAGACTACTCTTTTATGTGCTTTCGTTTAGCACCACTTCACTCTATCACCTTTCTCTTTGTTCTATATCGCTCTCCCTCATCTCAAGACTGTACTCTTCTTGATGTTTTTTCTGATTATATTGACCAAGCCCTCATTCTTTATCCATCAGCCAATATTGTTGTTGTCGGTGACTTGTTCATCACACTGAATGGCTTGGCTCTAGTGTCAGTGACTCTGCAGGCATTAAGACCTACAACTTTTGTCTTTCTCAATCTCTAACTCAAATAGTTAACTTTAAAACTGGCTTTGCAGACAAACCGAATCATTTACCTTCTTTACTCAATTTATGTTTGTTTCTGATCCTAGTCAGTGCTCAGTTTCATCGCATTCACCTTTAGGTGCTTCTGATCACGATTTTATCTCTCTAAAACTATTATCTCATTCTTCTTCATCATCAAAATCCTCCTATCATTGTACCTCTTACAACTACCTCAAAGCTGACTGGGACTCTTTCCGTGATTTTCTTTGTGATAGCCCTTGGGTAGAAATCTTTTGTCTTCCTCCTGACAAACGTACATCTTACATATTTATTTTTACATTATTAATTGTGGATTTAGGCTGGCATGGAACCTTTTATTCTCTCTCGACGATTTTAGATCAAACCTCAATCTTCTCCATGGTTTTTCTCACATTGTGTTGCTGCAATTTCCAATCGAAACCATTACTTCCATATCTATCAGCAAAACAATTCTCCAGAAAACAGACATCTGTTTACTATTGCTAGAAACCATTGTAAAAAGATTTCGCCTAAAGCCAAAGCTCACTATTTTCAGGTAATGAAATCTCATATTTAATCACAAAAATTAGGCTCTTGTGACTTTTGGAGAATCTTTAATAGTATCAATAATAAAATCAAATCTGTTATTCCACCTCTCTTGTATGTTTCAGACGTTGTCACCTCACCTAAAGACAAAGCTGAATTGATTGCTAATAACTTTTCATCAATATCATCTCTTGATTTCACTAGTTGTATTTTACCTGATATAGCCATCAAACAGGTTGATCTATTGCTTGACATTTGCATCACTCCAGCTTCTGTATCTAAAGTGATTTCCTACTTAGATTCTTCTACAGCATGTGGTCCAGACAACATACCTGTTGTAGTCTTGTAGAAGTGTTCTCCAGAGCTGTCATCCATACTTTTAAAACTATTTAACAAGTGCTTATCAGAGTCTTGTTTTCTGGCATGCTGGAAAGTGGCATCTGTTATCCCTATTTTCAAAAATTCTGGAGAGCAATCTGACTCGTCTAACTACCACCCCATTAGCCCTCTTCCTATCATAAGCAAGGCTTATAAATCTTTAATTAACAAACACTTAATCTCTTATCTTGAATCTAATAACTTACTTTATGATCATCAATATGGATTTTGATCTTCTCATTCTACAGCTGATTTGCTAACAGTAATAACCGATTTTATCATTATTTGCTAACAGTAATAATATGTTTTATTATGCATTATATAGAGGTGGAGAGGTTAAGGCGATCGCTCTTGACATTTCTAAAGCTTTTGATAAAGTTTGGCATGCTGGTCTTCTCCATAAACTTTCTTCTTACGGTGTATCGGATAACATCTTTAAGATTATTGAGTCCTTCCTTTCCAATCGTAGTATAAAAGTTGTTCTCGATGAACAGCACTCTTCTTCATATTCTGCAACTTCAGAGGTTCCTCAAGGTTTATTCCTAAGCCCTATACTCTTTTTAATTTACATTAACGATCTTCCAGATATTCTCACATCTAAGGTGGCATTGTTCGCTGATGATACTGCCATAAATTTTTGTCATGATAAGAAGCCTACACTCTCTGATTGTTTGGAGGGGGGATTTGAGCCTGAAAAGGATCTCACTTTTGCTACAGCATGGGGCTCACAGTAGCTGGTGAACTTTAATTTAAATAAAACTCAATTTTTTTCAGCCAGTTGTTATTGCAATAATTTAGATCTTCCTATATTTATGAACAGTGATGTACTTGATGAGTCTTTTACTCTTCATCTTCTAGGATTAACTCTTACTTCAAATCTTTCTTGGAAACCGTATATCAAATCCATTGCATAATTAGCATCTGCTAAGGTTGCATCTCTTTATCGTGCTCAACACTTTCTTATTCCGGATTCTATTCTTTATCTTTATATATCTCAAACCCATCCTTGTATGGAATACTATTGCAATACCTGGGGTCAATATTTGAATAATACCCTTTCTTGATGCTCTTGCAGCCAACCTCTAACCATTATCACATCTTCGTAATGTTGCTTCTCTTTCTCTTTTCTACAAATACTATAATGGGCACTGCTCTAAAGAGCTAGCATCTCTTGTGCCATCTACTAAAATTCATTCTCGTGTTATTCGTCATTAAATTAAGTCTCATTCTTTTACTGTGACTGTTCCTAAGTGCTCCAAAAACTCTTATTCGTTCCTAAGTGCTCCAAATTCTCTTTTTTTTTTTTTTTTTACTAGAACATCAGTTCTTAGGAACTCGCTTCCTTCATCTTGTTTTCCTGATTCATACAATTTGCAATCTTTTAAGTCGTCTGTCAATCGTTATCTTGCTCTACACACTTCATCTTTTCTCTTCCAGTAACTTCCAACTCTTATAGTGGTTGCTTGCAGCCTTGTTGGATGCGAAGATGTAAATAAATAAAAAAAAGTAGCCTCCCCAACATCAGAGAGTAGCCTTCTTAACTATTCAACTATAGAGAGTAGCCTTCTCAATATAGAGAAAGCCTCTATAACTGAAGAGGCCTATCTTTTTTTTGGGGGGGCTTTGAGAGATAAATTAAAAAAAGAATTAGATAAATAAAAGTTTTTAGAGCATGCAAGTAAAAGAGTGAGACTTAGCTGAATGATGAGTCATGCAAGAACGAGTTTTAATTGATGGAACTAGAGATGACAGCTCCTTTGAGTAGCAACCATGATAGTATTAGTAGAAAAAAAAAAGCAATGCAACTTTACGACAATGGAAAAGAGGCTCAAGCTTAGCAGCTAGAACGGCTACAACTACATTTACATTGCATTTTTGGACCTTGTCTAGAAGAGAAAGAGCATCGTTAGAAGAACCAGTCCAAATATGACAACAGTATTCCATACAGGAACAAATAAGAGATTTGTAAAGGTAGATAATGGAATCAGGAGAGAGAAAATGGCGAGCACGATAAAGAGAAGCAACCTTAGCAGATGCTAATTTGGCAATCGATTGCATATATGGTTTAAATGAAAGTTCAATAGTAAACAATAATCCAAGAAGACGTAAAGAATAGGACACAGTGAGAGGGAGATTTTTATTGTAATAACAGTCTACAAAAATTGCATTTTTTTGTTATTCATTTTATGGAAGATAATGAGATATATAAAAGTAATAAAAAAGTAATATAAAAGTGTCATCTCAGATCATCTGCTACACAATACCAATTAAGTTTGTTTTATTTTTTAAGTATTAAAACATTTAAGTGAGTTATTGCCTAATTTCAACCGTTTATTTTAGTGATGGTGTGGGTTCACAATATAAAAATTATAAAAACGTATCTAACATATTTTACCCTAAACAAGATCATGAGGTATCTGCAGAATAACACTTTTTCACTACATCACACAGAAAATAGTGTTTATGATGGTGTTAAAGGCAAGCAACTTGTAGCAAAGACAAGTTTACAAGATGAAGTTAGTTTGGACATGTAGACATTAAAAAAATAGATTATCAGAAGGTAGAGATATAGCCAATTTAGTGTGTCTAGCTGATGCACACAAATATAGATATTGGAAAAGTGGCATGGGAAAAAAAAATGCAATCAGTAAGCTTTTAACAACATAGTTCTAAAAACAACAAGGACTTTCATAAATTTCTTAAGTTTAGTTGTTTTTTATTAATGCTGTATATATTATTCTTAAATTTTTTATCCATGTTATCCTTATTTAGGCCGTGGCGGGAAGCGAGAGCTTTAGCTCTCGCTCTTGCCCACACTCCCCTGAAACGCTTTACCAGAGCTATTTACGGCTCTCGCAAAAGAATAATTTTTCTGATAAAAGTATAATTATCATTTTAAATAAAATAAAAAACACTATGTCATTAAAAAAAAATTAATTGCATAATATACTGAAATGCTTTTTAAAAGACATGGTTGTTGCAAAAAAAATTAGAATTAAAAAAGAGCGCCAATTTAAATGAGGAGCACCTTGCACAGCTCCCCAAGTTCGTTTTAGGAGAGCTTTTTTCCGCTTTTGCATTTATTTATTCACGTTGAGGCTTGCTTATTCATACTGAATTTAAATAATTAGAGGTATTTAAAGTCTTTAATATTATTTATAAAAATTATTCATACAATATATGTTTTCCTAGGTGAGTAGTTTTCAAGTTCAAACAAAAGTTTTTTGTAAACAATTAAATTTGTTAAAATCAACTAATTAACTTGAATTATTTTTAATAGATAATTAAGCTAACTTTTATATAAAATATCTTAACAACATGTGAAAAAAATTTAATTAAAAAATGTACCAATAATAGAAGTTCCCATAGCAACCCCCTCAATTTCTCCATGACTTTGAGCATGAACATGATAACAAAGCTCTCCATTGCGAATTGTTTCTTCTACAGATATGTTTAGTTCTCCGATATTCTATCATAAACAACAAGATCCAAACATCAAAATAAAAATAATAAAAATAAATAATAAAAAAAAATCTGGCAAAATTTATCTTTACATTTATTATTTGAATATTTGATCTATGATATAGTTATTGCAACAATACTGATCTGCTATATAATATGACATGATATTTGTATGTATTGCTTACGGTGGATCTATTGTTATTATTTGTTTGTACAAACCATTTACAATGGATCTATTGTTAATATTTATATGTATAAATTGCTTACATATGGTGAATCTATTTTTGATATCTATATGTATAAATTGATGACAGTGGATCTATTATTAATATTTTGTATAATTTTATATTTTTGATCTACTTTATAATAATGGTTGTACAAAAAAAAGATGTGAAGCCCTAAAAAAGGGATGTGAAGCCCTAAAAAAAAGGGATGTGAAGCCCTAAAAAAAAGGGATGTGAAGCCCTAAAAAAAAGGATGTGAAGCCCTAAAAAAAAGGGATGTGAAGCCCTAAAAAAGGGATGTGAAGCCCTAAAAAAGGGATGTGAAGCCCTAAAAAAAAGGGATGTGAAGCCCTAAAAAAAAGGGATGTGAAGCCCTAAAAAAAAGGATGTGAAGCCCTAAAAAAAAGGGATGTGAAGCCCTAAAAAAAAGGGATGTGAAGCCCTAAAAAAAAGGATGTGAAGCCCTAAAAAAAAGGGATGTGAAGCCCTAAAAAAAGGATGTGAAGCCCTAAAAAAGGGATGTGAAGCCCTAAAAAAGGGATGTGAAGCCCTAAAAATAACTCTGGTTTTGATTTAATTTTGGTCTTTAATGACTTTTTTGATGATTTTGTCTTTATAATTGTTTCTTGAATAGTCATTTTTAATTTATAATTGTTTCTTGAATAGTCATTTTTAAACTCTTTTTAATAGGGGTTTTATTGTGGACAGACTAGAAAAAGTTCAAAAAACTATATTTAAGAATAAGTTATAGCTCAACAGATCTCAATATTATTTTAAAAGATTAATTCCAACAACCAGGGCTGTCCCAAGAGAGGGGAAATAGGGGTGTCTAGCCCCTATACAAATATTATTAGTTAGCAAATTGGAACTGGAGTCGGCCAAATTAGATCTATAGTTGGCAGTCAGCAAATGTCAGAAAACAAGGACCTTTTTTTTTTTGTAGATAAGTTAGTGGGCAAAAAAAATTTTTTTGGCATAAGTCAGCAAAAAAAAGACATGTCACACACAACCCCCACCCCCTTTTAAAGTCTCTTCGAGATGGCCCTGCAAATAACATATTTTTTACAACTTTGATTGTAAAAAAATGCATTACAAAAAAGCAAGCAACATATTCTTAGACATTTTTGTTTAAACTTACAACATTACTAAAAAAATAGATGTAATAAAATTTACATTTTTTTAAAACAATATTCAATTTCAAATTGAAAATTTTTTTTTAAAATTTTCAATTTAAAAAAAAATTTTTTTTTCCTCATATGACTAAAAAAAGGAAAAACTCTTTTGAACAATTTTCATTAAAAGTAAAAAAACAATCTTTTAAAAGGCTAATTTAATAAATTAAGTTTTCAATTAACTCAAACAAAAGTGAATTAAACAAATATTAAAATATCAAAAATTTTATAGATTAACTAAAAATAGAACCAAAAACAAAAAAACAAAAAAAATATTGACTAGTGCATATTTTAGTATAAATTATTTGACTACTAACTAATACATAATATAAAATTTATTGCATTCAAAAATTATGAAATATAATAAATTGTTATAAAATAAATATTTTAAATTAAAAATTCTTTAAGTAACAAACTAACCTTTCCATTATCAGAAATTGTTGCAAGGTGATCTGTAAAAACAGTTTTGCTAAGACTTTTAAAATCTAAAGTTTAGTTAATAAAATTTGGAGGATCATTAAACATAATGGTTGATAGATCTTAATATCATTATATGAATTATTGAACCTATTTGTTGATCAAATCTTCTTAGTACCATAAAATTTACCCAATTGGTTGATCAAATTTTTTTAATACCATGGGAATTATTAAATCAATTAGGTAAAAAATTACAATAGCTTTTTGATTTTTTGAAATGAAGAACAAAGTAAATGTGAGTAGAAAGAAAACGACATCTTACCAATTGTGTAAAGATATTCGATACCATGAACATTGGTTTCTAAGTTTCTGTTGTTTCTAAATATTAAACAATTAGCTTCAATGATAAACTTTATGCTTTAAACTACTTTATCAACTATTATTATTATTGCTATTATTATTATTATTATTATTATTATTATTATCATTATTATTATTATTATTATTATTATTGTTATTGTTATTATCATCATCATTCATCATCATCATCATCATCATCATCATCATCATCATCATCATCATCATCATCATCATCATCATCATCACCATCATCATCATCATCATCGTCATCGTCATCATCATCATTGTCAATCACCAACCATCAACTACCAATTACTAACCATCAGCCATTATCAATAATAAGAATAAATCAAAACATATTTAAATACATACATAAAACCTCACCTACCCCAATATTAAATCACTTTACCGACGTGACCAGGACATTAACATTTTGTTGACATATAATTTTGAAGAAGCAACAGAAATAAGGAGCACCAGTTTAAAATAATAGTATGTTTCAACAACATAAACAAAGACCACAATCTACACAGTTTAATCAAAAAAAAATTCCAGTTACTGAGATATTTTCTAATTTTCTATATAGCATAATTTAAAAACTTAAAAAACTTTATTAATCTTAGCAATCAGAGTAAAGATTTAAATGTTGAACAGCTACTAGGCATGGTCCAGGCAATCAGAGATTTCCCTCTAAGCTTATGACTATATCTTTTTGTTATGAACCTAATGTTTCAAAAATTATAAAATTGTGTTATTTTTAAGTGCACATCTTGATCAAATATAACAGAATGAAAAAAGTTGTTTTCAGTGCACCTTAAGAAAATTATTTTTCAGTAGAATTGTGATAATATAACGTAATGATATAAAATCTATTTTTTTTTTCAATGTTAAATATACATAACATCAACTGATAATATTGCAAGAACTGATGTGTATATTTCAGTTAAACCTTTTGCAACTATTTACTTATTATGGACTACAAACTAAACAAAAATTAACCAATTCTAAGTTGAATAAATGACAAATATGTCTTTTAGAGATTTCATATTTTAAATGGCCTTAGACTATAAAATAATAGCCTTCCTAGCACATATTAGTATTATTATTTTTATAATTAATATTTTTTTAAAACTATATAAAAACTGGGACCTGGAGTCTTAGTGGGGCTATGAACTGTTTTGTAAAGTCATAACAATATTACATATGCATAAGTGTTTATTAAATAGGATAAAAATCTTTTTGTTTTCAGATTTTAAATATATGAAGCTTTAGATAATTTTTTTTTTTTTTTTAAACTCATTATATTTCATTTAAATTTCTTTTTAACTTTGATTGGTTTATCTCATTTTCACTTGTGTTTTTAAGTTTCAACTTGATAACTTAATTGATTTATTTCATTTTTATTATCTGAATATAAACTGTAAACAAAAGATTTAATCTAAAAAATCTTAAAGTTAAGCAGATTAAAATAAAATACACAAGTAAAATGAAAATGAAAAACAAAACAAAATTGCACATACTCTGGTTTACTTCCGACAGAATCCATATCTGATTAAAATGTCCAATATGTACAAATAAACGCAGACAATCTATTTAATAACCAAATGTTTAAACTTTTATTTAAATTTTATTTATTTTGTTAATTCATTTTTCTATTTATTTAACAAGAAACAAATATTGATACACAAAAAGACTTTTAAATTTTTGATAAACAAACTAGAACTATTATGTCACTAAGATTATTAACAAATAATATGATGTTCATCTTTAAAATATATTTAACCTTTTATATGATTTGAAGCTACATATCTGGATTTTATACACAACATAAATGGTTAAAATAATTTAAATTGCAAAAAAAATCTAAGCTCAGTATGTTTGCACGTGTTAAAGTGCAAATTAATGCAAATTAATTTAAGTTGCATTCAGCTGCACTTTAACATGTGCAAACATATTGAGTTTAGATTTTTTTTGCATTTAAAATTATTTCAACCATTTATGTTGTGTATACTCCGATTACTTATGCAATCATTTTGCATGTCTAAGTCTTAAACATGCAAAATAATTGCATAAATCATAATGCATGTATAAGTTCAAACATTATTTCAAAGATACAAACATAGATAATTGAGTTTCCATATCTTTTTCTTCACAATAAAAAAAACTTATTTCAAGCGCTATTTTAATAACAATAATATTTCTGTATAACATAAACCTTTAATATATTGTGTAATGAAACACTTTTTTTTATAAAATGATCATTTTGTAATGATCATTAAACCAAAATAATCATAAAATATAATGCATTATACAATGTTCTAATTTTAAATTGTTAACAATATTTAAAAAATTAAATAATATACTATGTATATCTTATCAAAACTATACAAAAACATTATCTTTAATAAATTACCAAATAAATAAACAATAATATTTTACCAAGAAAAATTTATTAGATTTATTTTCAATAACTTATGCTACATTTAATAAAAGCTACAATTAAAAGCTAGTGCAAATAAGGCTAATACCTTGATGATTATCTACAACTACTATTACTATAATCAAAATCTAATGTTGACAAGGCCAATGCTTTTGATAATTATCGCATTACTGAATAGTTGACAAGCTTTATAAATTAAATTTAATAGATTTATCTCAAAAAATTGAAAACTCAACTTATTAACTTATCATAAACAATTAAGTAATTGTTAAATTTTACACTTAGCAGAGTAGTGATACGACACTATCAGTAACTTTATGTAATGAATCATGCTATCAGTAACTTTATGTAGTGATATCATGCTATCAGTAACTTAATTTAGAATATTATTAACTTATAGTATTTTTCACTATTTTTGGTATGTTATGCAATGTATTAATTCTATGCGGATCTAAACTTAAAACAATGCCGATAACTACTGTTACTAAGGACAGTTATAGATCCGGCAGCCTTATGGTTGTCCTTCCTGTATTATATTTAGATATAAACAAGTTTTTTTATTTTTTCACAATAATTTGAAAAATGAGGGTCCACTTTGTTACTGAGGGTCTATTTTGTTACTACAATATATGCGTCATTTTCAATGCTGCAACAAAAGCATCATTTTTTCCCTTTATAACAATTATTTATTGTGCGCGCGCGTGTGTGTGTGTGTGTGTGTGTGTGTGTGTGTGTGTGTGTGTGTGTGTGTGTGTGTGTGTGTGTGTGTGTGTGTGTGTGTGTGTGTGTGTGTGTGTGTGTGAAATTCAAATTTATTTATGCAAGTTTTTTTTCTTCTGGTTATTATATAAATATAATTAAAAAAAAAAAAATTTTTTGCATGTAAATTATTATTATTTTCATCAATTAAAGTAGCTAATAATTATTTTAATAATTATTTATATATATATATATATATATATATATATATATATATATATATATATATATATATATATATATATATATATATATATATATATATATATATATATATATATATATAGGAGTAATCTTAATATTATTCAACCTTCAAAAAAAACTAATATTTAAAAAATCTAAATAATAAAATCGAAAAAACCAACAATTAAAGTGTATTGGTTTATTTTGATGTTGTTCAACTAATAAGGTGAAGTATTTTAAATATGATATGCATTATTTAGCAAAATAGAAAAATTACTCAACAAGAAATGATAATTCTCATTAGGAGGATGTTATTTTTGCACATAAATTTATATATTTTTTTAAATTTAGATAAAAAGAAATTTAAATTATTTATATCTTCTTACGGTTTATTTTTGATAAAAAAGAGCATTGTTAGTTTAAAAGCAATTTTTTTTTTGTTTGAAATAAAAACTAAAGAAGCTATACATTGTTAAATAAATTGTAATATTATTGGTATTTTTTTAGAGTTTAATGCAAGTGGAAAATTAGAAAACGCTGTCTATATATACGCTGTCTGTATATACGAAATATATATACTATATATACGTATATATACGTATATATATGTACTATGTATACGTATATACTATATATATTATATATACGAAATATATATACTATATATACGCTGTCTATATATACAAAATTAAAAAAACGCTATATATATATATATATATATATATATATATATTTTTTTTTTTCCTTTTTTTTTATATATATTTTTTTGTATGTTTTGATTATATAATTTTTTGTGTTTTTTGATTTTATTTTTTTTTAATTTTTGTTTTTTTGTTGTTTTTTTTGATAAAGTGCCGTTGTGCGGAGAAAAGTCGAGAAATTAGATAAGGTTGAAGAGTTAAGGTGAGTTTCCACTCATCCATTTTTCTACGGAAAAGGGAAAGGGAACGGAAAAATAATCACGTGAGCATTCTCGGACAAATAAAATCTTTTATTACGCATGCTCACGTAATTATTTTTTCCTTTCATACCCCGTTCCCGTAGAAAAACGGATGAGTGGAAACTCGCCTTTAGATATTTGAAAAAGGTTGTGCAAAGTTTTTTTACGTTACGAACGCTACAGAAAATACATTTAAAATAGGAAATTATAAGTGATAAAATAATGGCTGGCAGGGATTATTTATTTAATCATAATTAAAAATATTTTGTTGTGAAAATAATAATTTGCAGTGAAAGGGAAACCTTTACTAAACATATAGTTTTTGCGATGAGCTGGTGTATTTATTTAGCTCATATGTTTATTTTCAGATTCCCGTTCTCTACTTGACAAAAAACATTTTTAATACAGAAAAGTTGACAAAAAATGTCCGTAGTGTTTCTACGGACACGGTAATTATATTTTAAGGTAATAATATTCCTGATGTTCCTGATTATTACCCTGATCATTGCCATAGGGATGATTTTGGAATTGTTGAACATGTGGTGGCATCTGCTGTTCCATATCTCACTCATTATGGTTTGAGTGAGTGTCAGCAGCAGCTGCAATGTAGGATTTTTTTCCGATAAATTCGAGGTTTTAATAAAAAAAATCGAATTTATCGGAAAAAAGTTGTTTTTGGATGTCAAGGAGTTATATACATGTTTAAAATATTCCCATATTTCAATAGAGGGAGGACAGTAGACAAAGATGTAAAGATTGTCCTCGACTTTACCACAAGTTTTGCATTTGTTGTTTTTAACAATCTGTTACCTTGTGCTTTTGGCTAGCAAGGCCGCAGAATATTTCAATTATTGTTTTGTAGTACTGAGACATTTGGTTGTCCCAGTGTTTTGGAAAATTGTTCTGTTACAAAAAATTCCAGCTTTGGTTTTGGTTAGTAAACTTTATAAGTGAACTTGCTAACCAGTACTTTGAAAACTAGTAGTAATCGTGAGTTTTATCCTCTCCGCATTCTTTCAGTTGAAAGAGTGTTTTGAGGCGAAGTGCAAGGCTTTGCTCCTTCGGTGATAAAATTCCGAAACCCCCGCTTTTGACGGGTAAAAAAAGTGTCTCTCTTTTGACCGGATCGAAATTGGTCTTTTGCCACAGATTTTCGAAAATGGCACTGTGTAAACGTTCTATTCAATTCTTATTAAACGTTCTAACGTCCACACTTTTGACATTGCTAACTACGTTAGCAATGTCAAAAGTGTGGTTTCTGGCAAACGTACTGCCCGTTCCCGAATGGGTAAGAGAACGTTTACACAGTGCCATTTTCGAAAATCTGTGGCAAAAGACCAATTTCGATCCGGTCAAAAGAGAGACACTTTTTTACCTCTACCTTTTTTTACCTACTATGTCTCAGTACTACAAAACATAGAAAAGACTCATATATCAACATAGTCTTTCCGCAAAGTGACAAAGTACGTAGTCCCAGAAACTTGAGTTTTTTCTCTATTTTGTTTAGAGTTACTAGCCAGTTAAAATTGGTAGTATTACTCAGTCTGGTGTAAAAAGTAACACCCAAAATTTTTGAAACCGGTGTTATTGGTCCACTCTATGTTGCCTAATTCTGGGTACATTTTAGGATCAAAAGAGCGAGACCCTTGGTTTTTGAGGCATTGATCACTGAACCACTTGCTTTTTTAAATAGTTTTACTGTTTCGAAAAAAAAGCGGACTGATTTTACGTCCCTGGCAAAAAAGTTCGAATCATCTGCGTACTGCTGTAATTTAAGGAGTTTTGGTGTTCCTGGTAGTGGGAAACCCTCAATTTTGCTGTCTGCTCTGATCACCAAAGCGAGAGCTTCGGCGACAAAGACATACAACGAAAGAGAGAGAAGGTTGCCTTGTCTAACTCCCCTTTCGATAGGGAAGGAGGCTGACAAGAAACCGCAATTCAGAGCAGATGCCGAAACTTCTGAATATAGGGTGTCAATGAAGCATACAAAATTTTCTCCGAGGTTAAATTTTTGGATAATCTGCAGGAGAAACGCGCGATCGACTTTGTCAAACGCCTTTTCTTGATCTATTGACATTATGAAACTAGATAGATAATATTCTTCCGTTTTTTTCCCTTTTTAGTTCGTTTAAAGATATAATGGATTTAGGGAGAATCGCCACCCCGCAATATTTATGACTTGGACCGGAGTTTCAAATGGACTCACCAGTCCATTCGTCTCCCCACTGTTTAACAGTGGATGGTCCAAAATGTGTTTCCTGTTGGAAAATGAGCTCGAAGGAAGATTTTTTTAAAAAACCCAAAAAAACTGTCGCGTTTTGTTTGGTCGTTTAGACCGTTTATGTTGCATGTTAAAATATTAATAGATGGAGAGGATAGGCTTTCCTAATTTGAAAACTTGTATACCTTAAACATAAATATAATAATTTTAGAGCCTGACTCAAAAAAAACAAACACATAAACCTTATAGCACGAGTTTTCGTTTGAAATGACGTAATACGAACAGATGGACGCACTGGACCATAACATTTTACACAAAAGCGCGAGCTGTAGCTCAATACGGATTGAGCTGTAGCTCAATACGGATCAATACAACAATACGGATTACCACAGCTTATGCGCTTAATTAAAAATAGAACGTGCGTTTTAAAATAGAAAGTAAAAGAATCGAAAAATTATACTGATTTGAGAACAGAAAGAAAAAAATAAATTAAAAAAGTAGAAAATATTTTAAAACGCAAAGTAAATTAATATAAAAGAAAATTCTTATGATTTCTTCTCCGCACAACTTAAGATATCATAGGCGTCAAAATTAAAATTTAAATCTTGCTCGTCGTCAATTAAAACATCTGTGTCATTCTTTTCTTTTTCATGGGTAACCACTGTTTGTAAAAATGTTTGTAGCGTAGTGTGAATCCATCAACATTTTGATATCTTGGCAACGGGTTAATGTGCGGGCTTTGCCAGTTTTTAATTATAGTTATTACATTTCCTGTCAGTATATCTTCTCCGTGTACCTTTACCTTTTGGCAGCTAAATGACTCAAAGGTATCTCTACCTGCCGCAAGGTGTTTACCTAAGGTGGTAAGGGCAGCTAAACCTCCGCTCAAAAGGATACCAATAGGAATATTTTGTACTAGTACATCTATGTTGCGTACAAACTTTTCAGTGGTGTTAATTAAATTTATTTTTTTGTTGCAGCTTTATATAATTTTTGAAATGTTGTTTGAGCAGCTGTAGCTAATTTTTGTAGTATTTCGATTGAATAGTTTATGCAATGGGTTTGAAGGTGGGAAATGTTTATCTATTAATTACAAAAAGATTTGGCCAGCATTGGTGGAGACGCTTTTATTGAAGGGTGGGTTAAACCAAATTATATTCCTTTTTCTTTTGGAAGGTGTCTTATTTTTTGGGTTGTTATTTAAGTTAAAGTTTTCAAAACCGTTTTGTTTAAGTGCTTCTTCGTATTCTGTTTTTGAAGCGTTAAATTTTTTTTCATTGGAAGAATTTTGCGATAATCGATCATTAATGGAGAGAGGGATCTGCTTAAGAACTTGGGGCGGGTGGTTTGATTCGGTGTGGATGTAGAGCAGTTGGTCATTTTGCTTTATAAAAATGCTGAAGAGCTACTTTATAATAAAACAGAGTTGATTTCCAAGTGTCGTCACGAAAATAAATTTCTATTGAGCAACCACAAACCTGAATATTAGATACACGCGGTCGTAACAGTAAAAAAAGTTTTTTCCGTATAGGTTTTTTCTGTATAGTTTCAATTCTATATAATTTTTTAAACGAGCAAACTATATTTGTATTTCACCTGATAATTGCAACAGCATGAAACTTAAAGTTGTGAAAATCACGTAGTTTTTATTTTCTACTCTATATATTTGTGTGTGTGTGTGTGTGTGTGTGTGTGTGTGTGTGTGTGTGTGTGTGTGTGTATGCGAATATGTGTTGGTGTATATGTATATACATATATAATATTATTAAATGTGTGTATATATATTAATGTTTATATATGTGTATGTATGTGTGTTATGTTATGTTATGTTTATATATGTGTATGTATGTGTGTTTATGTATGTGTGTTTATGTATATACATACTATGTACATACATACGTACATGTACATACTATGTATATGTACGTGTGTGTATATACGTATATTTGTGTATAGTACATATGAACCTACATATATGGGTGTATACTATGTTTGTATACAAATAATGTATACATACCTGTATTGAATACAGGTGGGTATAAGTATGTGTGTTAATATGTATTTGTGAACGTAAGTGTGTTTGTATGTGTCTATTTGTATGTGTCTGTATATGTGTGTATTTATGTGACTAATACTAAATTACTATTATTTTTTTTATGATTATTGTAATTATTTTTATTTCTGTCACTTTATTTTTATTATAATCATTTTGCTTTAATCATTGTATTGTTATTATTGTTACAACTAGAACTTTTATTATTATCATTATTAGTATATTAACCCTTTAACTTTTAATGTTCGTTTTGTTACTGCTGTGGATGATTAATATTACTATTTGCATTAATCAATATATTTATTAGCTTTTAATTGCAAGGTTTTTACTTAAGATAAGTACATGTACTATTTGTAAACTTCCATGAATGTGACAACTATTTCAGAATATATGAATTGATTGTCGGCGATTTTTTAAGATTATTTGGTTTTCATCTACTAAAAAAAGTTATTTTTTTAAAAAAAACAACGAAGTTAGTATTAATTTTAAAGTATATTTTAGACAGTATATTCTATATAGAAAGTATATTGCAGAGCCGTGGCTGAGCACCCCACAAGGGGGGAAGGGGAGGGAAGGAGCGGCAAATTTAGGGAGCCCATTCACATATATAGGCATTTGCCTATGTTTGTAAATGGGTTCCCTAGCTATAACACACGAACCATATAAAATATATAATTCGTGAGTTATAGTTGCTTAAAGTAGGAACTATGACGTCATAGTTTTTGAATAAATATATTTTCTATGAAACCGCAAGCATGATATATCGTTAGAAATATAATGCTAAGTAAAATATTTTGTAAATTGTAACGGAAAAATATTAGTACAAGATCAAGGAGGGACTAGGTGTGAGAGAGGGGTATAGCCCCAGGCACTTTACATTTTGTGATTTCGAATTTCATTATTTGACCTTTTTTTTAGACTTTTTTTAGACTTTGGCGCAACTTTTATCAAGAAAATAAAAGAGAATTTGTTTACATTGGTATTGATTGTAAGGTCGATAATGAAACTGTAGTTGTAAGGAAAATAAAAACAGAATTCGTAATAAAGAGATCAACAGAGAATGAACATCATATGATTGTGACTAAACAACTTTAACCTAACCGTTTTGACAGGGAATATCTTATTTCCTAAGTTTTAACTCTTTTTGGAGCAACAGAAAAATTTGAGCTTAGTGCCTGTATGAAGTTCTTAAAGAGTATCACTCTTTAAACATTCTTTTAGTAGACAATACTTTAACATTCTAAATTTTAAAACATTCTAAAAGCAGTTTTAGTAGACAATACTTTAACATTCTAAATTTTAAAACATTCTAAAAGCAGTTTTAGTAGACAATACTTTAACAAACACAGGTAGAAGGTAGGAACAGTTCCGGAGAAATTTGAAAAAATACTTCAAACTATAGTGTGAAGTATTATTTCAAAATTTCGGATAAAGATTACAGCCTATATATAGGCTGTACTCTTTATCCGAAAAAGCGTCTATTTAGACCTATGTTTAAAACAATGGAGCAACTAACTCATCAAATTATTCTGCAGAACCAAAAATTTGCTATTATCATTAATGAATTTAATTTAGTTGTTAATTTTCGTGTTTTTAAGTTTCCAATTATTGATGTTGTATCAGAAAAAGAAATTTTAGATGATTTAAGTAGTGACTCTTACTATTTTAAAAAAGTTTACCTCGCCGCGTGGCAAACTCACTTTCTTTCTTCTTTTTAGTTTTTTTTTTATTTAAAATGCAAAACAAAACAACTTTATTTCTTTCAAAATAAACTTCTTTCTTTAATAGTGTTTTTTTTTTAGAAAAATCGAAACAAATTAAACTTAAAAAAAAAAAAATGCTTAAGGTAGGGATCGAACCAGAGCCTCCCCCATTAAGACGTATTTCTTGTTTTAAAAAAAATATTTTCAAAAAAAATATATAGCAATAGAAAATTCAATTTTGCTGTGTTTACAGTAAAATTTATTCAACATAATGTAGAACGTATAATGAGCTTGGAGAAGCTTCAGAAGCTACTTCAAATAAAGAGTTCTTGTAAAATAAAAAATTAAAAAAAGAAGAGTGGATTCAAGGAGCTAGCTACGGCGACTTCTTCCTTGCTTTCTCGTGATAACTAACTTTTTTTTTTTTTGATCTGATAACTAACTGCAAGCTCTGAACCTTAAAAGTGCATTTAAAATTTTTCATTTTTTACATTTTTTTTGAGATATTTGTCTTAAGCTAAAAAAAAAAATATACATATAAATATTTATTGCACATTTGCAGCGTTAAACGAATTCTTAAGCAAACTGGCTTCAGAAACAAGAGATAAAAAATTAAAAAAAGAAGAGTGGATTCAAGGAGCTAGCTACGGCGACTTCTTCCTTGCTTTCTCGTGATAACTAACTTTTTTTTTTTTTGATCTGATAACTAACTGCAAGCTCTGAACCTTAAAAGTGCATTTAAAATTTTTCATTTTTTACATTTTTTTTGAGATATTTGTCTTAAGCTAAAAAAAAAAATATACATATAAATATTTATTGCACATTTGCAGCGTTAAACGAATTCTTAAGCAAACTGGCTTCAGAAACAAGAGATCTATGGCAGTGACGGATCCAGCATTTTTTAGTGTTTGAGATAGCTAACAGGCATGGCGCAAACTTGAAATATTGGTATGTTTATACTTATTTCAAATAATGGTGTTTTTTAAAAAGTTGCAATGATTGGAGGCTGGGAACGAAAATAAGCCCTAACATTATATCCCCCTGCCCCAAACGTGAAAGCAACAAGTTGATTAAATAATTTTTTTGCTATTCTTAACTAAGTTTATATTCATCGATAAATTTTAAGTATTGTTTTACAATCTCTTAGCGTTCAAAAATTATGACTACATAAAATTTGTAACCCCCTCAAATAGAGAGGGTTTGAACTTTATATGGTTATAATTTATGAACTCTAAGAGATATTACTATGAAACTTAAAATTTATCAATAAATATAAACAAAGTTTAGAATTTCAAAAAAATGATTTTACTAACTTGTTGCTCTCACATTTGGGGGCGAGGGGATGAAATTTTAGGGCTTTTTTAGTTTCCAGCCTCCAATCATCGCAATAATTTGCAAAGCATCATTATTTGACATAAGTATAAACATACAAATATTTCGAGTTTGCCCCATGTCTGTTAGCTATCTCAAACACCAAAAAATGCTGGATCCTTCACTGATCTGTGGTTCGATGCCTAATCTAGGTATTTTTTCAACATAAAGGAAGCGTAAAGTTCCAAGTTAAATGCGCCTCTGCGGTTCTCTGTGATGCAACAATTCAGTCGTCTTGGAGCTCCTAAAATAGCCACAAAAAAAATGTGTATATATATTTTTGAATCACATTGATACGTTTTGATCTAGTTTAGTTTACAACTAAAGATCGAAAATCCTTTACTCAATCTTTCAAGGAAACCATTTTGGATTTGGATTTGTTTGATCCAAGGCTCCAGTAACAGTATCTAGAAAAAAAAACGTTTGATAAAAAAATGGGGCAAAAATTATAAAGTTTGTTGTATGACTGGAAAAAATCCTCAACAAAAAAATCAAAAAAAAATTACATAACAGTTACAAAGTGTTAATTTATTTACCGTAATTAGTAAGATAGGCACAAGATATTTCTTAAATTAATAACCACAGTGTTTTTTTTTACACATAGATAAAACAAATTAACTGGATTTGATATCAGATTCTATTGGTGCCAATGCTTGGAAATTGCCCTAAGTTTAGTCAAAAATCACAAAAAGCGTAACTTCGAACAATCGCACAGTGGGCTAATTTTCAAAAAAGCTGGCCAAAAGTCAAAAAAAAAAAATCACTATTTTGAATTTATTATTTTGAAACTACATAAACAAAGCCCTGTCGTATTTTATTGTATAAGAAAAAATTGTATAAATTTTAAAGTTACCTATATCTACGCAGTTAAACATCTGTTATTAAAAACACTTAATTGGCGTTTTAAAAACAAAAAAAAAATGTGGTTAAATAAGTATCGTTTACAAAAAAGTTATTTATCATTACTAAAAAACTAACTATGGGCGATACTATTCAAGGTATTTATATAATATTTTAGTAAAAAGTTTTATATTATTTCTCTAAATTTTATGCGAAAAGTGCGAACAAAAAAGTACAAAATAAAGTTTATTTATTTTCTTTAACCTATTCTTCAAGCATTGAAAAAGTAGTGAACCCGCGAGATTCCGCTTAGTTATAATTTGGATATTGTTCATAAAAGTGTATTCTAAAGATTGGTTAAAAGAAAAGGCACCTATTTTTGCCTATTACTTCATTAACTTATATTGTGTAGTGCTAGTCGTGTTTTTTAGTAAACAAAATGGCGGTGTTTTGTTTTCTTTACAAAATCAGTCAAATTGTATATAGATATAGTTATTATGTTTCTTGAGAAACTGAGTGCAATAAAACTAGAATAAAATTAGTAGCACACATGAATGAGATTTTGACAAAGTTAGAGTGTAGGGGAGGGGGGGGGACAAACCCCCTCGGTTACAACGTCTTTTTTACCTCAGCTACGACGATTTTTGTATAGTTTTACTAAATTTTACAAAATCAGTTTCTCAAAAAAAAAAATAACTATATCTATATACAATCATATGATTAACAGTATATTTTACCTTTCTCTTATATATCGAATTTATATAAAATAATATATTATCGATTACTTTTTATTTTATTTTTAATTAGTTTAGTAAAGTTATAATGTTTTTATGATTTTTTCAATTATTATATTTTCAATTAATATCTAAGGTTCACAAAAAGATCATTTGCAAATTCCTCGAATTGAAATTTTTGAAATTTTAAAAACCGAGTTATCTTCAGATCTAGATGACCAGCTTGATATTTTGCAATCACAGTTGTGTCTAAGAAGAAAAATTTGTTTCCAATTTTCAACAGATGATAAAAAGAAACTAAAAAATGTATTGACAAAATTAAAAATAAAATGGAAAAGTAGTAACCGAACAAAAAAAATATTTTTGAAGACACATGACACTTGGTTAAAAGTTAAACTCTGAAACTCATTCGTCTGTGATTGAGTTTATCAACAATATTTCAATAATAAATGATTCAGATGACAGTGGTGATTTATTTTAAAGTAAACAATTAAAATAAATGAAACAATTATAATAAATGATGCAAATAAAAGTTTTTCTTGTTTTCCTTGAACAAATAAATAAGTAGAATAAATAATGAATTTTTCAATTTATTTTTCTTAACATTGCGGCATAATAATACGGTCATAATACACAATATATCAGTATTATATATAATGTTTATATATGTAATGTAAATAATACATTAGTCTATTGAACTTAAATGTCGAATTAGAACTAATTGGTTAAACACGAAGGCCCAAAGGCATTTCTAATGATTAATGTTTTTAAAACACCGCCATTTTGGATCTGCCATTATTGAATTTTGGTACACTTATGTAAAATTCAAAGTTGGGGATTCAAAAAAATGCTATACAGAAATTTTCCATTAATTATAATCATTTTTTGACTTTTGGCCAGGTTTTTTGAAATTCCGCCCACTGTGAATCGGCGCAAATTAAAAAAAAATAAAAAATATAAAAATTTTTAATATAAATATGACCTTAACGCCGCTTATTAGCCGCTCCGCATAAAAATTGGTTGTCGAAAAAAAAATTATAGGGTTGGCTATTATATAAGTGTTAGATATATATAGTATATATATACAGTGGCTTTTACTCAGTAATTGGTCAGCTTTACGTGAATAAAAACTTATACAAAATTGCTTAAGTTTTTATTCACGTAAAGCTGACCAATTAGTTGCTGTGTTTACAGCAATTGCTCATTTTTATTCACCCGGCCTTATAAGTCTACTTAAAAATAGTACAAAAAATATTTAGGGTTCGGACTGTCTGCGCAGATATGCGCAGACAGTGTAATTTGTCTGCGCAGACGTCTGTGCCGACGTCAGCGCCGACAAAATTTACTTCTTTGCAGACGATTTTTTGAAATCAACAAAAAAGGTTTTAAACTTAAAAAATGTTTTAAGATATATTTTAAGTAATAACTTTATTATAAATTCAGTGATTAGTAACAGCAGGAGTTTTCAAAGGTTCTTACAGTAATAAAAAAATATAATGCTGGCGCCAATTCGGTGATTTCTTGACATTTAATTTTATTGAGAATTGCTCTTTCTTCAAGAATGTAATCAGTCTTGTCATTTGTGTCCATCAGCACGCTATTACTATACAAGAATACCAGCTTTTCAACCCTCTCATTCGTTTGACGATTTCTAAGTCGCGAGTGAATAAATCGAAAGGTCGGCAAAAGCTCTTTCTGCTGTAGCCGATGAGCTGATCATTTCGTTAATAGGCTTAGCATTTTCGTAAAGAGCAGGATATTTATCACGGCCAATAATGTTCTAATAATTTTGCGCGTTCATCTTGAATATTGTTTCGTTTCTTCTCTCTGGCAGCGTAGCCATTTCTCCTACATAAGCAATCAATTCATCCTCAGCAGTGTCAGCAATTTCAGGTTTGATCTTTTTGGTGAATTCAGCTGTAGCAGTAATAAAATCGGTTTTTTCTTCATTCAAATATAAACCTTCTGCGGCATTTTTAGGCGTTAATATAAAAGCAATTCCAATACTGGTGTAAAGAGAGAGATTGCACTTTTTGTTGTATGTCTTTATCGTTCATATAAGAATGTACATTTGACCAAAGTAACCATACACGAGAGACAATGTAGCTTCATCACTTTTACCACAATCACGCTTTTCATCACGATCACATTGGAAGGAAATTCAATGCTTTTGACAAGCTTAGAGAGACGGTTCCAAAATGGGTTATATTTTATCAACGCCATAACAGCAGCAGATGTATTCTTTGGTTGAATTTCCTTCATTAATGTACTTTCCTCGTCTACCAACTTAATAAGAATGTATTTTGATAGCTGGAGACTGCTCATTGATTTATAATAACTAAACCGTCGTGTAGAGAAAGCCATGGACAATGAAAGAGAAATATTTGCTGCAATTTGTCTTTCATCAAACTTTGCTTTCACGATGTGATGACTTTTCACATATTTGATGATTTTCTCTGCATCTTTGACTGTTTTTGTGCCCTCAGTTGTATGTCCTTCACAAGCAAGTTGACTCCATGAGCTCCGCATCCGCTAGCCGAGATGTGTTGATATTTCTCCTCGATGATCTTCCACGCTATTTTCATAATAGGAGCGTTGTCGCTTATGAAACTGGTAAACTTTTGTGAGCCAATCTTCTCAATAACTTATAAAATTGTCGCGGTGACCGCAGATGAATTTCGAATAATTCCGGATGTATTTATCGAGGTGTAAAAAAAAAAAGGTGTAAAAGGCCTCCGATTCGACTAAACAAAATGATATACCCGTACGGTAAAAGAAGTTAGCAAGCTTCTTGTCAATACCATTTTTGAGCTTAATTAATTGGTGGATGTACACGCTGCGTCGGTGAATCAGACGTAGACGGATGTTGCTGAGAGTTATTGATTAGATGTTACGATTCATAATTATGCTTAGAAAACAATCTTTTTGCCTTGACACTGGTGTTTGGACATGTTGATCTTTTATGCGCTGAAAGGCATTCCTTCGATCATTAAACAGTTTTGTTACATGCTAAACAAGTGCCAGAACTCTTCTCTCAATCAAGATTTGTCAAATATTTCGAAATTTTGATGTTTTCCATTTTGAACATTTTGAATGACAAAAATACACAATTTCTTGATTCTAAATCACTTTAAATTGTAGTAAGAAACACTTACAAAAGTTTATATTCATTGATTATATGTAGCTCGACCAAAAAAGAAATAGGTAAGTAATGAAAAACTCGTAAAAAGTAGATAATTATGCAAAAATAATTTCAGACATATGATTCAGATAATTTAAATTTTTCGTTTCCGTTAAAGTGTCTGCACAGACGTCGGCGCCGACGTCTGCGCAAAAAATATTTCATCAACTTGTTGCTCTCACGTTTAGGGCAGGTGCGGCCAAATTTTTGGGGCTTTTTTGTTCCTAAGCTCTAATCATCGCAATTTTTTTTAAAGTATCCTTATTTGACATAAGTATAAACATATAAATGTTTGGAGTTTGCTACATGTCTGGAAGTTAGTTAGAGGTATGGTAAGTATTCAATTACGCTTCAGTGCATCAGTGAATGGAATCAAAGTTTTGTGTGCATTGTGAATGAGTTTGAAAAGTTAAAACTTCAGTTAAAATAAAATGAGTTTAAACAAATTCTAAAAAAAATTTTATTTTAATTTTCTATCATTATTAACTTCCTTTAGTTTTCTTTTTTTTTTTTTTTTTTTGCTATTTCTATAGAAACTTCATTGTTTTTGTCATTAATATTTATTACTTTCATTACTACTGTTTTTATTATTACTATAATTATTACAGTTATTATAAATACTATTATTTTTGCTGTTGCTTTTGCTCTATCAATGAATAAAGTTATTATTGTTATTATTATTATATTATTGTTATTATATGATTGTAAATTTTGAGGAAAATAAATATCTCAAAGACTAAAAAATGCTGGCGCCGCCACTGTATACATACATACATACATACATACATACATACATACATACATACATACATACATACATACATACATACATACATACATACATACATACATACATACATACATACATACATACATACATACATACATACATAAACACACGCACACTCTTGTAAATATATACTTATTTTTAATTGTTTAAGTATTGATAAAAACTCTCAAACATTTAGTTTTATTTTCTCAAGAATCTTTTATACTATCTGAAATACAATATCTTCTAGTATTGTGTTGAAATACACCTATCTGAATGTCTATTTCAGTATTCCGAATTTTATTAGAATAAACTGAAAAAGGCAATCGGTTAGCAAATAATTCTTTTTAAGATAGTCCTTGATTAATACACACCTATTCGATTAGACAAAACCGCGCTAAAAATTTTGAGGTCTGAACTCAAATTGTATGGGTATATAAAAATATAATTTGACTTTCAAGCAATTTTCTTAGTAAACATCGAGAGGCTTTTTTAAGATTTCTTTTTGTTGTTTATTTTAAGATTATTCACATAATGGATTTAATTAATAAAATGAAAGTGTGTGTGTTGAAGCAATATTTAAGACTAAGAAACCAAAAAATTCAGATACAAATATGTTACTACAAGAGTTGGAAAAAAAAAGCTTTTAGGACGAGGAATCAGAATATGATATTTGTTTCTAATGAAAATATTTAGAATTATATCATCATGGGGATTGTCCTTCACCTATAGTTATTTTTTAAATTTTAACAAAGTCGGAAAGGAGGCCTGGTAACCATGGGAGCCTTAATTTTTTTAGAATTTTTTTTCGTTTATACTTAAGTAGATATATTAAAGAGCGTTTTGGTGGAAGTGGGTTTTTTTGAGGATTTTTACAAATAATTAAACAAATTATAATGAAAAAGTATATTTAGATATTATTACTTATTATATATATATATATTATTAATTATGAAGAAATTACTTATTTTAAAACTTTCATTATAAAAAAACAATCCATTATCAATAGTTAAAATGACAAAGAAAACTGATGTAATATGATTGAGTTAATTTAAAGATTAGATTTTGGCCAAGTTCTCCACGTTTATCTGGTATATGCGCCCTGTTTTTAAAGGTAATGGCTTTTTTATCATAATTAAAATATGGGACTTAGGAACTCAACCAAAATCATCTCTACTTGGCCAGTGTAATGAAGTGTTAAGTAAATAAAGATGCATGTATTTTAAAAGGGCGTCTTCATTTCTTTCATCAACTTCAAATACCAAACCAACCCAGTTAAACATATCATGTTTGCAGATATGTTTAACTGATATATGTTTGCAGATAGTTTATGGTTGTTGCATTCTGCGGAATAAATCGGTGGAAATTTATTGGGCCAGGTAAAGTCTTTGCATTATTTAATCGGAGAAGCAAAGATTTACAGTGTGATAAAATATCTTCACCTTTTAAAAAAAGAAGGGGATGCCAAATGTGTTATCTTTTGAAAAATTGAACATTTCTTCAGTGTTCTGAATTTGTAAGTCAATTGGACGTCAAAGACTAGAACTTGAAACAAGTTTTTTAACTGTTCCACTAATGCCATCACATGGTGATTTTCCATGTGATGTTGCAAAGAAATTTACTTTACATTGCATCCCGAAATCTTTAACAAATTTAAAATATTTTTGCAGTTTTTGTACTGGCCAGGACAACCATCAGAGAAATAGTGGATTTTTGTGGTATTTAGAAACATTTCTTGTACAAATTGGACAGTTCTTTTTATTATACAATAAATAAATCCAACATAAGTCAACAGATATAAAACATTAAGACATTGGTTGACTTTTAGTAGCACTCTTATTATTTTTCTTATAGGTAACTACAAGATGTAGTGTGTATTGTTGTTGGTTCCAGTAGTAACTCTGGATATCGTCTTGTATGACAAATTTAAAGTTTTCTGCAAAATCAAGCAAAACAATAATTTCATTTATGGGTATAGATGGCTTTAATGTATTTAAATATTTACCTTGTGCTTTAGCAATATAAGAGTGAGATGTTTTTCTATCAAGTCTTTTACTAAGAATTTTAATGAATTCGTCTATTCTAGATGTGTAACTTAGAAGCTCTGCTATATCTGTTGTACTCCACTGTTTGTATTCAATTATTTCATCTTCATCAACAATGTCATTCTCTTTAAATTATCCTTCATTTTGCAGTAGATTTGCAGTTATTTAATTGATAATATTTTGAATTCCAGAGCAACGATTACATCTATGGACCATGCATTCCCTTGACTCTCGGCTACAAACAATCTTCTCAATAAGTTCATGGTATCTCTTTTTCAGTTTAACTGCGCTGAGCATAAACTTCAAGTTTTGGTGTCTTGCACATATACAAACAGCATGTAAATACACCATTTTGGTTTTAACTGAGCAAATTTAGAAAATCCTATTTTGGATTGAGGGTGCTCAAGTTTGAATTCTATAAATAATTCCAAGAAGTAATTGCATTGATACATGTTTATTTTTGGATACACTTACGAAATCGTTTATAACTGGCAACTGCCGACTGAACTGATCATTAAAATAGAAGCTTTCCAACTTATCAATGATATCGGATTCAATTCTAGCAATGTTATTTTTTTCTGGACGTGTTTGTATTTCTTTTTCAAATTTAAGTTTTCTTTCTTTAGTTATGGTTGACTTTAATATACTAAATACTTCAGATAATTTCTTTAAAGACCATGAATTTGGAACCAATGTTAAAATCTGAATCTTTTCTCTTCTGTTTGCGTTCTCAGCTTTTCTTGCATTGAAAGTATCAATTTATCTAGAACTTCAGCTTTCTTCTGATGTTTAAAATTGGACTCCTCAGTAACATCATTTTTCAGGTCTGTTGCGCTAACATTGAGGATAACTGATAGCTTTTTTGACATAACTTCAGTAGCTTGCATTAATTTTCTTTTCCCTAAAGAAATTTTAGCATGTAGTGGAACCCCGTGATATTTTACTGGTGATACATCCAATTTATCAAAACTGGTTTTTATAAGTTCTTTTGTGCTATTTGCTAAAATGTTTGTTCCAGAAAAAAATCTTCACCATTGTGGTCCTTTTAGGTATACCAATCATTTATTTTTTT
Source organism: Hydra vulgaris (assembly GCF_022113875.1). Lineage (NCBI taxonomy): Eukaryota > Metazoa > Cnidaria > Hydrozoa > Anthoathecata > Hydridae > Hydra > Hydra vulgaris. The sequence continues at coordinate 25,190,410 of NC_061162.1, read as the reverse complement.
TTACCATTTCTTTTTGACATGAAGGACATTTTAAAACCAGGTGTTGTTTCAATACCAATTAAACACATATCTTTTGCCAGTTGAATACCAATTTCTCGCAAACCACCTATAAATATATTATAAATGAAAAAAAAATTCGCCAAAATTAGGAAATAATAAGTTAGATAATTTAATAATTTTAGAAATAAAATAAAAAAATTAAAATTTTTGAAACTAGTTAAAAGAGTACTAAATGTACTTTTTGTAAAAAGACAGCATAATAAGTTAAAACATATAAGTTTACCTTTTATATTAGTTTTATGCCTTTTAAATCGGTCAATGAAATATTTTTTCGATTTAAAAAACCAGTTATGTAAACGTTGCTCATGATGTAAACAGATTTTAAGCCATTAACGTTTAATACTGATAGCCCAGATCTCCATAATAATAAGTTTCTATCTCTCTCTCAATAGCTTCAATAAATCTTGTAACACAGAAGCTGAACATGATTGTTCAATCGGATCTAAAATGGCACTTACTCAACTCAGGTTGATTCAGTAAAATGGCTTTCAAAGGTTTATTCAGTAACTAGCAAAGCAAACATAATGTTAGGTATTATAATTAGAATATTTAAATATTTAGACCTAAACATATAAAAAAGTTCTTTACAACATTCATACGTCCATATCTTGAGTTTGCGGTCCAGACATGGTCTCCGTTCCTACCACAAGACATAGACAAAATTGAGATGATGAGAGGATAGTCGTGTGCGATCGACCGCTTCTTTTTTACCAAATTTTCTTTATTTCACGCATGTTTTGGCATAAAAAATATGCATGATACATAAGATACATTTATATATTTATGCATATTATATTATTATACACAGTACATATGATAACTCTAAGACAAGTCCTTGCGACGACTCATTATATCTGCAAATCGGTGAATGACCTGGTCAACATCCACAACTTTTGCTCGCGAGGCTTCAATGCTCAACAAGGCTAAACCGTTAAGGCCCATCGAGTAACGAAGATATTTTTTTATGAACACAAGTTTTGAAAATGACCTTTCTGCTGTAGCCACTGTAACAGGCAATGTTAAAAACATAATCAAAGCAGTTACCACGTCAAGAAGATGAAATGGAGGTGTAATGTACATTAGTAAGTTTGCCAGTTGATTAACTGATGTAATTTTTTTTATTTTACTGTTCATTGACATTCGGAAAGACAGCAACTGAAGTGGAAACTTTGGTGAGAATTTGTCGGGATATTTTTCCTGTATTGACTTTGCAGCTTTGATAATGTTGTTGTCATCCTCAACGAGAAGAGTTGATGTAAAAAGTACCAAAAAACTGTTTACAATATCGTGCATTCCTTAGAATCTATTTTTCAATTGTGTATTCACAATATCTAACACACGGTTTAAAGAAATAATTTTTGTAAAATAGTAATCACTTGAAATTTTTTTTCTGGGTCAATCTCTGATCATCGGATAACTCATCAAAATGTCGCTTTATTTTTGGAACATTTTTGTCTTTATATTTTACTTCAACAACCCACTTGCTAGCAACTGCAATTACTTTTTTAGCTTTGTCGAAATTTAGTCTGTACTTTGTAGTTGTCTCCAATGCATTTCCAAGATATTGTGAGGTAATAAGCAAATCTGTATTCTTTTTTTGTAGATATTTAGAGGCTACGTCAATTTCTCCAAGTATTTTAGAAAACATAACGAACAGAAAAACAAAATCAAAGTTTTCAATGGATTTTCAAAGTCTTAAAGATTCATCCTTTTCTTCTATCTTGAGTTAATTTTTATACCAAACAAACTTTGTGCTCGTCCAGCCCATCGAGTAAGGTTTAGTTTTTTTAATGCTACTGTTGATTCTCCAGTTACACTGCTAAGCATATCCCATCTGTTAATGCTAATCCCAAAAAATTTATATACATTTTGTAGAACAGTGAAAAAATCACCAACCTCAGAAACTCCATTAACAACATCGTTTATAACGAGGTTAAGGTTATGTGCAGCGCAGTGAATATATACCACAGATGGTTATTCATCACAAATATGTTTTTGAACACCTCCATAAACACCTGACATAACACTGGCGTCGTCGTATCCATGCCCACGGCACTTTTGTAAAGATATTTTTTTCTTTTTCAGAATTTCAAGGACTTGATTAGATAATCCTTCAGCACATTGATCATGTGTCCAGAAGAAACCGTGTGGTCTTGACGCAGTGGTTACAGTGCTTCCTTTAAAAGGAGGAGATCCACGTTTGAAAATGAGCTCTGGACATATTTTCGCGTCACGATAAGAAAAGAGGCGTGAAATTCCTTGTTCTTGTGACAAGACCGTTTGGTCTTCTTGATGCACCTAAATAATAATTAAAAAAAAAACCAATAAAACTTTCATTTATGGTATCTCGGTTGCAATGCCATCACTATTGTAATTTATTTTTGCATATCGGATAGTTAAACTTAATTTATCTTTCTTTATTAATTTGTCGTTCTTTTTTTTCTTTTCTAAACATTTAACAATTAAGTTTAAAGAGTCAGATTTTAGTATTATTGATAATTCTAACATCTCGAAAGAACATCTTGGACAACAGGGTGTCCATCGCGAGGTTCGGGTAGATTAGCTATGAATTTTATTACTTATTTGAAGTCTATTTGACATTGACCCCCCCTCCTCCTTAATTTATGATCTCGAAACAACCTTACTTAACCCCAATGAAGAAAATAGCCATAGGTCTGATTTAGATAAACTAAGGGCTAAATATCCTCACAATGTTAGTCTAGCTTTCATCAATATTAATTCTATCCGTAATAAGTTCACAGATATAACTAATTTTATTAATAAATCGTTTGATGTGCTTCTTTTGGGTGAAACTAAAATAGATGACTCTTTGCCTATGAGCCAGTTTTTATATACAGGTTATAAAACTCCCTATCGCCTTGATATATCCCATCAAAGTGGAGGACTTCTTGTGTATATTAATGATAACATTACCACAAAAAGATTAAATTGCGTAGTCATACCCACTGACGTTCAAATTTTACCTTTTGAAATTTAACTAAGAATGCGGAAATGGCTAATTATAGCTATTTATAAGTATCCTAATCAGAAAAATGAGTATTTATTCGACAACCTTAGAGGGATTCTTGATTTTTACTTACAATCATATAATAATTGTATAGTTATTGGAGATTTTAGTTTACAACCTCATGATAAAATAATGAACGAGTTTCTCTGCCTTTATCGATGTAGTAATTTAGTTAAAGCACCAACTTGTTTTAAATCAGTTGTAAAACCCACGTGTATAGATCTCATCCTAACAAATAGAAAAACGTGTTTTCCAACACTCTAAGACTATCTGTACGGGTGTTAGTGACCATCACGATCTTATTTTTACAATGACTACCTTCTGCAAGTTACCTCCGAAAAAATAAATTTACAGGTCTTTTAAAAACTTTTCAAGTGTTATATTTTCTAAAAAAATAAAAAATAAATTGAGATTTTGGAATTAACATTAATGAGTTTAACGCTATCTTTAGCAACTATTTAAATCTATATTCTCCATTGAAAACTAAAATCTTAAGAGGTAACGATAAGCCATTTATGACTAAGAATTTTAGAAAAGCAATTATGCTTCGCTCAAAATTAAAAAAAAAATTCCAGATTGAAAAATCAGATATTTCTTTGTCTCTTTATAGGAAACAAAAAAACTACGTAATGAACTTGAATAAAAAAGCAAAGAAAATATATTTTAATGAGATAAATTTATTCAAGTCATCCACTACATCTCTATGGAAGATATGCAAGCCTTTCCTTTCTAATAAATCTGTTAATTCGAGCAATCGCATAACGTTGATTGAACATGGGGAAACTATTTCGGATAACTTTCAAATTTCAAACATTTTCAACTTATATTTCACTAACGTTGCGTCGTCTCCTATAAATAGCGAGATGAGTTATTGTCCTTCTCCTTGTAATGTACATGAGTCTGTTGAATCTGCTATTATAAGATATGCAAACCATCCCAGTATTAAAAACAAATCCAAATTATATCCTCAAAATTTTAAATTTCATCAAATTACTCCTGATGATATAACAAAAATTATTTGTTCTTTAAATAGTAAAAAGAAGACTAGTGGAGATATTCTAACGTTTATGTTAAAAACTTATGTCTCGGATTTGAGAAAAAGCCTCACTTCTAGTATAAATAATTGCATATCCCAAGGCGATTTCCCGTCCTTCTTAAAAATGGCCGATGTCATACCTTGTTTTAAAGAAAATGACTCAACTGATAAGCGTAATTTCCGCCCAATTAGTATTCTGCCAGTTCTCTCAAAAGTGTTTGAAATTGTTATTTACGAGCAAATACGAGTTTTTATAGAGCCAAGCTTTAACAAATTGCTGTGTGGATTTCGGAGAGGGTATAGTGCACAGCACCCACTTTTTAATTTAGTTAATAAGTAGCAAGAATGCTTGGAATAAGGAGGTATAGTTGGCGCTATGCTTATGGATTTATCAAAGGCATACGATTTAATTCCACATGATTTGCTTATAGCTAAGTTGGAAGGTTATGGGTTTTCTTACGATAGTCTCAAACTCTTATTATCTTATCTTTCTGCTTGCAAACAGAGAGTAAGACAGAATCGTCATTTTCTGAATATTCAGATATAGAATCTGGTGTACCTCAAGGCTCAATTTTGGGACCAATTTTCTTTAATATTTTTATCAACGATTTTTTCTTATTTATAAAACTCTGAAATCTGCAACTATGCTGATGACAACTTTCTGTTTGTGACAAAAACCTAGAGACTGTTATTGCTCATCTTCCAATAGAAACATCAAACGCGATTTCATCTTCCAATAGAAACATCAAACGCGATTTCATCTTCCAATAGAAACATCAAACGCGATTTCATCTTCCAATAGAAACATCAAACGCGATTTCATGGTTTACTTTAAATAAAATGGTAGCAAATCCGGACAAATAACAATTTTTTTTAGCTGGCTTAAAAAGTTGTTAAGATCAATTTTTTATGTTAGGAAATGTAAAAATCATAGTTTCCTCTAAGGTTAAACTTCTCGGGGTTACAATTGATAAGGATTTGAAATTTAATGATCATATTAAAAGTCTGTATGGAAAAGCGAATGGTAAATACTTCGCTCTTGCACGAATAAGGAGCTTCTTATCAGTAAAACAAGCTACTGTTTTATTCAATGCTTTTATACTGTAAAATTTTTCCTATTGTCCTTTGATTTGGATGTTTTGTTCGAAGTATAATAATAACCTAATTAATAAAATTCATGAAAAAGGACTTCGCATTGTCTATAAAAGATTTGATCTCTCATTAGAAGAAATTCAAAAAATAGAAAACATCCCAAGTATTCAACTTAGAAATTTAAGATTTTTGTTAACTGAAGTTTATAAATCTATAAATGGTTTAAATCCAGATTTTATGTAGATCTTTTTATCAAATAATTCCTGCCGTTAAGTCTTTGATGTAGTAAAAAATCAGTACTCCCACCCAAAGTCTCTAAACATAAGTTCATAAAAAGTAACTTATATAGAGCAACCTCGCTATGGAACTCTCTAGACAATGAAACTCAATAAATTGTCTAATGATGTTCAAAAAAAGTATTTTAAAATGGAACGGAAAATCTTGTTTTTGTAAAATCTGTCAAAATTAACTTTTTTTATTTTTTATATTTTACGTCGTAAATAACCAACTTGTTGCATTTATTGACATTTATATTATTTACTATGTAACCTATTTTTATTTTATTTTATTTTATTAATTTTTTATTCACGATTGTTTGTTTGTATTGTCTTATACAGTTTACCCAGCCAACATTGACAGACGGGTACCGTATGGTTTTTGTCTGGGCTTACGGGAACGGAATTTTGACGGGTAAGTGTTTTGGTTTCCAGACGAGTCCCATATGGTAATAAAATCAAGCATATTTGCTCGTTTGGGTTATATCTGGTTTTTATCAGGGCCGAAGAATCTGGGTGTTTGACGGGTTTTCCATAAGGTTCCCAAAAGGTTTAAACTGATAATTAAAAAAACCATTACGATGGTTGCCATTTATAATTCGTATGTGCGTGAAATAAGATTAAAAATTTAACTTTTATGGATTATATTTTTTGTATAAATTATATTTACATTGTAATTAAAAAGAATTTTTTTTTAATTAAAGCGAACATTTAAAAAGAGCAAACAGGCGAATGGAATGTAATCGATAGGTTATATTTAGGGAATTAAAAGCTTTTAAATCGTTTTTACAGATCCAGTCTTTTCCATTGATTTTTCTATATTTTATGCAAGCAAATTTGCTTGCTATATTGGCATATACCTATACATAGGTATAGAGTAGAATTTTCTATATATAGGTATATACCTATACTTGTAAATACTTGTAATATGATACTTTTGCATTCAAACTTTAGTTATAATATATAATATATTTTTCGCCATAAAGAAAATATTTACAAAATTAGACTTTAAAAACTGTATATACACGGCTGGGGCAAGAAGAAGACAAATTCAATCTTATCGCCAAGCCCCTTCAAACAAGAATATAAGTAACAAACAAAACAAAAAACCAAAAAACCAAAAAAATCCGTTATCACAATATAATATATGCGTAAGGTACATATATAAATACAAATATCTAAACATTTTTAATTAAAATTTAATTTTTTTTTTTAGTTTTTTTTTTTTTTATTAGGATTTCAAATTTTAATAGTAAATAAAAATGAGATAAAACATGATAATTTAAGAAGGTAAAGATTCAAATTAAAATCGAAAATTAATATGTAAAAAACAAGCGATTACTCCTATTTAAAAGTTTCAGAAGAAGTCAAGTTCATTGTCAATTATCAAAAGTTTACTTTTTATTTTTTTTTTTTAATTGATCAAGGGAAGAAATTTTTTTAGACTCATTATTCAATAGGGTGTTCCATAATTTTGGTCCTCTGATTGCTATCGAGAAGCTAGTCGCAGAATAATATTTTTTTGGTTGAATATAATTATTGTTTGAAAATCTTGCTGGGTGTAAATGATTTATTTTTTCGAAAAATGAATTAAATAAAATGGGTGCCATTTTATTATCTACTTTGAACATAAATACAAAAATATGATATAGGTTAAGTTGAAATACGTTAAGTATTTTGAATTAATTAAAAAGTAATTTAGTGTGCAAAAAGCGATTCACATTTCCAATAATTCTTCGAGCGTGTTTTTGTTTAATTAGAAGCCCTTTATTTTTAGATATATTAGTGCTGCACCTAGCAACGTTAGCGTAATTTAGATAGCAATGAATAAAAGAAAAGTAAATAAGTTTCAAACAAGTTTGGTTCAACAACTGTTTTGCTTTGTATAAAAGGCCTATATTTTTCGAGATTTTATTTTAGTTATAAAACTTTAATTTAACTTGATAACTTTAACATAAATAATAATAGCTAAAAAAAGATAATAGTTATTATATAGATTATAACCATATGCTTATTTATTATAATTGAGTTATAGTAAGTTAAACACGATAAAATGTTAAGTTCCAGGTAATAGGTCTTATATGATATGTATCTTATATGATATGTATCTTGTATTTTGCAGCATGTTCAAAAATATTTCTGCATGGTGCACTTCGACTGTTGAAAATATTTGCTACTGATATGAGTAAAAGTGACTTCAACGACCAGAATGTATTTTTGATAAATATTAGTAATAAGAGGTTAGTAAATATAATTATAATAATAATGGTAATAACTTCTCATTATTAGAATTCGTGAGAGACTTATGTATAATAGAACTGCATTAACTTTGGGGGACAAATATAATGATTTGAGTAAATATTACCCTTGTTTATTACCTCGATTAGAATAATGTAAGTAAATATTATTTTTATCTGAAGAATATTCTACAAAAGTCAGTAATTCCTAAGTATTAAATATTATAAAAAAACATTTGTTTAAAAATTTTTTTAAATGTATCATAAAATAAAAAATAAGTATTTGAGTATAAAAAAAACACGTTATTATAATGTATATACATCGCATTAACTATGTTGTCTATAAAGTAGGGGTTGCAGCTGATATTTCAGCTTCAGCTATAAACTCATAAGCTTCAGATTAATGCTGAAGCTTATCAAGTCAGTTTAATCAGCTTGATAGCTGATAGTAAAAAAGAATAATACTCCATAAATATTTTATATAAAATATATTTTTATATAGGAATTTATTCAATGAAAATCTAAAATAGTGGCAAAATTTAAACATTCATGTAAAAAATTTTAAATAAAATTTGCCAAAAGTTATTGCTATTTATAAATGTTGCCCTCAGAACCTAGGCTTAGGAATTTCTAAATTCTTAAATTGGGTTTTTAGAAATTTGTTTAAAGAGTGGTGCTCAAAAATCTAGTTCCATTTTTAATTATCTTAAGGGGACTAACTATCTTTTGTTCAAAAAGAGCACACTTTGCAATTTACATATTTCATATGTGAAAAAAAAAGAAGAAAAACTAAAAAAACTTTATTTTCTTTTAAAAACATATTTTTTTGCCGTCTTAACAGCCAAGTATAAATTGCATATTTAATTTGGTTGTTAAGACGGCAGTTAATGTTTTTACAGAAAGTTGCAACTTCTCACTGCTACAAGAATCATTCCTTAGTGAAAATACCCTTTCAACAGCAGCATTAGTGCCTGGACAATATAAAGAAATTTCTATTAAAACTTTTAAATTTTCATGTGAGATATGTTCTACTCTAAAATGCCGAGAGATTTCTACCCATCTTTTGTCAAGTTCTATTTTTTCATTGTTCCATTTCTTCAATTTTTCTTCATTTAAATATAAATTTACTCTTCGAATTTCTTCAAAGAAAAAATTGTCATTCATAACAATATCTTTTACTTCCTTCATAACAAATTCAACAGCTGAAGAAACTTTTTTCCATTCAATTTTACTATTTAGAAGGGTCCATTTTAATCAATGCTCTAAAGTTCACTATCCATTCTTCAATATATTCATTGCAAATTTTATAAAAAATTTTAACTTCTTTTAAAAATTTATTTTTTCTTCCGCGATTGGAATCTTCCAAAACGGTCAGTTTATAGGCTTTAATATAGCTTTTAATATTGTATGTAGTATGTATATATTTTTTTATTTAAATTTGCATTTAATTTGCTATTTTATATTTTTCTGCAAAAATTATTTTCTGTCACTCTATCCTTCTGAACTTATGTGATTAAATTTTTGTTTTCTCTTACATATTTTCTCACTCATCTTATCTCATCCATTCATTCTCTTTTTTTTTTCATTTTTCTTAGCGTTACTTCTTTTTATTTTTGTGCTAATTCCAACTTTTTTAATATTATTTTTCCTTATACTTCTTTCTTTATTACATGTATTAATCTAGTTTACTTTCTTTATTATTTCTTTGTTTTAATATTATTTTATTTGTTTATTTTATTATGGTGTCGCTCAATTGACTAGTTTTTAATATGAGTGACACTGAACATAAATTTGTAAATTGTAATTAAGTTTGTAATTTTTGATTTTAACAGTTGATTACTAAAAATCTGAACAAAACTAAAAATTAAATAACTTTTAATCTAGAAGACCTATTATATTGTATTAATAAAATAGCAAATTTATTCTAATTTTAATAAAAAGGTTTATCTTAATTCAACAAGACCTTGTCTTCTTATTGTGTGGAGTCTTCTGCTAGTAGGCTCTGCCAAGCGTTGTACCAGCTCTTTGTTGAATTTCTTAAAACAGTAAATTATTCTAGAGCGTAATTGATCCAAATTCTCTGCTTGCCAACTATTTTTGTAAACATCTCCTTTGATACAAGACCAAAAATCCTGAATACAACGACATTCAGGCATATTTGGAGGGTTTTCACTTTTTGTTACAAACTTTATACCATTTTCATTCAAAAACTTAACAGCTTTGTTTGAGTAATGGGCACTTGCTAGATCAGGCCAGAATATGTATTTTGTATTTTTTGGAAGCTGTTTGATGTGTGGTAATAGTTTTTTAGTCAAATATTCATCGACATAAATATGCTGGTTAATAGCAGTTCCAGACTGTACAATGTATGGAGTTGATAGGCCAAAAAGCAAAATGACCACGTAAACCAATAATTTTTCTTCAAATTTCTTTTTTTCTTTGAATTTAACATTGTTTGGTGTTAATTCGATGTTACTTGAATAAAAATTATCCTTATTATTAATTTGGCTGTTCGAGAGAGTAAAATAAGACTCGTCATCAAGAACCCAAATAAAATCTTTATAATTTTTATAAAGTTGACCACACAAATGTCGGTTTTTTGCTCTCCGGCTCTCAGTTCGACTTGGAATCTTCATTTGTTTTCTTTTTTTATTGATGTTTTGGTTTTCAATGTCTTATAAATGACTGAGAACATTCGAACTTTTTTGAAGCTATACTCTGAGAAATGCCACATTTATGGTCAAAAAGCTTGGTAAGTTGGCTGATGGCGCGCTTAGTCATTATTTTCGGCTTTCTACCACTACCAGTTTGCCTTTCAAATGGTTTATCTTCTTCTACACGTTTAATAATTCCATATATAGTTGATCTTGATAAGTTTTCTGCTTCAAAATAAGAAACAGTGAATGATTTAGGTTTATCTGAATTTTCTTGATAAAACTGGTACACACGTTTTCTCTGGAGCTCTTCGTTTGACATCATTTTTAATACTAAATTTAAAATACTTATATAAAAGTTAATATATATTTCAAAAAAAGTGTAAATTTGGAATATTTTAAAAATTGTTTGAAAAAATAAGTATTAGTTGCGTATAGAAATATGATGTAAGCAATTTTGTCCAGATTTTTAGTAATCACCCGTTATGGTTAATCAATCATAAGCGCATGTGTAGAATGTACAGTAATTTTTTTTATCCTTTTATTTAATTAAATAAATGGATAAGAAAACTTTGATGTACATACATCGCATGCGTCAAGACTGTCAAGCATGTCGTACATATTGCACATCAAAGATCAGCCTGGGGATTACATACACAAATATTAGAGAGGTAGTTATATCCATCTCTTTTCACAAATGTAATTTTGACTTTGTTAGAAAAAGAGGTCTGTAGTATCTATCTCTCCAGGTACATAATACGGCCTCTAAATTGTGCTGATAAAGGCAGTCATATGTGCGAACAAAATTTATCTCACTGTCAAACTTGTGTCTGGTGTTTGCCCTGTCCTCTGACGTGCCGGAAACGACAAGCAATATGCGCGCGTGAAATTCAAATCACTGTCAAAATAATTTTAAATATTTAATCAATAAAATTGAAATGAAATAATTTGAAAAAAAGTTTTAAAAATACAAATGAGTACAAAATTATCCGAATGAGTACTTTCAGAGTACAAGATCAGAAAAAAGTACGGTTTGTGAAAAAAGAGTACAAAACTCAGTAAATGAGAATAGTTGGTCGCCTTAATTATCTACATAATTTTTTGGTAGATTTCAAAGTTCTTGCAAAAGGTGGTTTTATCTATGAAAATATTGAGTTTAAAATCAATCTTGCTGTTATCATATGTGATGCACCAGCTAGAGCATTTGTAAAGTGTATTAAAGGACACAATGGTTTTAACTGATGTGAGTGCTGTGTTTAGAAAAGAGAGTGGTGTGGCAAGATGATTCTCACATATACTTCACTTATTTTAAGCGCTGATTCAGATTTTTTGTCATCAAAAGCATTCTGAACATCTTAGTGGTGTGTTAAATTGAATTAAATTTTGGCATGGCGACAAAGTTTCCTTTAGACTTTATGCATCTAGTTTGCTTAGGGGTATGCGAAGACTCATTAGCTTATGGTTAAATTGCCCAAATGCTATAAATTGTCTCTGATTACAGTCAATACTTTATCTGGCGGATTGTTTCCAATACGTCATTACATTTTCAAGAAATTTTTCAAGAAAACCTAAGTCTTAATTAGATATTAAAAAATGGAAAGCAACTGAACTTTGACTATTTCTAGTATACACTAGACTATTTGTTCAATGGGAATGGTTTAGCCAAAAATCTGTTCAAAATTTTTAGATTTTTCAGTTGTAGTTCTAATTTCATAATGTTTTATTTTTTTTAAAAAATATATTAATTTTTCTTTTCAGCTGCTTATTTTGTGCAGTTTTATATGTGAACTTTATCGTAAGGATCAACTAGGGTACAATGTCCATTCATTAGCACATATTGGAAATAATACAGTTAAATTTTAAGTACATGATAGATGTCCCTCCTTCAAATACAAAACTTTTTCAGGTCAATTAAAAAAGCTTGTTCAAAGACAAAAGGGTTGCTAAAATACACGTACAAGAAGATAAACAGAAGTTTAATATTCCTTATTTGATGGTAATAATCAGTGCATTGAGACACTGTTTACAGTTTCAAAATTATCAAGGTTTAGAGTGCTTTGTTTCAGCTAATGAAAGTGATAATTGTTTTGAAATTACAAAAAAATATGGTTAAGGTAAAAAGGTTTTGAAAAGCAGACAAATCTTATGACAATTAGGTTATGTTTAAGGAATTTGCAACTTTTTAGCCGTTTTATGCATATATACATATATGTGTGCGTGTCTCTCTCTCTCTCTCTCTCTCTCTCTCTCTCTCTCTCTTTATATATATATAAATATATATAAAGAGAGAATATATATATATATATATATATATATATATATATATATATATATATATATATATATATATATATATATATATATATATATATATATATATATATATATATATATATATATATATATATATATATATATATATATATATATATATATATAAATAAAAGCAGAGCTTTGTTTAGAAAGCTCATTTGCAAATTTAGGGGCCCTTTTACAAATATAAGGATTTTTTTTATTTAGTATTTTTATTTAGATTTTTTTTTATCTATTGGAAAACTTTTTAAGAATTTTGAGGCCCTTATAACAGGTTTTTTTTTTTGAATGGAAAGGGGGACCTGTATGTAGTAGCCACGGCACCGTATATAAGGTATATAAAATATATATCAAATTATATACAATATAAATAAAAATATATATTTTATTAATAATTTTGTATAATTTGTTTATCAGTAACTAAAGGAATGTTATCAATCATATCATAAGCATGTGCTTATCTATTACAAGTACATTTTAAAACGTTGAAATAAACGTCGATTATAAATTTAAAGGTTGTGCTTTTCTACCTTCGATAGTGAAAAGAATATTTTTTATCTGATGAGTGTTGGCGGAAATCGTAAGAGTTTTATAACATATTAACAGTTAAATTTAATTTTTTTTACAGCTCATATTGAAACGAGATATTGTGTAAAGAGGTTTTCAAAGAAGTCGTTTTAACAACAATCGAAAAGCTTCCAATTCCCGAGATAACCGTGAAAGCATTCGATACATGATTAAAGAATTGTTTAAAAGTTTGCTTAATTTCGACAGTGTAATTTTAATTACTATTTTTTTGAAATAAACCAATCAATTTATATATAAATTTGCTTTTTCTGTAATTTTTAAACATTCAAACGTAGTTCTTCAAAATTTGCAATGGGTAAACCTCGTGGGACCTTCACGGGATACCCGGCGGGTATACCCATATGGGCCCCAGAAGAAAACCGCGGCCAAGATCCGGCGGGTTCCCGATGGGTTTCCCATATGGGTCCCATTTGCAAACCCAAATGGGTCCTTTACGGTTTTAAAGTACGGGATTTGACTGGGACCCATATAAGATACACGGCGGGCTAACCCATATGGGTCCCATATGGAAACCGCGGCCATGATCCGGCGGGATACCGTTGGTCTTTCCATACGGGACCCAGTTGACGACCCGTATGGGCTCCGTACGGTACCCGTATCTCAATGTTGGCTGGGTAGTGTGTTGATTTTAATTAGTTTTTGTTGATTATAAAACTATTGTAAACAATCAACTGAAAATAAAGTTTTAAATAAATAATAAATAAATAAAATTTATAATGTCTTATGTAGTATCAGCAATGATTGAGTACAACTTAATTTCTTCTGTTTCAAGATGCTCTGATAGTATGGTAACTATTTCATTTTGAATTTCCGAACTCGGTTGTTTTGGGTTTATTTAAAAGTTCATTTATTATTGGATCAAATTCTGCTAGGAGCTTAACTTCAGATTTGAAAATTGCCGTTATAAATCGAACCGATATGTTTATTATGCCCTCTAAATGACTGTCCACTGCAGGCTAAATGTAGAGTAATTTTCACAAGTCGCTTCAAAACTTCCCGCCAAAATTTATTACCTTTCTTAATTTCTTTCTCATTTGATTCATTCAAAGTCTTGTGATGTCATTGTTTATATATTATACAAGACGAACTAGGGCATTTCGAACAAAGGATGTTTATTAATTTTCTTAGAAAATTATATACCTATATACCTTTACGCCAAATTTTGAGATTGCTTTTATGATTTCTATCACTTAATAACCAGCAAACTTCACAACATGCAGCATTTAAATTTTTGGAATAGCACAACCAAGTATAATCACCGGTATAGTCAAACCTGACTTCGTCGTCGTGTTATAGTAACTGACAGAAAAACATATATTTTTGTTGTCTCTCGGAAAAAGTTCCTTTGGTCTACATGATCTATGTGCAACAATAAATTTCTTTATATTTGGATCAACTATATCATTTGGATAGTGCCGCCTATCAGTAGGATCTTCAAAGTTTACAAGTGCTGCAGAGTTAATTGGTTCATTTTCATTGCTTATAATGAGATCTAGCGAGTTCATCAGAGTTGATCAGACAAGTCGGATGCAACAGTATTGTCTTTAAAACTGTTAACTTGAGAATTTATATTTATTTGTAGTTCACTGGTTTCACTGTCACTCTCTCTGATATCCTTCTATTCACTTTCGAAATTAAGTACATTTGCAAAAGATTGTGTTTCTTCCTTTTTAGTCTGTGCCGGTAACAAAAATGAGTCAATCGTTTTCTATATATTTTTTCTTCCATCGTTTAGCTACTCCAATAAGAGGCTTGCTAGCCATCATTAGCAAAACTTTTTACTTTTAAATCTAAATTTTAAATATATAATTTAAAAAAATAGTAGGCCTATAATTAATTTTATCATTTGTATCATTAACGAATTTGTTTTTTGTTGTGTTACACAACTAAAAACAAACAAAAAAATTTTATAAACAACTTTCTGAAATTTTTATTCGAATTTTTAATCACATTCGAAAGTTTAACTAAATGTAAAAATTAAAAGCAATGATTGGCTAAAACCTGTTTTTTTAAAACTTTGAAAATTAAATATAACAAAAAAATAAAGGTTGTTCATAAATCAAACTTTATTAAAATATATAAAATTAAATTTCAATAATAAACAAACCAAAAAAGTTTTTCAGTGCATAACTTTTAATATAATCAAATGGAAATTGTTTTCAGACTTAAAAATGGGCCCCCTTTTCCCTAGGCCACTGTTGCGGGCCCTGCGGGCCTATAGTTTCACCACCTATAACTTCAGACATTACTTTTTCCAAAATCGAGTTGTAAATGCATGACACAATTTACCACCTGAAATAATAGAAGCTGCTTCAATAAACAACTTCAAAAATAAACAAGACAAAAAACGAATTTTGCTGAAACTATTTGTTAAAACATAAACAAAAAACAAACTGAGCTGTTACAGTGCAACATCTACTGTTTTTGCACTTTGCAACTGATTACACCAGTTGTGACAGCTATACCTTATTATTATTCTTAACTACATCTGCGAAATCAACAGATGTAGTTAAGATGTAGTAGTCTCTTTCTAATTATGTAACTTAATATAACTTTATTTTAACAAATTTTATGAAACTATTAAATTATAATGCATTATAGTAACCAAATGTAGTTAGATATATGACTTTTTTCAGATGTAATTACATTTGGAAAAATTTATTAAATATAAATGCATTATTTTAACCAGATATAGCCTCATACACGATTTTTTTCAGATGTAGTTACATCTGGAAAAAAATATTAAATTTAAATGCATTATTTCAAACAGATGTAGTTTCTTAAGGTAAAGTGGTGTATTATTGTCACATCTTTTGAAAATTTTTTTCTAACAATATCATTGGTAAAAACTTAGAAATATTGGATACCAAAAAAAATTTGGTATCCAATATTTCTAAGTGTTTACCAATGATATTGCTCCCATAAAACTGATAAAAATTTAATTTTTTTGTGTAATATTGTTGATAGATAATTTATTTTGTTGTTGTAGTACCACTGTCAATGTTACCCACTATCTGGGATAACTTTGACAGTAGAATGTTTTATGCTCTAAATGTTTAAAATACCTTATAAGGGTAAAATAATAATTGGAATTTCGGCAAATAAAATCGAGAAAACATTTTAAATATATACTAGCACAAACCTACTGTTTCTTTTTAAAAACTACTAATTTTAAAAACAATGTAAAATAGCGCTAAAAACATAACAAAAAATTGTTATTTAAAAGATATCAAAAAGATTCAGTTCTGATATTTTCTACTGGAACATATAAAAAAGTAAGTTATTTTTTTTTAGGTTTGTTTATTTTTGTTGATTCCATTTCATTTAATCTTGCACGAGATTCATCAGATGTCAGACATTCCGCCAATGTTCTTTTGATTCTTTTTCTTTTTTTTGTCGCTTTTCACAGGTTGCGTGTATCGAAGATGTTTCCAAAGTACCGCTTCTTGTTGTTTTCTTGGAGAAAGAACTTCCTGTATTTCATCTGAGCTTATGACTCGTATTGGTATGGAGCTTATATTATTCATGTCACTGATTGCCGGTAATCTTATTTTAATTTCCGTTATTACTTGCTCTAATAATTACACCCGATGTCAGAGGCTCTGCTGTTGGCAATTTATCACTGGTTATTTTACTTTTTTTTTGTGAAAAAATTCCATAAGTTTTAAAAGCTATAATAGTATTGCTTTGACTGAATGCCCCACTGACTGTAACCAATTTCACCAGTTGTGGAAAAGTTATTTTACCAAAATTATCGTGTTGAATCATAAAATATTTTCAAACAGTTCCTCCAAGATGCTTTGACTGTCTTAAAAACATCTACATCTAAAGGCTGTAAAATACTACTTGTATCGGCAGGTAAACAAAGTAGCTCAATGTTGTTTGCAATAGTTACGTCTTCAATAGTTTTTTATATGTGAGAGTTGTGTTTGTCAAATAATAAAAGCTTCGATCCATCTAATTGGTTTGTTTTGACGATAAATATTTTTTCAAACCATTCAATGAATTAGGGGGATCCTATCCAACCTGAAGAAGAACAGTTGTAAGGTGAATTGTCCGGACCGCCATTGCACCAGGTACTGTAAAGGTGAAGACCTTTATAAACAATATTGGGTGATAAAAATTGACCGGTTGCTGAACAGCATACCTGCACTGTGAACATTGTTTTTAGTTGAAGTACCGACCGTTTTATGTGGATTCTTTAATCTGCGTTTGCAAAGAATTTTCTGCTTGCCTATATTGATTTTAAATCCTGTTTCATCTACGCTAAATATATATTTTGTGGCTTATTCTGTAGATGAATTGCCCCAATAACAACTGCTAATTTTTTAAAATTCATCAACTACATTGCATGCATACGCGCGGTTAGCAGGAAGAGATTGTCCAATCCAAAGAATAAGTTCATTTTTCTCTTTCCTCAAAACCACCCATCCAATCAATTCCAGGCTTGCCATTCTTAAAGGTATTGACTCTACCACAACTGTTTATGTAATCTTGCACAATACTCGCAACATTGCAATGATCTATCGCAAAGCCCCAGTCTTCAAGTTTATGAATTGTATGAACAATCAACTTTTCTTAAATTTTTGGGCGTCCAACTTGTTTACAATACACTTTTTTGAAATGATTAATTTTTTTCTACTGATATTGCATATGAATGCCGCTTAGCTTATGCTGACATTGTTTTCACTGTTTTTTCTTCATGGCTTCCCGATCATACAATCCGTAGGTTGAACTTAGTTTTTTTTTTGTAGTTGTGAGGCATGATATCATGTGATCATAAACTCTAAAAAACAAATCAATCACTTATTTATTTACACTTAAAGCGTAATGATACTAATCATACATTTTGAGTAAACTTTAACAGACTTATGCGGTAACTTTGCCAATCCTGTTATTGCTACCCCAAAACTCAGATGCGCTTTTTAAACAAAAATACTAAAAAATCATTTTAAATGATTAACATTTATAACATCATAAAAGTAAATATTTAATCATAGTATTATTTTACTATAGCTATATTAAAAGTGCATTAATTACAATTTATAGTAGTTAAAAAAAATCCTTGTAAAAAATCTGGTTATACAGGTATAAATTTTTTTTTTTAAAGTTTCAAATTTCTATCCATCATAAAAGTGGTTTTGATAGCTAATCACAAAATTATATTTTAAAAAGTAATAGGGGAGGTATATGAAAGATCCAGTTTTGAAAAAAAAAATTTAAAAAAATTCATTTTGAATTAATTTTTTTTTAAATAGTTACTTTAATTGGTAAAATTATAAAATTTGATCAAATTGGATAACGATGCTAATGTTATGTCTTATTTGCATGCATTTATTTTTTTTAATTTTTTTTTTGTATGTATTTAGGTGCTCCCAGAAGTCCTTATGGTCTTATCATAAAGCACCGCGGGAGAGCATTTAATAGGAAGTTCACGCCTCCTTCCGTACCAATGTCGCTTGTTGGGCTGGAGCTGGCGTCGAACCTTGGACCTCTGGGTTCTGAGCCAGAACTCTAACCACTGCGCCACGGCTGCTCAAAGTTTATTTAAAAAGAAAAAGATAAATTCGCTCTTTCATAATATTATGTCAATGAAAGAGCTACTTTGTGCTATGACTTTTTTTTGAAAACTAACAAGTATTTTAAGAAAAATAATCTGTTAACTAGACTCTTCACTTGGTTTTACAAGGCTTACAAAATGTTCCATTGTTTTCACAAAATTATTTTCAGTCACCCATCCTGAGTTAAACCTAATGCTCCAAAAGGCCTATTATTCTACATATGATTCTTATAATTTACTCTATAAAAAATTTATACGCCATTAATAAAAAGCATTAGCATTATAAACATTAATAAAAAAAGAGTAGTCTTGAGCGCGCCTCCTTCTGCTGATGTAACCTGTTCTATTTGTTTTGAGCCTGCCGCAGCTATAATCTTTGGAGGAGCTGAAACAGTATTGCATCTTTTTTCATCCGTATTGAAAATCATGTGTGATGAAAATCTATACTTCTTGCATTTACAATTTTTTTGTGCGTGACAGGTATCCAGCGTTACCATACAAAAAGAAAAATACAGTTATCGTCGGATACAGGTAAGTTAGAAATAATCGCATCAGTTCTTTTAAAATGGCTCTTTCATACACACTCTCCCCTCATTAATATTTTGTGTACTTGTGTATAAATGAAGCAAAATATAGTTTTGAATATTGCAAAAGTATAAAATTTTGAATGCTGTCATTTAAGCATAATATGCAATTGATCCGCTAAAATATATTTTTACTTAGCTACAACTAAGTCCGTATACGTATAACTTGCTCGTCATACATTCACGTCACGTGATATAAATGTTGCATAACTTTGTAAAGTATATTCGTTAATTTTAACTTTTGGAGTTTTTTGTTATTCCGAGGCTCCATATTTGCAAGTTTTTTTTTTAAATATTGTTGTTTAATATAAGCATAATCATGTTTAAGTTCGACTTTGATGTCAGAAAGTTACCTATTTTAAATTACAAATTAAGCTACCCTTATCTCCGCAGGTAACTTTCAGACAAATGAAAACATAAAAAGTTTTATACATAAAAATTAATACTAATGATTTAAAAAGTATGTATGTATGTATGTATGTATGTATGTATGTATGTATGTATGTATGTATGTATGTATGTATGTATGTATGTATGTATGTATGTATGTAGTTGTATACGTACAATAATTTGTATAAATGTAATAATGATAAATTTATAACAAATGATAAAAAAAAATTTACTGAAAATAGATTAAAAATAAAAAATGTTTACTTTGATAAGCCTCCACTATTAAGCTTATGCAAGAGATAATCATAATTTTTTAGGTTTTGCGGGCTAACCAGGCTCTGCACCAAACTGTTTTACAAGCTAAACTACTTCTCCACTACCAAGATATTTTTAGGTTTATACCGAGAAGTTTGTCTTCTTCTCTCTCTAGGCTAAAGGAGCAGTTAAATAGATTTTTGATCTAGATATAAGGTTATTTTTTTTTCGTAAGCCATGTTATTTTATTCTGATGTCTATTTTAGAATGTATACCCATTGTTATTTGTAGTGTTTGCAATAAATTTGTAATACGCAAGAATAAACAGCTGTAAATAAATTGTAAGAACACGTAAATACATCAGAAAAAAACACTTTCAATTATTCAAAGCATTAAAATTTAATAATACAGTTATTACAACCTGTGTAATGTACTTAAAACACATATAATTTGGCTGCCGTAACTTGTGACAATTTGTGACGAATTGTAAAATATTTTCATAAGTGAATTGTATCATCTTGTAGTAATAATTTGTATAAATGTAATAAGTATATATTAATTGCAATTAATGTAAAAGTAACAACTAAATATTTAAAGAATAAAAATTTATTTTTTGTTCAAAACTCTAAATTTGATGAAATTACGTTTTCTAAAATATATCCAGTTAACCCACGTTGTTTACTTTTTCATAAAAGTTCAAGTTCCTATATACGCAGAAAAAAATTGTACGTATACAACTACATACATACATACATACATACATACATACATACATACATACATACATACATACATACATACATACATACATACATACATACATACATACATACATACATACATACATACAAATAAAAGTTCATAAGCACATGCATTTGTATACAATAAGAGGTTTATTAGATAAACCGCGCCGTTGATTTTAGTGGATTTAATAAAACAAGGATATCTTAGTTAAACCGTTTAAATAACGAAGCAGTTTAATAATCTCAAATAATCTCAGCATATTTTAGTTATGTTGGATAAAATCAATTATAAAATACAAAAGATAACATCCCCATTTAAAGAAACAATATTGTGTTATTAATTTTGAAGCAAAGTATTGCTCGATGTTTTTGCAAAGTAATTCTTAATGATATTTTTCAAATATTGCGTATTATTTTTGCGTATTAAGTTTTAAAATTAAATTTTAAATGTTGTATATTCAATATGAGTCAAATATGTCGAACAAAGTCTCCTACACGAATAGCATCACGAAAAGGACGCAGAAAAAGAGCAGAAAGTATTGAAGAAACTAATGAAGCAAAACAAGAAGAAAACTCGTTAACAACTCCATCTATATGTTATTTAAAACCTTCTAGCGCAGAATCAACTCAAAGAAGAGGAAGAACCGATAGTTGCAATGCCAAAACTCGTTCAACAAAACTTAAAGCAAGAAGCTTTGGTGAAACTGTTGACGAGGTGGAAAGTCAAAAGAAAAAAAATATATCAAATAATTTAAAAGACGATGAACTGTCGGAAGTTGGTACATTTGTTTCCGAGAATATATTAAAAAATGAGTTAGAAAACACAAAGTTGTTTTCTTTAAATAATAGTGACTTTCAAGAAAATCACTCAATATGTTCTCAGTCGAAAGAAAAAGTATATCATCCTAAAGATAATTTTTCTCAACCAATAGAAAAGCAAATACATAATAACACTCAGTCTAATGTTGAAGATTTAAACTGTCACGAAGATTTTTCTGCAGATTATTCCAAATCATCTTCAATTGTAAACAGGGAATCTGAATATAAAAAGTTATCAAATTTTACAGACAGGGTACAGAGGAAAACTGAGCAAGGGAAAACGAAACAAGAAGGAAAAGAGCAAAATGGAAAAGAACAAGATAAAAAAGAAAGAGAAAAAGGAAGTGTTGTTTATAACTTAAAACCAATCGCCCAAATTTCATCAAAAAGTCGCGTCTCTTTATACAAGCCAAAGTCCAAAACTAATAATGAAAAACTGAGAAACGTTCCCGAAATCATAATAGATCATCACGATTCAAATACAAGCTTGTCTGTGCTAAACAATATAAAAGAAAGTTTAACAGGATATAATAGCGTAAATGAAAGTTCTGCATCTAGCGAATTAAAAAAAAGTTCAACAGTATTAAACGATATACACAAAAGCTCAACAGCATGTGACAACATAAAAGAAAACTCAAAAATATGTCTTGATAACGGTTCAATAGAAATTGAAAACGATTTAAAAGAAATTGAAAACGGTTTAAAAGAAATTGATAACGGTTTAAAAGAAATTGATAACGGTTCGAAAGAAATTGGTAACGGTTTAAATGAAATAGATAACGGTTTTAAAGAAAGTTCGTCTATATGTAGCGAAATAAAAGAAAGTTCGACGTTATGTAATGACTTAAAAGAAAATTTAATATTATATAATGATTTAAAAATCACTAAATACGATAAGAACATTACAAATAAAACACCGAAGTCCTATGAACATGGAAAAATTGAAAACGGAATCGCAAATAATTGCACGTTAAGCAAACAAATAAACTCAAATGTTATTGGGCATGTTGTAAAAGAAATTACAAATGATCGTACATTAATTGAAGAAGACAATTTAGAAAGAAAAAAAGTCGCAACGGAAAATTGTCATACAACCGGGTTAATTAACAATAATGAACAAAAGTTGTCAAATAAATATCCGCTATCGAAAGAAGAAATATCAAACATATCTTTGTTATTGAATAAAAATGATTCAAAAGAATATACGAAAGAAAATATTTCAGACTTAAGTGAAAATAACTTCTCAGAAAATACAAATGGTCACAGTAATGTCACGAAACAAAAATTTTCAAATGAGCGTTCCATTGTTAAAGAAAATATTTCAACGTTTGTAAAGTTTACAAATCTTTCTGATGTCAACGATAGAAAAAACGTATCCACAAACAAATTAAACTTAAACACTGAAAGCAATAATTCTACTGACAGCGAATTGATTTCTTCTGAGAACAAAAACCCCGTTAAAAAAAAGTGGATTAGTCCTTATTTAAGATCAAGAGGAAGTTTGAAGAAATAGATTTTCGAATAAAATATGCGGGTATCTAATAAGTCACTGTTAATTGCATAATTAGGAGAATAAAAATGATTATAAAAAAAGGTTTTAACTTTGCATATTTCGGATAATTAAAATAATATGGAACACTGTTTGCAGAATCATAACAAAAAGTTAATTAAAAAGCACCGTGTTATATAAAAATATAAAATATATTAAAATGTATTTGCAATTAAACTATTTGTAACTAAACAATTTTATTTTTTTGTAATGCCATTTACGTTGCCAATTCAGTAATTAAGTAATTAACAATGTATTTAAATTAAAAGGTTGGCAGCTTTTAAATTCCGGGAAAAATTGCTTGCTTCATTTTTTTTTGTTGTTGCTGTTTTTTAAATTTTTTTTATCGATAAGGTTTGTGTAAATAACTTATATTCGATAAAAAATAAATTCATTAAAATACAGTTTAACAAAATTTAAGTTATATAAAGTTATTTTTAAGCGATTGATGCAATTTTAAGCTTGCGATTAAAGCAACAAACATCGCAAATACAAAGAACATTCTGAATTGCATTATATAAGAATTCATAAATGAATTGTTTTTGTCGGCAAAAGCTATTCTTTTATGAAATATTATGTCTAGCTTATATATCTGCTTAAATCACAGAAGATTTAAAAAATACTTATCATAAATAAACTACGGGAATAGAATAGTCGTAATATTTTTATTGATTGTTATTAAGACTGTGACGTAAAACGATCTATACTTCTTAATATAAATTATTATTTTTCTATATTACTATTGTCTATGAATGCTATGATTTATTTAATATATTTCATAATAGTCGTTATGCTTTTTAAAAATACTTTTTGTTTTGAGATTTGGTAAGAACACAATTAGAAAAAGACGCGCACAAACCAAGAAATATAATAGTTTTGTTTCAGTCCTTTCAAAAAAATATCATCTAGTAAACATTTTCTTAAACAAGTCTTGCATATTGAATAAAACATTTTCTTAAACAAGTCTTGCATATTGAATGACATACTAAAACTTTCATTTACATTATATTATATATATAAAGTTACGAGACATAAATTGTTCAATAATTGAAAATTATTGAACATATAAAATAAATTGAAAGTTATCAAAAATGCAATCAATACATGCCAAACAAAATTAAATATCTAAACTGGTATTTAAATATTTTCCACGTGCCTTTTTGCAAGCAACTCATCTTTTTTGCCTCGATTTAACGAGATTGTAGCAACTTTTGATCGGAACTTTTCTCCAAATTATATCTAGTTTTTGTATTAGGTTTATTAGCATTACTGCTATCACTGGCAGCATTAACATCAGGATCTGTATTATTTTTGATGGGTAAAGAGCAAGCCAATTGTCTGCAAAAAGCAAATATAAAATGTATGTTCCAGTCTAACAATGTTAGACATTGTTAGAGTTGTTTTCACTTTAGAATTACTTCAGACATTGTTTCTATTCATCAGTTCTATACTCTATTTAATGTCAAAAAGAATTTAAATTTATTTTAGTGTCAAATAACAATAGCATTCTTGTATTACCGTTTTAATTATAAATCAACAAAAAGTTAGGACACTTTGCTTGCAATGACGTCCTATAGAAAGAGTTCTTGCGGAAGAGCATCCAACTTTATGTTACACTTTTGAAAAGTACTATGAAAAGAACAAATAGGTTCAAGCATTAACTATCTGGATAAGTATGGTTCTTACGGAAGAAAAAATATTTTGCTGATTAATAATAGTTTGCTGTTCAAATAATATGTGAAAGGGTAGAACATGCAACACTTTGTTTGCAAAAGTAAAAAACATTTCTATGTTCTTTCCTTTAAATTTATCTATGATTTTTTTTTCCTTTTAAAAACTTTTATTAAAACCGCATTTATTTCTATATTTTCAAATAACCAAAAAAAAGCGTCCGCCAAAGTTTTGAAAAGTACAGCAAGATACACTTTTATTAGTATTGCATGTTATTAATTTCAAAATGCTTTAAAAAAGAAAACATGGGCAAGATGTGGAGTATAATCAGTAGTGCAGCGAAAATACGAAAGCTAAAACGACAAAAAAAAATGTGTTGCTAAAATTCCTAAATTAGCAAATTTTCTCAAAGCAAATGGAAAGAAATCGGATGACCAAAGTACGTCAAAAAGTGAAGAAGAAATAAGAGCAAAAAGTGAAGAAGAAACAAGAGCAAAAAGTGAAGATGAATCACAAGATTAAAAAATGAAGATAAATGATTCGAACCTGGATCTTAAAAGCTCACTCCATCTAGAGAACAAAGATTTTATTTTTGGCTTGAAACAAACACATCAGCTGTAAGATATTTTCTTATCACTGTGTTTACTTCCTCAGGTGACATCTTATTTCCTGCATTTTCTTCATTTATGAAGTATTCAAATAGAAGTTTTTTCAGCTTGATAATAAAACGAAAAGTCTTTCTTGTTGGCAATGCTCAATCTAAATTTTGGAACTTTTGAGAATATATATTGTTTTATGGGGTAGGCAAGATCTTCATTGATACGGTTATAGAATTAGAATTAACTTTCAAAGTTGCTTTCAAATTTCTAGAAAAAACCTTTTTTACTTTATCTAAATAAGAAGGTTGTTCAAATCTTTTGTGCTGTTCCAAGTGTTCCACTCGTGTTTGTGTGTTCCAACTACCACTCGTGTTCCAAGTAAACTACAAAGCCATGTAGTTTACTTGGAACACGAGTGGTAGTTGCTTATATTTAGAATTTTATGACTAGTTAAAGTAATACTCTCAATTTTTGCTACACTTACCATACCTTTTTTGACTCCATAACCATATTTCACTGGTCTTGCTACATTTCCTGCTGTTACTATGTCATTGCTAGCCTCTACGCCACGTCATAGTATTGTTTTTGTGGATGCACTTTCCCTATCACATTTGTCTTTTTCACAGCAAGGCTCATTAAAAGTGTACCTCAAAAGTTTAAAATTCTTATTTTTGCAGATCGCTTACATAAATTCAACTAATTAATTAGCATGATTTTAGTTAAAATTATCCAATTTTGCAAAAATATTTACTATTTCTTACTATCTAGGCGAAACTAATTTAGAACTGATTCAGCAGTAGAGATATTAGAGGAAACACTTTGATTCAGCAGTAGAGATATTAGAGGAAACACTTTGATTCAGCAGTAGAGATATTAGAGGAAACACTTTGATTAAAGCGATATAAAGTTGTTAGATAAACATACTTTTTGTGAATATTATAATTTTTTTTTTTTTTTGTAAAAAATCATTTATGTACATACTTATGTCTTTCCTCCTAGTAATACTTCTGACCTTCTCTAAATTTCACGGGTTTTTAGTGAATAGTCTTTAAGCCAAAATGCTGTTTTATCTAGTTGTTTATATGCATCACTCTTTGCATTTTTCTGTTGTGTTCTGTTTGACTTGTTGCATCACTGTTGTTATACATTTACACTAGTTTTTCAATTTTGTTTGGAATATCTGTTTAGGTATTTTAATTATCTATAAGCATTTTCAAAAACGATTGACCAGGTCGTTATTAGATTCTGGACAGTTTTTCTCAAGGTCTCTTCCATACTTTTATATTTCTTTCGCATTTGTTGGATTCACTGATAAGTTTAAGTTTTCTTTTAATTTTTTTTTTTAATTTTCTTTTAATTTAATTAGACTGGTCCCAAGACAAGCTGTAGTACCTTCTCTTATTTTATTTGAAGTATTAAAATATTGATTTTGTAAAAACTCATAAGACATAAAATCAATACATGTTGACAGATCCGGCGCGAGTAGGTGTCACATGGGGGGTGCCATTATCACTTTTGCCGACTTAAAAAAAAAAAAAAAAGAAAAAGGTTCTCGTTTTCGAAAATTTGCCGACTGCTATGACGACATTTGCCGACTAACTGTCTAAACTACCGACTACCCTATATCGAAAGGGTCGACATTTGCCGACTATCTAGTCGAAAAGGGTCAAATTTGACGACTAAGGGTAAAATTTGCCGACTAAAAATCATTGATGGGGGGATGTTACACCCCCCCCCCTTCGCGCCGGCCTTGCATGTAGATCTTGATGGAGATTCATGATAATTTTTTTTTTTTTGTCTTTTTGAACAGTGTTCCTTTCGATGACGATGGCATATAATTGAATTGATTAGAGAGTATGAATTATATTGGGAAGACAATTAAAGTGTCATAAAAATTGTTGCGGGTCGCCCTAATGTTGCTTTCTTCCCCGTTTATAATTTGTAATCAGAGTGCATTCATTTTTTTCCTTGTTTCCATCCTATTTCTAGTGTGTAATGTTAAAATTTTTGTTTATACGATTTTCAAATAGAGGTTTTCATTTCAATCAGCAGCTAACTCATAGTTCTTAAGACCTTAAAATAATTTCATTATTTTACAACCTTTATTTTGATTCAAAAGCTAGTTAATAAAAACTAATTATTAGGATTTACAAGTTTCAATTGCAAATCCATTTAGTTACGTTTAGTTAAAGGTCTATTTATTTATTTACGTTTAGTTAAAGGTTCACAATTATTTCATTTAAAGCATCAACATGCGCCGTGAGAAATATTTTTTGCAGACATTTAATAAAGATGTCTTTAAAAAAGTAAAAAAGTAAAAATTTATTTATTATGATAAAAAATAGTCGGAAAATCAGAGCAAAAATACTCAAAAAATATTCAAAAAATATGAGTAAAAATGAAACATACTGCATTCAAGAGCTTATACAAGAATATTCAAACTCATAGAAAACATTTATTTATAAGTTATTTTTTCTTAACTATTGCAATACCCCATAAGTATTTTTTATAAATAAGGTGGATAAAAGGTCAATATAAGTTTTTTAAAACTAAATTTTACGGTTAACCCAGGGCTTTAACCATTATCATGTCACAATCAATGCGTCAAAAAATTAGAATTTCGTTTTTGATTTGAATTTTGCGGATAAGCCTTTACTTCCCCATAGTTTTTTTATTATACCTTTAGATACTTTTAGATTTATAATAACAAAATAAAAAACTATGGGGTAATCACGGCTTTGAATGATAAAAAATGACAGAAAAATCATTTTTCGCGTATTTTGAAACATGATACTTAGACAAGGAAATAAAATTTCTTTACTTATTTTATTAATTTGTGGTCTGAGCAATAAACAATAATCAAGGGAAATACTAATTGTAAAGTATTTACGTTTTTTTTTTCTAGTTTAAAAATGCCTTCGGCACTATTTGTAAATATTTCGAAAAATTTAGTCAAACTTTGACTAATATATAGAAAACTAATACTTTAACTTATATCTATAAAACTAATAATTAATTTTTGAAAAAAATTTTGAATTGCGCTTTTGGTTTAAATAGCAACAACATGTTAAAAAAATTAGCACTTTTGAAAAGGGTCACCATAAAAAATTGGCATTTATGGTCGATTCTTACATAAAGTCGCACTGAAATATTTTTATTTTATATTAAAAAAAAAACAATTTTCTTGCATTTTGGCCGGAGATGCCTATTTTTTAGGGTATTCTTGCTCCCAAGCTAACTTATAATTATCAAGCGGCCGTGGCGCAGTGGTTTGAGCATTTGCTTTAGAAGCAAGAGATTCAGGGTTTGAAGTGAGCTCGGTAAGGAAGGAGACATAAACTTCCAAGTTAAATACTCTTCTGCGGTGCTCTGTGACAAGACAGTTAGGTCTTCTTTGGGCACCTAAAACAAAAAAAAAATTAACAAAATTAAAAATTAGCGCAAATTTTGGCAGACCATATTTATATGACCTACAAAGCTTTGATGTTTAGAACTTACCTTGAAGTTATTTAACTTATGCAGCCGTGGTGCTGTGGTAGTGTCTATTTAATTTATTTCCGTGGCGAAAATTTTGGTTTCTATTCGTATATTATAACAGTATTATAATATACGAATAGGCAACTCAATTTTATATTAGTATTAGCAAAACTATTAGATATTGCCTTATCTCTTCAAGACGTAACTGATGAGTTTTGATATTGATCTTCGGCATTGCTTAAGAATAATTGTAAAAATAATATCTCATATTTGCCATGAAACTTATTTATTTGTCAAAATTTACAGTAAATTTAAACTCACTTTTAATCAATAAAGGAATAAAATTTACGGGTGTTGTTGTTAAATTTGTAGGGTGTGGATTAATTATTTCGGGCGGACCTTTTAAACCAATCGGCGTGCGACTCAGAAATTAATTTATTAATTAAATTATTAATTTATTATTATTAAATTATTATTATTATTAACTTATTTATTAAAAATTTGTACGATTCGGGTAAAACCCCGTAATCTACCCTTGTAAAAGGGCAAATTTGTTTTTGATTGCTTAAATGGCATTTTATCCGGTGCCTCTAATAATGTGGAGACCTTGGCTGAGGTATGCTTGCCGAATCTAACTCTTCTGCATATATTTTAAAAAAATCATTGCAATATTTAAAAAAAAATTGAGATTTTTAATTGGTGATAGGTTACTTTATCGGATTTTTGACAATTAGTTTGATAGAATCTAAAAACAAATCTTTACCTTCGGTACATTTCTTTATATCCATCAATGGCAACAAAAATTGTAAAATCTGTATTTCGCAATAATCTTTTTCTGGGAAATATAGCGATTATAACAGGTGGTGGAACAGGAATTGGAAAATCGATTGCCAAAGAGCTGTCAGTTCTTGGTTGTAAAGTTGTTATTGCTTCAAGAAAGCTTGAAATATTGGAAGAATGCGCTCGTGTTTTAAACTCAGAGCTTTGCGAAGAACTAGTTTTTCCATTTTCATGTAACATAAGAAAAGAAGACGAGGTAGTATTTTGCTTAAAGCTTTTTTTTTTAACTTATAAAAATTTATAATAAATGAATTATACATATAGTGTATAAATAGTTTCATGACAATAATACAATTTTATGATAATAGATTAATTTCATTAAATTTTAATTAGAAAGTTTAGGACAATTTAGGACAAAATTAGGTAAAAAGTTGTTTGATTTTTGACCTTTACTTGGTCTTAGTGTACTTCATTTGTAGGCTTTAACTTTGTAATGATTTGAAAGTTAAAGCCTGCAAATGATGTGCACTTAGATCAAGTAAAGACCAATGATCAAGCAGCTTTTACCTAGTTCTGTCCAATTGAACACTAGTTTATCATGGCACAATAATTTAAGTAATTAAAATAATTACCCTTTTACATTATTATTACATAGTATAATATAGTATTCTAAATATATAATTTAGGATAAATTTTCAACTAATAACATTAGTTGAAAATTTTTGCAAAAATGCACTAATAACATTGCACAAAAGATGCACTAATGACATTAGTAATGTCATTATTGCATTTTTGTGCAATGTTATAAGTGCATTTTTGCAAAAAGAATTTCTTCATTAGTAATGAAAAAATTCTTCTTGCAAAAATGCTGTTGAAACTCTTTCAAAAGCAATCAATTTTTATTAAGTGAACAGTTTTTTTTATTAATAAAACTGTCAATAATAATTGTTTTAAATTACCCAAGTTTGATTTGACAACAAGTAGATTAATAGATTTCTTTTCACCTGACAAGAATATTTGATGTGGGTTACATTTGCCTTTATATGACAACCGCAATTGATTTATGGGATGGCGTAAATGTGGGCCATGTGACTATAATACTTATATTACTTAAGTGTTATAAATCAGGGGTGGATCCAGGATTTTTTGGTATTTGAGATAACTAACTTCCTAACATGGAACAAACTCCAAGCATTTATATGTTGGTAAAGCTTTAGTTAGTGGCCAAAATTTTAGACCTTTTTGTTGCCAGACTCCAATCACCGCAATTTTTTCTAAAGCATCCTTATTTGATATAAGTATGAACATATAAATGCTCCTTTTCAGGAAGTTAGCTCAAACACCAAAAAATAGTGGATCCGCTCCTGTAAATACCATAATGTTACACAACCCACATCTATGTTATCCCCATAAATCAAGGGTGGCCATTACATGTGGTGCACATCAATTTTTCTTGTAAATCAAATTATTCTAGATACATTTTTAAATTGTGGAAGACCTCGTACTATTATGGAAAAGGTAAGTAATAGTAATAACGCAAGTAATGGCAATAGTTTTGAATGGTAAATATTGCTAATAACACAAGTAATGACAAAAATAATTAAAATTTCTAGTTTATTGGTTATTAAAAGTAGTTTCAAGAATAAAAATAAGAGAACTTTGTGTTAGCTACAACTTCACTAGATATGAATAAGTTATCAGAGAAGACTACTTGTTTTAATTTTGATATTGATACTTTAAATTGATGCTGATAGGTAAAACTGTTTTCCAGGATAATATAGGCATATTTTGAGATTTAAGAGTAAGTGCTATTAATTTCTTTATAATTATAAATAAAAGTTAAAAAATGAATGATAAAGTTAAATAAAAGTTTTAAGTTATATAATATATTCTCTCTTGTTGTTGCGAGAAATATTGTTTTTTTTAAATATACACTAACTCAATGTTTGACTATAACTTGTCATTGAATAAGCCAATCTGACAGGAAACTGATGATGTTTCAGAACAAAAGATAAATTAGAATCTAACAGAGCCAACTGAACTTGAAGAACAAATATCCTTTTACTAACAGAAACACCTGTCAAAATCTCTTCATAAATATAATTATTTTGAAGAATAGAAGTAGAAGAGTCTTTGAGTACCATTGCATAACCCAACTTTGAGATCTAAATTTCTAAGTAAGATAATTAAGCAACCAGTTTTCAATTTTAAACAATAAGGAGGCATACCTAGAGGAGTTAAGTTGTTCAAAACTCAACAGGAAAATTGTTTCTCTCCCATCAGTCTCAATTTGATCAGCACTTTAATGAATTTTGAATTCTCCTCAGTAAACGTTCAAGCACTTGTTCATTGATTGACAATTAAACCACATTAGTGGGTTTTAAAATAACTTGTTTAACATAATCATCTTTTTCAGCATCTTTAAATATTTTATCAACAATTGATTTGTTTTCTCTAATAATGCACTGATGCCTTATTACAATACATCCTTTAAAAAAAATTTCCTCTTTGACAGGTATTGTTACACTCCCTAGTCTTGATTTCCATTGGGAAAATTCTCCTTCCCCATTATGTACTCTCATATCTTCAAGTAATGCCAATTTTTGCACATATTGTTAATGTAAAGAACATTTTATACATGGTTCTACCATTTCAGGTGGTTGTTCTTTTTTCACAACAGGCAGTATTTGCCTAATATTGTCACTAACAAAAATGACTTTCCCTCCAAATGAAAAATTGTTGCAAGCATTTTAAAACTGAAACTGAGTGACCTTCTCTAACTGCTTGACAATTTTCTTCATTTCCTACATCAGCCATGCAAGAAAAAATTGTATTTGTAGGTGAATTGTAGATGGTGCTCCACCTGCTTCTCAAAAAGTGTTCAATCATGTAAGCAAAAATCTTTGCCTCATTCTAAAATTTACTCCTGCCAAAAAGATAATAGATATATTGACAATATTTTAGGAAAATATTTTTATCTGGCCTAAGATTACTAAAACAGTGAAAAACATATTCTGAAACATGGTGGCCCATGATTCACAGTTAAACAATATTAGCTGTAAATGAAGCAAAGGAAAGACAGGCATTATAATTTCTAATTTATAAGAAATTATAATGCCTTTCCTTTCATAAGGAAACTTCTTAGCACCGCAATGCTGACAAATTTGATTCATTTCTTCTAAATAATTTCAGTCTGAAATAGTATGACTTCTTGCTACACATTCTTCCTCGTCTGCTTGTTGATTAGTTTCACCTTATTTGTTGATTAATTTCACCTTGATTGCTCTTCAACTCGCTTAGCAGCATTTCTTACATTTTGTTAATTCTATCTTGCCGGAACCTATTTCTATTATTTTAATAAAGATTATTTTCAACTTGTCTAGCCGCAATATCTTCATTTTGGTTTAAATTAACTTTATGTTGCATGGCAGCATTTCTTAAATTTTGTAGTACATTAATTTCAATCTGCCTTAGCTTATTCGACTATGATTCCTGATTTATCCTAAAGATATTAAAACAAACAATATTTAATATTATTTTTTTTTAATATATAAAATAATAGGCATTACCAGAGGTAATTGCTGCTATTCTGGACACCTAAAAAATAAAATTTATTAAAATTGTTAATAAAAAAATTGAGTAGAGTATTTTAAAAAAGTGTCACTGTTCTCAAATCTACAAAAATTAATAACTTACTGTGATCTGACTGTTTGATAAATTAAAATAGTGCTTCAAGCAATAAATACAAAACAAAAATAAACTTTGATTAAAACATTTTAACTGTTTTTTTATTTTATCTTTTTTTCTAGTAATCTTTTAAATCTTTTTACATAAATAAAATTGCTGTTGCAACTTTTACATAGTTAAAATAAAATTGCTACTGCATCTTTTACATAGTTAAAATAAAATTGCTATTGCAACAGTTATTTATTCAACCTAAATGGAAATTTTCAATGGAATTATTCAACCTGTGGAAATCAACTTAAAAATAATAAATAGCTAACTTGCTTAAATTACTTTCTAAAAAAACTTATATTCTTATTATTCCTTATAATTTTAAGCATTAAAAAAATGAAAAAAGAATAAAAAGAATTGAACTAACTAAAAATAGCTCTTCTGCTCTTCTAAATAGCTCTGGAAAATAAAACTTGTCTTGTTAGCAACTAAAAACTTTTTATTAATTTATGACTACTTGTACTTATCCCACAAATGATTTCTTTCAAAACACCACTGATGTTTAATAAAAATCAGTTTAGTTACTCTCATTCCAATATTTTTCAAACATTCCAATCTTTATACTTTTGTGCCATTGCGTTTAATATTGTGAAATTGAATTTAATGAAGTCATTTAATAAAGTCTTAAGTTCGTAATTCTCTTGAGACAAAAATAGTACTTTAAAATGTACCGTAATGTTAATAAGTATAAGTTGCTACAGTTTAATTTATAAAATTTTTAATGAACTTTAATCTATATCCTTTTAATGTTACAAAGTTTATATATAAACACATAGTTGCTAATAGTGTTTGCATTGCTTCAGTCTTGTATTAAACAACGACAATGGCTCCCATACCAAAGAAGGTTGGTAAATCTAATAAAAGTCTGGGAACTAATTTATCTATTGAAGCAGAAGAGACAGTATTCAGATCAGGAAAAAAAATATTTATTTGAATCAATACATATTTCAGCTATTGCTATAAACAAAAACATTGCAGTTAAAAAAAGCAGACATTCTTATTTAAATCATTGGATTGTTGGTTTTTCCTTAGAAAACTTTGAACTAGGAAAGCAACCATTAAGTATTGCAAAAATATCTTTTTGTTTGAAAATACGATCCTGGATAAGAGTGATTGAAAATCATCTAATTAGTGCTATCATCAGTGATGAACCCAGATTTTTTTGGGGTACTGTGTTTTATTGACCACAGGAGGGGAAGGGGACGTTCTTGTGTGAATCCCTCCCCCTTCCCTCCTTCAGTTAAAACAGTGCCTTAACTATGATTTTTAACTTCACTTTGTTTGTGTTCATCTTCTTTTTTTTTAATTATGCGAAGATCAGTAGCTGATTTAATTTACTATCTCATTGTAAAAGGCACATCTTTGAATACATCATCTATAATTGGACTTTCGTTATGCTAAAAAAAAACTATTTTATTTAATAATATAAATAAATTTCTAAGTTGACTAATTTTAAGTATTTTTTAAAAATTGTTTAAAAAATTTTAAACAATAAGTTTATTATAGTAATTTTAGATTTGCAAAATTAAAATAATAGTAATTATTAAATGCTTAAGTCTTTTTTTTCTATTATTTGTCTTGTATTCATATAGTTATTCGAATACAAGACAAATAATAGACAAACAAGATTTAATATGTTTTATTAGTCTAACATAATATAACATATAAATATAACATATGGGCAATAACTATTTGTATGCATAAGCGTTTAATAAGTTCATTATTGAAGTTTAAAAATAACTAAAACTTAGTAAAACTTAGAATAAAAAAACTTAATAAAACTCAAAGTTATTATAATCGTTATTTTTATTATTATTAAAGAGAAACAAAACTTTCTAAAAAAGTGTTCATTTTTTTTTTTTTTTCCTAAAGCAAAATAAAATAGCTAACTAAGGATCAAAAGTTTATTCCTTCAAATTAAATTTGCACGATTTATATATATTAATAAATTTTTTAAGAAAAAGTCATTAACAAATTTTTTTATTTAATAATTAAGTTATTAAGAAATTAATTTTAATCATTTATTATTAATAACAGTTAATTTTTTATTGCAAACAAATTAAGGTTAAGTTTACTCTAAACGAATATTTTAGAATTGCTGTATCTTTTTATTGTTATTGTCTTTCATAAACTTTCATAAAAACTTTTTATTTTTTCAAAATCTACTAGTAATAAAACTAACATTCTAAAGTTCTACTAGTAATGAAACTAACATTCTAACATTCTACTAGCAATGAAACTAACGTTCTAACGTTCTACTAGTAATGAAACTAACGTTCTAATGTTCTACTAGTAATGAAACTAACGTTCTAACGTTCTACTAGTAATGAAACTAATGTTCTAATGTTTTACTAGTAATTAAACTAACGTTCTAACGTTCTATTAGTAATGAAACTAACGTTCTAATGTTCTACTAGTAATGAAACTAATGTTCTAACATTCTACTAGTAATGAAACTAACGTTCTAACATTCTACTAGTAATGAAATTAACTAAGCAAGTTACGGCACATGTTTTTTAAATTTATTTTATTGTCCTGAAGTAAAAATGAATTTTAGTAAAATAAACAGAAAGTTAGTTATTTATTACTGCATTTGAAACCAAAACCTTTTGTATTTTTATTAAAAAAAGCAATAGAAAAATAACAAACTATAATTTTTTTTGGTTCCTTTTTTTTAGGCGCCCATACTATTCTAGCGATACTAAAATAAGTCTGGGTTCATCCCTGATCATTAAAAATTTTTGGTTACCTGCTTGTATTCCAACAAAGTATTGTATAAAGAACTTTGTTGATCAGATTTTTTGTTTGGTAACCAAATATGAAACACTAAAAAATATTTCCTGAAAATAGAAGACAAGAAAGAAAAGTAAAGCAAAAAACTACATCTTTTATATTGAAACTGGACAGTCTGTTTGATATATCACATACAGATACTTATGCATTGCTGAAGCACTCTAATAACAAAAAGTGGCTTATTGACTGGGAATTCCTATAAAACCAACGAAGTTTTGTTCAAGTGGACGCAATGGCTGGAGTAAACAAAATCCTTGCTGAAAAAGAGCAACAACGTTACATTAAGCTACAGCATCACGATAGACAAAAAAAAAGTGTTAATGAAAAAGGAAATAAAAAGGAAATATTTCATATTAAAAAATAGCTACTTAAAAACCTTAAATTTTGCTCAACCATTACTTTTAAGCAGCTGCGGTGCAGTGGTTAGAGTTCTCGCTCAGAACCAAGAGGTTCATGGCTCAAGCTGACTTTAGCCCAATAAGCAACATTGGTAAGGAATGAGGCATGAACATTCTGGTTAAATGCTCTTCTTTTTGAGGTGCTCTGTGATAAGACTAATCTTGGAGCACCTTAATAAGTAAAAAAAAAAAGAAATTGCCAAAGATAATAAAATCAGCAATGATCCCAAACTTTCTTCAGATGTTATGAAAAATGATAAAGGAGTTGTGACAAAGAGAAAAAAATCATCACTGCAAATTTGCAATAACCCTAAAATTTCAAAAAGAGAACTGTTAAAAAAAATGTGTACAGTTGCTGATGGATCCAGTATTAGTGAAAGACAACAGCTACTTATTTTGGGAAAAACTTTAGCAGTAGGTGGAGCAGCTTTAAATGATATTGCACTTTTTAAAACATCAGTTCATAGAGCAAGATCAGCTTACCAAATAGAATTAAAAAAGAAGAAACTTGGATTACACCTAAATGTTTGGAAATTTATTGGGATGGAAAAACTTTTAAGCAAGCTACTGAAATTAGTCAAATGCAATGTTGTTTAGTGATGAATCTAGTTGATAAGTGAAAATTAAAAGCATCTGTAGTTGCACTTGTTTATGACACAACAGCTGTAAACTGTGGAGTGTATAATGGAGATGCAATTCTAATTGAGAAGCAAATTAGTACTCCGACTTGAATGTAGACACCATATTCAAGAGATATTTATAAAAGCAGCATCCAATGCTATTTGTGGTTTTAAACAAATCACCAAGAGTTCAGCTGTTTGAAAGGTTCAATGAAGACTTTCATAACCTTAACAAGAATGTAAAAGAACTTTGTAAGACTGGCCTCATGATCAAAATAGTTTGTTATTTCAACAGTAAAAAAAAGAGCAATTGAATGCTTGGAGAGGAAAAAAATATTTCCTTGTGAGGGCTATTGAGTAGAGTGGATTGATTTAAAAAATGTTTGAAATTTTGATTTGCCTGAACTGCGAATCAATGTCTTTTGGTGAAAAAAGAACCTTACTTTTTTTTTTTTAATTTAAATGAGTTTTAGAGGTTCCTCTTTGGATTCTAAATTTATGACGGATCCTAATATTGTTGAAATTTTTTTTCTTCTAAACTATATCAACCTGGTACTCAAAAGAAGCAAAATAATACACTTATTTTGAATATAATATTTGTTTTAAATCAAAACTAAAGAGAAAAAAATAATGTCAATTTTTTTAGTCGGTATATTTTTGCCAATATTTTTTTCACTAAAAATTTTTTTTTAATAAAATTATTATTGATAAAACAAGCATTTTTTTCTGCTTTTTTTGAGTCCAAGCTTGATATAGTTTAGAAAAAAAAAAATTCAAAAATATTAGGATCCGTCAAGGATTTAGAATTTTTTTTTTTTTTTTTTGTATGTATTTAGGTGCTCCCAGAAGTCCTTACGGTCTTATCATAGAGCACCCCGGGTGAGCATTTAACAGGAATTTCGCGCCTCCTTCCGTACCAATGTTGCTTGTTGGGCTGGAGCTGGCATCGAACCTCGGACCTCTGGGTTCTGAGCCAGAACTCTAACCACTGCATACATACACAGCACAACAATAATACGCTTTTCAAAATTCCGATTTAAGAATCTAAAGAGGAACCTCAAGATCTCATCAAAATCAAAAAATACTTTTTTACTTTCATCTTATAATTAATAGACATCGATTCATTTCTCAGGAATATTAATTTTTAAACTTTTTTTTTTTTTGCTATGAAAATTGATCCACCCTACTATTGAAAACTAGTGGAGCTCATTCTATTTTTTTTTTGGTTGACATATTAAAAAAGGTTTCCACATTCAGTATACCGGTTCTGATCATCCTGTCAAATAGATGCTAAAAATCATTTATTATATAAAAATAATTCTACTCTTTTAACCTTAATGATAAAGAAGCAAAAAAAGTGATGAGGATGGCCTAGTACATTTGTCTTTTTTAATGGAAAGTATTTTCTGCAAGCGGCTATTACTGCTTCAGCTAACAGTCTGGATTTTCTTTACCATCAGGACCATTGAATGACAATTGGGGTACTTATCTGAGGAGCTAGTATTCTTTTCCTTGTTCAATGACTCTGTGAGTTATGCAGAAAAGACTGATGGTTCAGGAACTTATAAACTTACCAAAACCTAAAGTATTCACTTCTTACAAACTGAAGCCTCCAATTATTATTAAACATGATGAAGAAAATTTTTTTTAATTGTCTTTCATTGGCATAAAGCCAATCGGTTTCTTTGGCATAAAGCCAAAGGGTTTCTTTTCCATCTGTTAAAATTAAACAAATTTTAAGAAAACTAAACATTCCATCAGCATTGTAACAAATTAAAGGACTTCTATGTTGAAAAAAAATTTGTATGCAATCTTTCTTGTGTCAATGATATTGCAGAGCGTGGTATCAAGCTTATAGGAGACATTAAAGACAAATGTTTTGATCCAGAAGAGAGAGAACAACTTGCTCAAATTGTGGAAAAGCATCATAAAAGCTTTAATGGAACATATTACTCAATGAAATCAATTAAAATCAATTTTCAACAAAGAAAAAAATAACATTTTAATAATGTGATCAATTGTATATTTATTAATATTTTAATAAATCTTGTATGGGATACATACAAATAGTCAAAAATTAATCAAGTTTTGTATAATTATTTCTTAATGATTAAATAATAAATTATTAAACCCCACTAAGAAACAGCAGTTAGTGGATAAATATGTTGCACAACATTTGCACAATCTTTTATTCTAACTTTCAATGTTTTGTTGGGATCTAAAAATCATTCTAAAGTTAAAATTTTTGGTATTTAGTGTTTTTAGATCATATGTTATCACTGGGTAACATTAAAAAAAATGTTTAGATTGGATCACCCTACTATCACAGTTTATATATTTTTATATTTTAAACCACAGCTATTAGTATATAAAAAAGTAACAATAATAAAGAAATCACCAATTAATCAACTACTAATTAAGGAAGTTTTTACTAATATACATTTATAACAATGTGTTTATTTATAACCATGTGTTTATATTAGTCTACATTATTACCTGTGTACATCCAATAGCATAATTAGTCATAATGACTCATTCCAGTCTGATTATTATAAATAGTTTTTTATAAGAATGAACCAACTAGTTAGCTAGTTAAATTCTAGATTTTTGAAATTTTCAAATTGTTTTATAAGAAAACCCAGAAAGTTAAAGACCATAATTTAAAGTGATTCAAAAGTTATTGTGATTTGAAGTTTCTTAAAATGTTAACTTTTTCATTTTTCAAAGTTTTCCATTTTTGATATATCAATTTCATGTTGTTAAAAAGTTGTTTGAAATGAGAAGAAGTGCTTGGTTTTTATAAATGAATGTAATATCAACTTTCATACATTAAGGAAAAAAATGGAGCTTTTAAAATACCTGCAACACATTTTTTCTCGTTACCCAAAACTACCTCATGGCCGTTTAATAACTCAAATTCTGTACTTTTGAGCACTGGTTAATATCTTATAGAAAGAACGTCTAGTTTTGTTTACTGTCAAATTTATTTTAAACTCAAAATTAGTCCAAAAATCATGTCTCAAAACTTCACCTACTTTGAAAACAATAAAATTTATGCTAACTTTGAGAAGCAAAAGATCAATGTGTCAATGAGCTATTGACGTATAGTTTTTTGAAAATGGTTTATACACTTATATACTTTCAATAAATTAAAAGCCTTCAATGAGTGGTTATGCCAAAACAAAGTATCTTTAATTTAAAAAGACTTTTGATAGAAAAAAAAAACTCTAAAACACTATGAAATCTATTATTGAATCTATAATAAAAAATATTATTTCATTCTCTGCGACATCTGTTTATCACTTCCATGTCATCTATGCTTAACATAAAAATGCTCTATATGTTCTTGCTCAGGTATTTTATAGCTTAAATAAGTATAATAGTTAAAATAGATCAAATATTTCATATATAACCACTACTAAAGACCGAAAAATTTTATTTTATCTTTAATTCTAACAGCAGCTTTGTTTTTTTTTGTGTCCAATGCCTTTTTGAATGAAGGATATTTGCATTTAGGCGCAACCACCTAAAAAGTCTTTTAGTTTATTGAGAGTATATAGGTGTATAAACCATTTTCAAAAAACTATACGTCAATAGCTCATTGGCATATTGATCTTTTGCTTCTCAAAGTTAGTATAAATTTTATCGTTTTCAAAGCAGATAAGGTTTTGAGACACAAATTTTGGACTTATTTTGAGTTTTAAATAAGTTTAACTGTTTTATAAGTAAATAAAATAAGATGTTTTTGCTTAATAACTTTAAACATTCTAATATTTTATAGTGCCT
Organism: Hydra vulgaris; assembly: GCF_022113875.1. Taxonomy (NCBI): domain Eukaryota; kingdom Metazoa; phylum Cnidaria; class Hydrozoa; order Anthoathecata; family Hydridae; genus Hydra; species Hydra vulgaris. Next base: position 25,149,368 of record NC_061162.1, on the reverse strand, counting down.
AGATTACCCTAAAGCTTGATGCTCAAAAGTACAGAATTTCTGTTATTGAACACTCCTGAGGTAGTTTTGCATAATGGGAAAATGTATGTTGCAGGTAATATAAAAGGTAAATTTCATTCATAAAAACTCAGCACTTCCTCTCAATCAAACAACTTTTTTAACTGCATGAAATTGCTGCATTCAAACATGGAAAACTTTGGTCTCAAATGGTCTCAAATTATCAGGTTTTTCTTATGAAATGATTTAAAGATATACCTTTAAATTTAAAGCAAATCCAATAACTCAGCTATTTCAAGTTGCTGATTTTGTCTCATTCCTATAAGAAATGATTCTTAAATTGTTGAAATATTGAAGTATTGTCAATTTTATTAGCTTTTTTATTTGAATAATGTGTTAACAAGTTAATTATTTCATCCTTTTAATGTTTTTTAATTTGCCATATCACCTGTTTTGTTGGCTTGTTTGACAAAGTCTTATCTAAGGTTTAATTAACAACAATATGAGACAACAATCGTTACTTTATTAAGGTATAACTAACAAAAATGTGAGACAATAACAACTTTGTTAACATATAGTTAGCAGCAATGTGAGAAATAACAAGTATTAGTTATCTAGTTTTTTGATTCGTAGATTCATGATGCATAATTCATCATATAAATATAATATAGTTTTAAATTATTTTTTAGGTCAAAAATTTGATGCACTATACTGTTTCAAAGTTTGGTAAATTAGATTTTCTTATTAACAATGGCGGAGGACAATTTATATCACCATTTTCAGAAATCAATACTAAGGGATGGAATGCTGTTGTTGATACAAACCTAAATGGAACATATTACTGTCTAAGAGAAGGTGTTCTTCTTTATATTTTTTATTTATATTTCTCTCAACTTTTTAACTCCAAACTTTATCAAACTAGGTCATGCTCAAAGAAATAAGTTAAGCATAGTACTTCCTAGTCAAATTGTAAAGAAAAAAAAATAAGCGTGGTCAGGTAAAGCGTGCAATCGCATGCCATTCCTGTCAAATTCCTGCGTGGTATTCAATTTTTTAAAAATAAAAACCTGGATGTGGTGGGTTTGAACCAAAGAATCAAAAATCGAGAAAAAGCAGAATTGGGAGAAATCAAGAAAAAACTCAGTCAAAGTGGAGAAAAAATCGGAGTTTTAATTATGTTTAGTTATAAAATAAAAAAATTAAACTATCGAGTTAATAATTAAACATTCTTCTTGTATTTATTTTTTTAATATTATATATTTCAATTTATTATAAATTCATTATAAATTAAAAAAATATATATATATTTTTTTTAATTCTTAGTTCTTAAATATTTTTTTATCACAATTCTTTCATTAACAAGTTTTATCTAATAAATGGCTTAAATTCTGTATATGGCTAGTTCTAATTTCAAAATTACTTCAGATTTCACATCAGTTACTTCATATTTTTTTAACTGATTGATGAAGGTCTTGACTTTTTTTTGGCTTTTTAGCTGTTAATTGATTTTGATTTAGAGCTTCTTAAATTTCAGTAAAAAAGGCTGATTGTGCTGGTTCTTCTTATTTGCCTAGCGCAATCTTCTAATTTTAGTCATAGACTATTTTTTGCAAATATTTGATCAAATAATTTTGAAGCAGAGACTTGAATATCTTTTTTTGAAGTGTGAAAAAATGTGTGGTTTTTATTTTTAAAAAAATTGAATACCAGGCTTGGACAGGAATGGCATGCGATTGCATGCTTTAACTGACCACGCTTATTTTTTTTTCTTTACATTTTGACCACGGCTGTTTTAATGTTTTAACAATTTAAATGCAATAAAAAAAATTTAATAAATAATTTTTCATTGTTCATCTGAAGTTTTTATTCTACGTAAAGGCTTTAAATAAAATAAAAAATTAATTTTAATTATCGTTTAAAATAAATACATTTTTTAATGTAAATTAAATGTTATGTTTAAATATTTTTAGTAAGCATGTTTTTTTTATGATAAATTTAAACATTTGAAACTATTTATCTATGTCTTTCTAAAAATCTTTTAAAAAATTATTTTTTTTAAGTTACTTTAAATTATGAATAAGTAAAATTAAAATTATAAAATCTTCTTGTCGCAATAGAATGATTTAATTGCTTTATTTTTATTTTGTTTCTATTACAAGGAAATATTTAAAAGTTTTTTTTTAAACTTAACTTACTAATGAAATGATTAAAAATTACTTTTTTAAAAAGACTAAAAAATTTATTTTTGCAGCTTTGTGAAAAAAATAAATGTTTATACAATTTAAAAAATGGTATGTATATAACACTATTTAACAATTTAAATAAAATTTGTTCATTTATTAAACAATCATTAGAAGTAATTAGTTAAAGCGAACAAACCCATGTTTTATAATGTATAAATGTTGAATGTTAAAATTCTTTTAAATTTTCCAATTTTTTAATATTTTTTATAATTTCAATTGTAAAATTACTTGAATGAGAGGATTTATCTTTTGAATATTAATATTATTTTTCAAGTATTTGAACAAATCTAGTCTTATTTTTCAAGTATTTAAACAAATCTAGTCTTATTTTTCAAGTATTTAAACAAATCCAGTCTTATTTTTTAAGTATTTAAACAAATCTAGTCTTATTTTTCAAGTATTTGTACAAAAGTACAAAAAGTACAAAAGAGTTTTAGTCCTCTAAAAAACATAAAAATTCTTTTGTTCAAATTGATTTCTTTTTAAAAATAATCTTTAAAAACAACTTGTGTATTTATAGGAAATATTTAATCTTGATATTGCTTTAAATAAAATGAATATATAAAAAAATGGTATCACATTTTTCATATTCTATTTGAGATTTCTTGTTAAAATAATTTTTAGTTAGAAGCCTATATTATGTGTTAACAACATATAAGATATAAATAGAAACATTTGTATGGCAAACTTTTGCAAGTTTTTGAGTAAATTAAGTAAATTTAATAGTTGAGTAACTGAGTTACTGTAGTAGCTTGTTGTTTTGATTTAGTTTATATGTAAATTTACTGTGAAGTATTTTATCCATTCAGTAAATCAAAGTAAACTTTAAAATATTATTGGCTTCAATTTAAATTTCCATACAGAGATTTAAAGTAGTTTAAATTCATAAGCTTTATGTTGAATGAAAATCTCCACACGAGAGAGCAAATGATCATACTTCTATTCAAGAGATGACCCCTAATAAAAAAAGATATTACTACATTGGAAAAGAAAAAAGAAATTGCAAATTTATTAAAAAAAAAAAAAAAAAAAAAAAAAAAAAAAAAAAAAAACGCGAAGGTGTAAAAAGCAATTTATCACAATTCGCAATATGCTTAATTCGAGCCATGGGTTGTTTCTTTTTATCATGCTTGCCATTTTCTTACATGTGATTTTGTTCTCTACCTCTAAAAATTTTTTTTTGTATTCGGACTGGTTCTTCTAATAGTGCTTTTTCTCTTCTAAACAAAGTCCAAAAAACGCAATGTAAATGTATTTGGACCTCTTCTATCTGCCAAGCTTGAGCAACTCTCCAATTGTCATAAGGTTGCATCTCTTTTTTTTTCTGTAAATACTATTATGGTTGCTGCTCAAACAAGCTATCATCTCTAGTTACATCAACCGAAACTCATTCTCCCTTGTCCTGTTATTTAGAAAAGTTGCATCTTTTTACTGTATCTGTCTCTTCATGCTCTAAAAACTTTGATTTATCTAATTTTTTTCTTCATATCACATCACTAGCACATCAATGCTTTACAACTCTCTTCCATCTTTATATTTTCCTGACTTAAACAATCTACAACTTTTCAAGTTTTTTTTCAACCATTTCCTTGCTCTTTAACAGTATTCTTTGTTTTCTAGTAACTCCTAACCTTTTAGTGGCAGTTGGCAGCCTTTTGTGGCCTTTTTGGGAGCAAATCTGTATTTTTCTTTATATGTCAAAAATAAAGATATTAGCTTTATATGTCAAAAATAAAGATATTTGTAAATAAATTTTTTATATAGTTATAGTCGTGAGCTAGGCTCCCCACTAGGCTCCCCACAATTCTCAATAAAGGGAGATTGAGTTATTATTTAAACCCTGACTGAAAAGATTTTTACACAAACAATTCCTAACTATTGAAAATTTATTAATGATTTTTTTAATTCTCTTAAGACAATTATTAACAATTGCAACACTACAATTCCAATTTAGTATTCTAAAATAATTTTTTGGATCATACCCTAGAACTCCAGTTTTGCAGGCCTCAGCATTGAGGGCACCCCTCACTGGAGTAAATCCAGACATTATTTTGGCAATCATTAACAAAATTCTTACTCTTTCATTATATGGCTTCTGCAATAATTATTTTTCTTATTTTGTTACCTATATGATTGACATTATTAATCCCCCCTACCCTCCCCCATGCATCCATCCCTTTGTAGAATGAAAAATACTTTCAGCTTCTTTAGTTTCTTTCAGATCAATTTCTATTTTAAAGTTTTTAAAGAAATGATTTCCCTTTGCAACTTTATATCCAGTTTGAAAAATGTTTGCTATTACAATTTACTCACTTTTTTTTTTTGCTGTTACAGTTTTTCCTGTTTAATTAATTTTTTATAACAGTTTTTAAATATATTGATTTATTTGAAACTTTAAATTTAAAATGTCCATAAGGCGTTTTAGATATAAATTAATGAAATTCATTAATGATTTAATAAAATTACTGTCGCAAATTAAGAAATTAAGTTACTGTAAATTCTTATTAAGCAAATTTGTTTTTACTTTAAAAAATTTTAATTTTGAATCAGAATTAAAAAAAGAAACACAGTGCTGGAATGTTTTCAAATCTTCAAAAAATGTTTTACTTGCTTTTGCCCCTCAAATAGCGCTTATTTTTAAAAAATAAATCGTAACAGGATTATATGGAGAAAATCAAATATAACACCAGTTTTTAAAAAAGGAAGCAAATTTGATGCTTCAAACTACAGACCAGTATTTCTAACCTCAATTGTCTGCAGAATCCAAGAAGAATTTTTATAACAATTTTCATTTTTTTTTTTTATGAAAACGGTGTATTCAAGAAAAAAAAGTGTGTTCTAGTAGAAAAAATAAAAATGGTGTGTTCTTGGAGATTTATTTTTGAAATAGTTTAAGTATTGTTTGAAAATATTTACTTAGTATTATTTACCTTTTGAATTTTTTATCTTATTTTAGCATATCATGCATGGATGGGAAAAAATGGAGGAAGTATTGTAAATATAGTTGTATCAAATTTTAATGGAATGCCTGGAATGTCGTAAGTTTTAAAATACTAAAATACTTGTTAAAATCTTAAAAGAATGATGCGAACACACAATCAAGAGGATTTCTTACTTAGTATAACACTATTAAACTTGTTTCAATTGAAAAAAAATAATGTTGATTAAACAAAAAACAATATAGTGTTGTACAATTTTTTGTTGGAATATATAACTCAGCAATTGTTAACTGTTAATAATCAAACTGCAAACTCCCTGTACCTTTAACTCCCTACATTTTTAACATGAAATATGCTTACCCTGCATGCTTAAAATTTTTAAATATTGATATTGTTTAAAACTTAAAACAACCTTTACGAACTTTTAAAAACTAATTATCTGATTTTTCTTGTTATTTATATAGGCATTCTGCTGCAGCTAGAGCTGGTATCATAAATTTGACTCAAACTTTAGCATTAGAATGGGCTGAAAATGGCATACGAATAAATGCAATTGCACCAGTAAATCTTTTTATTACCATAATATCTTTTTAGGTTTCCAAGGTTAAAAAGTTCAGGGAAATATACTTATCAAAGTATATGTATATATATATATATATATATATATATATATATATATATATATATATATATATATATATATATATATATATATATATATACATATACACATCTTGTATGAGAGTATATTATATATTATTTTAAAACATCAATAAATACTTATATATTATTTTAAAACATACATAAATACAGTATATTAATAATTTAATTATATAAGAAATTTTCGTTGAGTTAGAGATGCCAGCATCATCACCTTTTTAAATTTTACAATAATTTTTAACTGTTATAGTTAAGGGTGAGCAAAACCGGCTATCCAGTCCAGTTTGTTAAAAGCGGATTCAGATTTTAACAAACCGGACAGGATAGCCAGTTTGACTCACCCCTAATAAAACTTTCAACTATAGGTGAGCAAAACCGGATATCTGATTTGATTTGTTAAAATTGGATTCGGATTTTAACATAACGGACCAGATATGCCAGTTTTGCTCACCCCTAAATATAGTTTATATAAAATTGTTACTGTTGACATCAGTAGTTGAATGGCTTCTTTTGCTTTTAAATTTAAAAAATGACATCCAAAACATAGTTTTGACATATTGGCTTTCATAAAGATTAATCCCCCTGCTTCACACAGAACACATGTTTTTTTTTTTGTATTTCTAGTGCTTCCCTAATTTTTTTTTTCAAACTGTTTATTTTCTACCTTTCTTTGCAAAAGATTTTATGCTAATGCAGATTAATAAGGGTCTTATTGTCAATGTTCCTCTGATGTTGATGCATCAACATATTTACCTGCATTTTGAAAGAGGTGGTTTGTCTTTTTTAAAGACAAAGTATCATTAAGAGCCATTTTTTAAGAAAAAAAAAAAATGATTAATGTTTTTCAAATCACTATTTATTTGTGAGTGTTGTTGTTTTTTCAGATAATCAACAATAAGATGCTATCAAAATGTTTTTATTTATCTCAGCCAGAGTAAAGTAACTGTTACCAAGTGTAATTGTAATACTGCTTCCAAGCAACTGCTGAAAAATTATTCCGGGCAAAAAAAAAAATTTAAGTAGACTTTTTTGTTGAAAAAAGATGCTTTAATTTGGATTTCCTCATATGATTCGATTCTTGATTTGATTTGTAAATCAAGACCAGCTTCGATTCAAGATTCAATTCAAAACTAAAAATGCCGATTTGCAGGGTCCTAATATGAATATATATATATATATATATATATATATATATATATATATATATATATATATAAACTCTAAAACACGAACTATATATATCTCAACTCTAAAACATGAACATTATTAAACTGTTGTGCAGAGAAACAGATTGAGCGCATTATGTCTAGAAATGAATGGTTTGAATCTTGAACCTCTTGATTGTGAAACAAAAGGTTTTCCATTCTACCAAAGGTTCTTCTACTTTCTTCTATTTTCCCAAAGGTTCTTCTAGTCTTATACCACATATATAGTTAGTAGTACATTGTATATATTTTATAGGGTTGTATTTATTCTGAATCTGCTGCAGCTAACTATCAAAATTATCCTAACTTGTTTAAAGATGTTGTCAATCTTATTCCACTTAAAAGGACTGGAACTGTAGAGGAGGTATCTTATTTTTAAAGTTAATGATGAGATTTTTTCTGCTTTTTTTTTTGTCTCGGTTTTATGCGCATCTTGCTGTTTAATGAACAATATGATATAGTTTTATTTTATAGTATAATTTTTATTGGAATTTTATTTAGACTTTTTTTTAAAAGTAAATAAAGAATATTAATTTTTTATATTCTATAAATATTCAATCTTTATATTATAATTTTTTATATTCTTTTTTAAAAAGTTCTGCATATTTATAGAGTACACATATTTATTGAGTAAAAATTTCTGCATATTTATTGAGTAAAAGCAAGCACTTTCACAAGTTTTCAATTATAAACAGAATTAAAAACTTGTTTTAACTAATTAGTGGAATCTGTTTTTTTGTTGTTTTTTCGTAATGATTATAAACTAGTCCAGCCCTCGAAATAGCGGCCGATCAACGATCAATGATTGTCTGCTTTTTAAAAAAAAAGATATTTTGATCTCCCAAAATCAATTCTGGGCGATCAAATTTGATCGTCAAGAATTGCATATCAAACTTTATATTAAAAATTCAAAAACATAATTTAACAAACGTCACAAAAATCTTCAAAAGACAAAAGTAAAATATCAACACCAAAACGTTAAAAGTAAAACAACTGTTAAAAAGGTATTACAAAATTTATATAAACAAAAAGTTATTACACGTTAATGAACTATTTTGAATGAAATGGATTTTTTTTAATGAATCTAATTTGCATTATTATTTAGAAACAATAAAGTTTCATGTGAAAAATTTTGAAAAATAGTAAATAATGTAAGTTTATGATTGGTAGAAAGAATGTTGACATCATAAAACATCATTTAAAATTATTAGAAAATAAGTTTTAGAAGTAAAATTATATAAAAAGTATTAAAATAATCATAAAATAGATTCAACAGAAAATTCTTTGAAAAGGAAATCAGGACCTGAAACACTTGCAAAGAATAAAGTAAAACTTTATGAAAAAATGTTACAATTACAAACAGTTTGTTTGTTTTTTAAATAAATATTCTTGCGTTAAAGTTTTAATCAATAAATGTTTTCTTAAAAGTTTTCAATATTTCTTGTATCATTTTTTTTTAAAAGGTTATCATTTTTTTTCAGTAGCCGAAACCAAAAAAATTTGATCATTAATATTAGAAAAGCCTTCTTTGACTGCATTGTGGAACTCCTATTGAAAAGTTACCAGATTAAGGCAATTGTGAATTTGCCTCATATCTTCATATTATATGAGGAACTTGAACAGTTAATAAACAATTAAAGTTAAAGTTAAATTGTGGAACTTGTAAGTAGTTATACTAACATGATTTTTTCACCAAGATTTATCTATTTTTATTTCAATTGTCAAAAGGTATTTTCTGCCTGGTATTGTATACCTCAGCTCTAAAAACTGTAGTAATTTTTTGAAACAAGGATTTTCTACTATACCAACAGGTTGATTATCAGTACATTTCATTTCAGCAATAAGCCTCACATCTAAAGATTTAAAGCCAATAAGTAATTCTTATTGGCTTTAAATCTTTAGATGTGAAGGGCTGAGTTTAGAAGAAGAGTGTCTTGTTTTGGCAGTGTACTGGGACTTTCAAAGGTGGCGTTAGGACTGGATCTAGAAAAAGATCATGCAGCAGAGCTATCCTTGCTTACTTGCTTACTCAGACTGTCAATGTTATATTCATTTTTTTCTAATTTTCCATCAGTATACGACCGGGGTTGATTTTAACTGGGGCCAGGGCTGGGTTTGATAAAATACAGCCGAGGCCGGGTTTGTGACCGGGGCTACATAAACTTGTATACATCCTAAAGTACTTTTTTTTTCAAAATTTATGTTTGATTTTGTATATGTATTTGCATTTATAAACATCATTATGATCAACATGATCATCATCATCATGATCATCATGATAATCATAATTGTCATCATTATCATCATCATTGCCTTCATCATCATCATCATTATCATCATCATCATTATTGTCAGCAGCTGCAGCAGGCTTTAGCCTTCCTCTTTTATGCTATTTCTCTAACCATTATCAATGCTCAAACAAGCTATTATCTCTATTAAAATAAACCAAAACTCATTCTTGCTTAGCTTCTTATTCAACAAGTTGCATCCTTTTACTTAATCTGTATTTATTTATTAAAAACTGGCATAAATATATGCCAGAATTTACTAAATAGTAAATGTAAGTATAAAATTATAATATATAAAGAATTATAAATTTATTTCTAGCCCCGCCTATCAACCCCTGCTAAATCTTACAATTTTGTCAGATTTGCAAAAAGTCTCATTTTTAGCCAGGGTCGGGGCCCCAGTTGATAACTATTTTCCATATCAGATGCTGTTTGAAATGAAAAAACTGTTACCATCCCCGTATATGACTGTTTTGCAAAAATTGCAGAATTAAAGTCATTTATCTTGATTGTAAAATGGTATCTGCTTTTCATTTATTTCATACCTCTCATACCTGCTTTTCGGCATTGTTATGAATCAATCTGAAATAGTTGTTAGTTGTTACATTTCCAGACTCCAAATGATAATGGATATATATATATATATATATATATATATATATATATATATATATATATATATATTTCTGTCAGTGTGTGATCAGTTTATATTCCGTCAGTGTGTGATCAGCCCCCCTTTTGTAATAAATTTTCTTTGTTTCATGCAAGTTTTAAAATAAAAACTTTTCAAGTTTTTCTGGATTATTATCTTTAATAATTTTTTAAGATATTATTAATAAATCTTCATTAAAAAGAATCACCATTGTTACAATTTCTCGTTGCTGAAATTGTAATAGAATAAGCCCACCACCACCACCACCACCATTCGTTTTTAAACTGAAGTTAGAAGTTGTATAAAAAAAAAATTATATAGAATTTTTGATTTCTGGAAATCTGAAATTGAAATTTTTTACTTTAAACATGGATATCTGAAACTAAATTTAACCAACCAACCTTTGGTTGTAAGAGAGAGGAAATTATTAATATAACCTTAATTTAAAAATTTGGATTAGTTCTAAAAATACTAACCAACCTCAATTTTAAACTTTTTAAAAATGAGGTTGGTTAGTATTTTTAGAGCCAATCCAAATTTTTAAAATAAGGTTATATTAATTAATTCTCTTTTTCTCTCTCTTACAACCAAAAGTTGGTTAGTTAAAAAAAAAAAGAAGCAATTTTTCTTGGAGAGTTCAAAACAAAATTGTTATGGAGAGTTCAAAATACTTTCTAATTATATTGTTATCGATGGTGAGTAAACTGTTTTACAGAAAACTGTTGTTACCTCTTTCACTTTTTAAAAATAATTAATTTCTGAAAGCTGATAAATTTTATTAAATATCTTGCAATCCATAGCTAAGATAATGTAACTAGTTAATGTTTTTTTTCCAGCAAGCTAGATAGTTTTTTAGTATGTATCTAATAAAAAAAAATTTGTGAAAACTTTACAACTAAACACTACAAGTTTTTACATACTTTACAAAAAGGTTTTCAATAAAAGAATAGTTTTCAATTTAAAATTCATAAACGTTAGTTATCTTGTTTTTAGTTAGTTATCTTTAGTTATCTATCTTAAAGCAATTTCTCTAGGAGAATCAAAACAATTTCTAATTAGATTGTTATTAATATTAAGTGAGTAAACTGGCTGTTTTACAGAATGTTTTTGTTACCTCTTTTAGAATCAAATATTAGGATTTAAGCATAATTTTTTTTATGACAGGTGTCAGCATTAGTTTGTTTCCTTTTATCACCTGCAGCTTCTTTTATCACTGGCGATATTCTAAAAATTGATGGTGCTCAAAGTTTGCACAGGCATAGCTTTTATGAACCTAAAGGTATAAAAAAAAATTTTGATAAAGATAACTTTACTATGTAACTATATTTCTGTTTTTCATATAAGTTTTATTGATATATAGTTTACTTTATTCAAAGTGAAGGAGTGTAATATTCTGCATTTAATAGCAGATTTAAAGAATACTTATTTGCGCAATTTTATACTTTAATATACACCCATATTTTATATTTTAATATAGACCCATATTTTTTATTTTAAGATACACCCATATTTTATATTTTAATATACACCCATATTTTATATTTTAATATACATATATATTTTATATTTTAATATACGCCCGTATTTTATATTTTGATATATACCCATATTTTACATTTTAATATACACCCATTTTACTGCAAAATCATTATACAAAAAATTTTATGTAAATTTACTATTTTTAGACTAAAATCCAATAATTTGCAAAACAAAAACTATATAGTAAAATAAAAATATACATAAAATTTTACAATTACTAAGTCAATAATTTTGCACATTTATAATAAGAGCGGCAAGTCATCACAAAAATTCATGTGTATATATATATATATATATAATATATATATATATATATATATATATATATATATATATATATATATATATATATATATATATATATACATATATATATGTATGTATATATATATATATATATATATATATATATATATATATGTATGTATATACACAAAAATTGTGTATATACATACACAAAAATTGTGTATGTATATACACAAAAATGTGCAGATGTTATTTCACTACTCCACGGATGTTGTTGGACAGATGTAGTAATCTTTTCCCGAACAGTTAATTAGTTTGTAACAGCAATTAGAACATCAACTATTGCAAACTAATTAAAATAATCAAATTTTGTTCTTCATTAAAATTCACTCACTCATCATCTGGATTGTTGAAGTAATCTTCAATTGAAACATTAAGTGTAGTGTTCTTCGGTCAGCTACGCAACATGCACAACAAGTTTTTTAAATTTAACTGACTTAATATAATATAAATTTGTTTGTTTTTTTCCTGTATATGCTAATTATCATTTGTTATTGCTATTCAAAAAAAAAAAAAAAACACAAGATAAATATATAGTTTGACATAAGTAGATCTAAAAGACAGTGGTCACCTACTCAACTCACAATGAAGCTTTTTTTTTTTTAATATAAATTTGGAAATAATTTTTCTCTTGAATGATTATTTATATTTTCATTAAAAATTTTTTTTCTTCATTAACAATTATTTTGTCCAAGTTTTATTTATAAAACTTTTTAAATATAATAATAATTACAAGTCAAAAAAAAGTTTTTCAAAAACCATAAAGTCAATTACGCAACTATCAGTTACACAACATGCGAGTTATATATATATAATTTAGATTAAAACATTAAACAAATTTCATACTATATTTATAGCTTTTATTTACAAATGATAAAAATTGTTTCTACAGTTTATAAAAGTCATTTTTAAGATAGCTGGTCACTTCTAAACTGTCTAAACACCTAATGTAAATTTATAAGTTTTTATTCCTTTGTTACCATGCAATTTTTCAGCAAAAGCTGTTCACCAACAACTCTTCCGTCTAAAACTTGAAAGTAATGGCATTTACACAATTCTTTTATTTATTTTTTTTTTGTTTTCTTAAAAAAAGCCCTCAACCCAAGAGAGTTGTTTATTTCTAGTTTTCTTTTTCATTTAGTAATATAATAGTAATTTTTATATTGTTTGTAGCAATTGCCAAATCGCTAGCGCAAGAAATTTTATATTTTTCTGTTAAAACATTTTTCTGGCAACACGTTTTACTGTGGCTCTAATTCCATCCACAATTCCTTTTCCATGTATTGCAGCAAAAAAATGCCAGTGCATTTTAATTGTATGCTTTTCTAAAATTTTCATTGATGCCAAAATATACTTATTTTTGAATTGAGATGTGGCATTGTCACTGAAAATATGAACTTCTGTAATATTGTCTGATAGAAGCTCGATAATTTTATTTATGTTTGGAACAACAGATAATTTCGTATGGTCTCTTGAATCAGAAACTAGCGTAAAAGATTTAATTTGACAATGCCAAACTACACATGTTAAAATAGAAATGTGATTTTGACCGAAATGAGTTTTGCTTGCGTTTTGTTTTGGTAAAAACAAATAAAATTTTCTGTCATTTCTTTAATATGTGATAACAAAACTGAAATTGTTCCTTTTTTGTTAACCTTTTCTATTTTAATATATGAATTTTCTTGAGGTTTCTACCACTGATTCCATGCAACATCTAACTCAAATTGTTCTAACTGAAGTAATAATTTATCAAAAAGACTTTAAATGGTACATTCCTTGAAAACAGCATTGAAACATTGTTTTGTTGGTTTTTCACAAATAAAATTCTGAATCATTAAGTTTCCTATTTTAGTTGTAGAAAACACATCTGAACTCCGCAAAAGTGATTCAAGAGCAAAACACGTATTTTCATGTAACATGCAAACACATACGTTATGAGGAATTGATGATACACATTGAACATAAATTGGTCTCAACTGACAAAATTTTGATTTAATTTAACATCTGTATGGTTTAGCTTAAATTCTTCAAAATCTTTTCATATACTTTCCTTTAACTTGCACATTTGCAAATGATGAGTGATTTGATTCTACAAATAAAGATAAGTCATTTTGCCAAAATTGAAATTTTCTCATTTTTTTTAAACTTTTTGTTCTTTTAGCTGCAATTTTTTGAAAATCTTACTTTCAACCTTAGTCTTTGAAGTCTAGCATTTTCTTTTGCTTTGTATTTCTTTTCGTCATGATTTCTACTCATGTAACTCCTACATATGTAACTCCTTTGATTCAGTGCTTTTCTATAATAAAAAAAGTAAACTACAAATAAATTATAAATACAAATGCAAACTAATTTTAAAATAAAAGTTCTATAATGTTGACAAAAATCTTTTATATTTTCATTAGATGAGCAAGCAACTGGTTTCTGGAATGATTCCATATTTTTAAATTGACTATGTTTTCAAGTTTTAAATAGTTTTTAATTGAATATAAATATTTTGAAATTAAAAATATATTTGGCAAAACATTTTATTGAATTAAAAAAACAAACAAAATTTGCGACGTTTAACTATTTAGTTTTGTCAGTCAACTATGCAACATGAAGTTTAGTGGATTTTTTTTAACTATTTGATGCCATTTTTTTTTTATTACAACAAAACTTTAAAATGGCCAATTAGTTTAAGTAAATAATTGTCAAGGATTAAAAAAAAATTAAAATTGATGGAAAAAAACTTTTCCTTCCCAGCAGTCAGCTAGCAACATGATTATTTAAGAAACTAATTTGCTTATATTGCGCAAAATATTTAAAAATTAAATGTTGATGCTTTAAAATATAAAACCAGCTTTGCAGTCGACCCATTTAAAACTAATTACCAAAGTTTTGGATCGTTACAAGGTATTAAAAAAATAATGATTGTTAAACACTTTTTCTTAAATCAAATTATAAGAGAGGATGGGTAGGAGCAGGGTTGGCAAAAACCCGGGTTTTTTAAAAAAAACCCGGCCCAGTGGGTTTTTTTGGGTTTTATTGGGTAAATTTGGGTTTTTTTGGGTATAATTTTTATTTTGTCTCTGTAAAAAAAATTTTTGTGTTTTTGTTTATTGATATTGAAAATTAGTTTTTTTCTACTTTAACTTTATTTAAAATATATTTAATATATTGTTGTTTAATTATTTATAACAAGAATTTTTCAAATTGTTTTGAAAAAAATTTTTAAATATAATTTAAAACTGTAATAGGAAAAAAAAATTTCACGCTTAATCTATATGTATTGATTTATTTTAAATTTAAAAGTATTATTTTATATAATTAAAAATGTCAATGAGAAAATGTGAAAAAGAAGGCTTGAGAATGGGAGGTAGTAACTGAAGTTTCAATTAAACTTTGAACTTGAAATTCAAATGAACAAACTTGTTCCTCTGCGCAGCGGCCTTGTTTATAAAGATTCGTGTTTAGGAGTTAAAGAGTTTTTTTTCTTCTTTAAATCAATTCACCTCCTCAAAGCTTATGGTCACTACAGGCGAGGAGGCTACTTATTTGTGGTTATAACCCTCTCTCAACTCTATAACTCCGAAACATGAACCTTGACGAACAAGGCCGCTGCGCGGAGAAAGGAGTTGAGCGCGGTACTGCCAGGGACGTGGTGGGGATCAAACTCGGAACCTCTCACTTATGAATTGAGCGCTCTACCACAACACCACTACCGCAAAAGAGTTGAGAGAGGGTTGTAACCACAACAAGGTAGCCTCCTCGACTGTTGTGTTGGCTTCTCTGGTCACTACTACTCATTTAAATTCAACTTGGGAGGTGAACAACATTATGTAATAAAAATCTCAATCGATAAAAATATTTGAATAAAAATTGTAATAATGTATTTCCAAATAATGATTCAAATAATAGTAAACCTGCTCTGATAGCTGTTATTGTTGGTTATAATAGTTAGTAATAATAGTTAATAATAATTAAGTTAATAAAAATAGTTAATAATTATTTTAGTAAATAATATTATAGTTATAATGTTAAAGTTGGTTATAATAGTTCATAAACTTATTAAATATCTTTAAAAAAACCCAATAAAACCCAGATTTTCCAGGGTTTTATTGGGTTTTTTTAGGCGGGTTTTTTTGGGTTTTATTGGGCGGGTTTTTTTGGGCGGGTTTTTTAATGCCAACCCTGGGTAGGAGTGAGCCAAGGGTAGGAGTGAGTCGTTGATGCTACAATTAAAATGGAAAATGTAAAAGACTCAAAATTTTCACCAAGTAGTTACATATAAATTATTGTTAACAAAATTCAATTTTTTTACCGCTTCTTGGTGCGGGTATCTACGTTTACATTGTCATCCACTCTTTTCTGTGCAAAAGTAAATTTTTTGTATTTTTTGAAACTTCTTTAACGAGCATACTGATTGTTTCGAGACATTAGATAGTGGTTCAAAATTTACTAATAAACAATGTAGTTTTTAGAACAAAGTATTTAACATGCATAAACCACGTACTTGTTGCACATTTTATGTTTTAATCCAGTTGTACAGCTTGGGGAGGAATGAGCCATTCCTTCACGGGTTGGAGTGAACCGCAGCTTAGTAATACTTCACGTTAAAAAAGTTTTGACTTCAGCGTAAAAACATATTTTATTTACATTTATTTTTACTACATGTTATAATGCCTCGAGTCTATAAAAGAACAACTTCGAAAGTAAAAACTTCCAGTAAAGATATGAAAGATGTATTACATTTAATCCAAAAAGGAAAAAGTAGTAGAGAAACTGCAATAACTTCCAAAATATTACCTCAACGAACTTTTTCTGGAACAAGTAAAAGGCAGCATTTCCATTACAAATTTGAGGTTGTGTTTGACTTTATCATTTGTTAAATATTATATATATTATAAATTTGAGGTTTGTTTGTTAAATATTATATATATTATAAATTTGAGGTTGTGTTTGACTTTATCATTTGTTAAATATTATATTTATTGCCAATATACTATATGCTAATATACTACTTTCATTACAATTATATATATACTTTTATTATATCTTAATATTTGGAAATTATTATTTGTCATGACAACTTTTTGTTTTGTTGTCAAAATTAGTTATTACTGAAAACAAATTGTTTTTCTGGTAGTTTATACATTTTGTTTATTTCATTAAATGAGTTTAAAATTGAGTGTTAAATTTTTTGTTATTTATGCTACATTATTACTTAGTTATGTTATGCTTAATTATAAAGTATTTGTTGCTTACTTAATTTTCAATAAATTAGTTAAAGAAAATATCTAATTTTAGTTTTCTGGTAATCAAAGATAATGACTCACTCCTACCATTTGCTTGGTTCATTCCTACCCATGCATGGGTAGGAGTGAACCAGTAGCAACATCTGCGTTATTGTTTAACTTATTAAAAACCTAAAGATATTTTGATATTTCATGTATTACTATTAGAAACCTAATACTTTAGGCTACCTTAGGCTCTTTATCCTATACTTTTTCCACTTTTTGCTTTCTTGATATAATCGATTTTAAAAAAAGTGGTTCACTCCTACCCATCCTCCCTTACGCTTTTCCTCTTACTTAACATTTATAAATAGCCTGTTCTATTTGTTTTTTTTTTTTGTTCTTTTTTAAGACATTTAAGAATAAATACTTGTTAAAAAAAAAATCTTAGTTGTAATTTTTTAAAAAGAGGTTTATTTTATAAACCGCGTGGAACTCTACAAGTGATGAATGCTCTCTGCAAACTAAAGGGTTATTGTCCTCTTGAACACTAAATACAAAGATAGGCTTAACCATAGTAGTTTAAAAGACTCTGTTAATAGACTCGAATTCTTTGATATCCAAGAGCCACTGAAAGTCTAATCCTTGAGAAAAAGTGGTTGAGGATGTGTGTTTTCCTGATCATACAGCAATCTAGGTAGGTCCAGAATAAGTAACAGCATCTGTTATTCCGTGACATCTCTTTTGATAGTAATTCCTGTGTATACAGACGCTATAAGTTTCTGTTTAGCAGCCATGATCCAATCGTGGGCTGCCATTTTAAAAAATAAACACGTGTAAAAGTAAAATATTGAAACAAAAGCTCTATAATTATGTAGTAATAAATTTTGTGAAGGTTAAACGTATTATTACTGATGAGCAAGAAGGAAATATGAGGAGATGCTTAAAATCATAATATTATAGCATGGACATTTGGAAACCACTTTCAGTTTGGGAACCACTTTCAGTTTACTTTAATATTATTGCATAGACATTTGGAAACCACTTTAAGTTTGTGTAATAATATGGCATGAGCTGTTAAAAGGTTAATGCTAAATGAGTTTTACTAAATAACAAAATAAACTAAAAAATTGTTTTGAATACCTGATTTTTGCATTGTTTTGTGGATTGCTTTAGAGGCCTGAAAATGGATTTCTTGAGAGATATTACTAAAAAACGTTTTTTAAAATTTCCAGTAGTTTTTGGTATTTATTTTGCTTTTTGCTGTTCAGGTGCTTTTTTTTTTCAAATTTAAGATATCAGATTTCTGATCTCCTATCAAACAAATTAAACACAATACATCAAACAGTGTTAAATCACTGTTTGATGTATTGTGCTTGTCTTGCGGATATCATAATATCCGCAAAAAAAAAAAGTGTGATGCTTTTGTAATTTAAAAGAAAAACTAAAAATAACGCATGAGTTATTTTCACATTTAACACAAGTAAATTAAGTTGCTTATTTCTGATTTGCACAAATCACAATAAGTTTTTTCACAATTTTTTCTTAATAAAGTTTTTTTCTTTTACAAGAAAGAGAAAATAAAAATATTAACGAAGAAAAATAATCAAGAAACTTATTTTAATCTCCAGAAATTTATGTAGGGATGCATACAGTCCCTGGCACCAGAAGCTATCACTGTTTTGTACTAGATAGAGAAAAATAGCTTTTCTAGAGAATCTCTGGTACTCACATGCTGAATAATGTTAATGCGTTAAAAAAAAAAATTAAATAAGTTTTTAATCTGGTAAATAACTAATTAAATTTAAAATAGACTAACTAATAAGTAACTGTATTTAACTAATAATATGTATAAATAAGTAAATTTAAAATAAACTAACATTGTATGATCAATTTAGTGTTAGGTTTTGTTATAAAACAAATAAGTTCTTTATCCATTAAGGTTTGAATTCTTTGTGTCTGCAACCTTGCGAATAATGGTTATGAAACTATAATGTGTTATGTAAATTAGATATTTACTTAACTCGTTCAAATTATAAATTTACATAACTCAACATAGTGTATTTTAATGTATATATACACTTATTTATATTTTAATGTATATATACAAATATTTTTAATGTATATATACACTTTGCTCTGATTATTAATTTTTCTCTTTAATAACTTCTGCTCTAAATTTGTGTCAAAAAGTGGTCAAAATTTAAAACAAATCTGAGATTTGTTTGCTTTAAACCTAAACTACAGATTAGGAGTGGATTAATGTGAATTTTTATTGTCATTTTTTTCATTAGATTTCCATCCCAGTAAATAATAAAAAGAATATCAGCATTGAGTTAAGCTTTCATTTTGTTTGTAATCTCAACATCTTACTTTGTTTTCTTACAATAAATGGAAGATCTATCAATATTCTACATTTTTTATAAATACTCTTGATGTTACTGTGAGTACATTTCTGAAAGTTTTCATTGATTACATTGTGAGTGCAGCAGTGATTGCTTCAGTGAATGATGTTACTTCCTACCTAAATTAGTCCATTCCGGAACTTTTTTGAGTTGCAAGTCTAACTCCTTTCAAAGCACCAAAATTCTTTTCTCATAACATTTCATTAATACAACTACTGACTTATGATTCCAACATTTGTATAAGATATGGAGGTTACTTTTTCAGCATCATGCCACCATGGTGCCATTGTTCTATGATTTTTATGCAGGTTTTTTAAGATGCAAATATCAACTGATACACTTTTTTTTTTTCTACTTTCCTGAGGAGCTAATACTCATAATAAAATATCTCAAATTTTTCAATTGTCTTGTCCTTTTGACCCATGGGAATATAGGCTTAGCTCAAAATTTTGCAGTTAATGTCTCTAACAACAACCACATCAAGTATTTATTTTTTCATCATTTAACAATTATAATGATAATAATAAGTTACTAAAGTTATTAATAACATGAATAATAAAAGTTATAATTGTAATAATAATTATAAATTGTAAAAAAAATAAGATAAAAATTAGCCAAGAGTGTCTCTTTAAAAGCAATTTAAAGCATTTAACTTCATCTAAATGTCTTAGGAGGTAGACGCCCTAGGAGTAGACATAATGATATATTTTTCATTTTTATATTGGTATATATTTTTATTATTAGTCCGAAAAGGAATTAGTTATTAGTTTATTATGTACTAAGAAAAAATATGTATTAACAAAAAAAAAAGTATAATTATTTTAAATAACATTTTGTCAATAAATAAAACGCAATGCTCATGGGCAACCTGCAAATAATTTTCAATCCTCAAGATTTACACACAGAACATTTTTATTCTTAAGAAATTTTTCTAATTTCTACAATTCCTAATTTAAAAAAAATTTACAATTCCTAATTTATTGTTTTTGCTATATAGCACCTATTTCGGATGGTTTCCCATGTTTCATTATACATGTGATGTATAATGAAACATGGGAAATGTAGTTTTTTTGTGTGTTTTTTTGTATCTCCGCGAATTTTTTTTTTGATAAAATCATTTCTCAAAAGGGCTTGGCGAAATGTGGAAAATAGTGTTTGGCAAGCAGTGTGCATAGTTCCTTATGGTTGTTGGAGTAAAGTATACATAAAAAAAAATAGAATTAAGCATTGAAAAAAAGTTTTTATAATCTTTTATATTTACGATTTGAAATAAAAAACGAGTTTTTTTTTTTTTTTTTTTTTTTAATTTCTTCCGAATTTATTGCTTTCGCAATATTAGATCACTATTTATTACTCACATAATTTTGAGGGAAATTAAAAACTGTAATTTAACAAATTATTGCATTCATATGTTATAAAACTTGGGAGAACTGTATCTATGTAAAATAACTTGGGAGAACTGTATCTATGTAAAATAATTATTGTATCTATGTAAAATAACTATTATATCTATGTAAAATAATGAAGGTCTTAAATAGAAATCATCTAGCTTAAGAATGAGCTTTTTTTGTTTTGTTTTGTTTTTTAACTTGGCTCAAACACTATGACGGATTTTTATCGTATTTTTATATTAAGTGATAAGTACTACCCACATCTTTTGCTTGATTTTTTTTTTTTTTTTTTTTTTTTTTTTTTTTGCTTTTAATTTGAATTTTTTTTTTTTTTTGTTTGCATTATTTTCTTTTTTAAATTCGCAATGTATAATAAAAATGTATATTAAGTTTTTATTCGTCAAATTTTTTTGGTTATGAAAGACTTATTGTTATTTTTATTATTTTTATAGATCACACGAACAGTAAACCTTTCACTTGGCAAGGTGTTCCTTCTCAACCGTCAAAATTGTAGTTGATCAAATAGTAATAGATATTTAAAACACACTAAATTTATATATGTAATCAAAATTATTTCTTAAGCTATCCTTAAACACAAAGTTATATATGGATGGTTAAGCGCCAAACCTGCCTATACAACGAATATGTTGAAACGAGATAATTAGACGCAAATTTTAAAAGTCTTTAACAAAAGCCACTAAACCGAAAAAATTAAAAGTATTTGCAGTTAAGTGCACTTAAAAATTTTAATCATAGTATATAGGTGTTGGCAAAAAAGCACTATATAAATCTTTTTTTTAACATAAACTCATTTTTTTCAACTTTGTTCTATAGGCAGGTTTGGCGCTTAACCATCTCTATGTAATCAAAATTTTTTCTTAAGCTATCCTTAAACACAAAGTTATATATGTAATCAAAATTATTTCTTAAGCTATCCTTAAAACAGAATCAAAACGGTAATCCATTTTGGAATAGTGGATAATTTTTATTCCCATATTAATTCAGTTATATTCCTTAAATAAATCAGCTGTTGTATTTCTATTAGTACAATTGTAAGAATTAATGATTATAATAATTTTTATTAAATATTTTTGTCTTAATCAGCACAAATGAACTTCTTGAATAAAAATTATATTAAAGTGTCATTTTAAAGCCAAAATCCCCAAAATAAAAAATTTTTATTTATTTTTTTTTTTTTTATTAGAAAGGAAAAAATAACATTTGTTTTGAAAAAACTTTATATATTTATGCTAATTATTTAAAAGTTTCAATTTTTTCTATTTAAAAAAATTCCGTTATTACCCAATTAAATTAACAACAAGGATATTATTTATATTTATACTTTACGTAGAGTATTTTATTGTTGGCACTTGCAAAAGTTCAATGACACCAGAAAATCGATTTTTTTTTAATGTATCTTCTTTCTAAATGTGCAAATTAAAGGATCGATGCACATAAAAGACAATGAAAAAAGTCTAAATTGTTTTAAAATATTGTTATAAAATTTCCAAGAAAGATTTTTAAAACCTTAATTGGGTACCTCTTGAGACTCTACAGAAAACAAATCTAATGGAAGAGTAAACGATTCAATAACTTTATTTTAATTCATAGCCATGAATTAAAATAAAGTTATTGAATCGTTTGGGTTAGCATACCAAGGGTACGTAGAAGTGTTTGAGTCATTGTATACTAAGGGTGTGTAGACCATAGAGCAAAACAGTTTCCTAACAGAATATTCTAAAATTTGAGTAATGAGTTAATGTCATAACAAGATGATATTGTGGCCAGAATAATAAGAAGTCTTTTCATAAAATCTATATTCAATATATTTTTAATCTAAAATCTATATTTAATATATTAGCAAAAGACGTTTAGAACGTTCAAAAGACGTTCTAAACGTCTTTTGAACGTTCAAAAGATGTCTTTTTAGGGCCTGCTGTGAAAATAATAGTTTCAAAATTTTCATCTCATTGTTTAATTTACAATATGCTGTACTTCAACTTTCTTTATTGTATCATCCTCCAGTGGAACAGATAAAACCAATAATGTTATATTTTTAATAGAAGCCATTATTGACTGATATTCTGTAAAAATTACTTCTTTTGATTTTTTTCTATATATAAATCTGAAAGGCCTAGTAACTAGTTAACGATGACGTTGGACTTTTCGAAAGAACTTATTTTTTGTCATCTTTCAAACAATATAATTCTAGAGTACCAAGCAAGTAATAAAAAGCGATTCTTCAGAATTAAGTTCACTTGTATCTATGTAAGGCACACTCTTCAAATTTTCTTACTTCTACCACAACCATTTTATACTGAAGCTGCTACCACTCTACATGTTAATACCTGAATTACTTTAACTTTTCCTAAAAAAAAAGGTTGTTTGATACAACGTTTTTTCTAATCTCTCTAAGATTATGCCTACTTTTTATATCTTGTTAGAGTTACACCACACATCCATCTGATCATTTTCTCCTTCGGAAAATACTACACCATATAAATACTAAAGTTTATACAACAATGAAAGAATATTGTATTTCAGCATCTAAACAAATAGCAAACAGATATGATTATATCCATAATATGTGTGCAAAAAGTGCATCTTGGAAGCTTATATTGCTTCTGGAATAAAAGTTTGGAAGCGTTTATAACTTCTCTTCAGTTTTAAATCAAGCCTCATTCTACTCTACATCTTTCAACATTAATTACGTTTTTCGTCTTTTTTATAAGAACATCTATCTTGAGAAAAAATTGTCCTTTTTATTATTGCAATAAGCTAATGTATAAATAAGGTCTTGTCTGATGTAAATCTCTGTTATTCTCAGTTTACTAAACCTTCTATCTTACCTTAGATGTTGATTCTAGAGACTTTTAGTTAGTTTTCAACAGTGTTATTAACTAAAGTAAGTCTAACGTTTAATCTCTAATTTATGGGTCTCATCTTTTTACTTTACGCCAGAGTAAAACAGAGCTATTTACAAGGAAATCTTACTCTAGTTTGACTCTGGAATATAATGGCTGTACTCTTCCTGACAGTAAAATATTTTTGCTAAACTTTAAATTAATCCATTGTTAAACATCGAAATTACTCTAGCTTCCAAAACTAAAACTAATTCTCAATTAAACACATCTACAATGTGTGCTTCAGACAAGATTTTCATCATAGTCTTAAAAAAGTGTTCTCCAGAACTATCTACAATTTTTGCTAAACTTTAAAAAAAGTGCTAAATACGTGGTTCCAATTTTTCAAATCTCTAGAAAACACTTTGACCTCTCCAAGTATCTTATGACTCTTCTTCACTTTGTTATTAGTTTCTTATAATTTTCTATGTAAAGGTTTTGAGGTAATTAAATTACTACTTTCTAACTACAGTAGTGAAGTTATTCTTGAAGGCCTACCCACTTTATTTCAAGTAACTTTAAGGTTCTATATTTGTTCCTGTAATATTTTTTATCTACAATAACAATCATAATGAAATCTAAAGTGGCTCTATTTGCTGATGACTCCAGTTTATACTCTTGTATTGACAATAAATCTTCACTTTTTAATTGCTTAGAACAAGCAGCAAATTTTAAATCTGATCTCTCTTCTAGATTAATCTGGATTTAAATTCTGGACTTAAAACCCACAATTTTTGTTAGTGTTAGTTAAGTTTTAGAAAACTGTTTTAAACAAGAGTTCAAATAGTAAGAACAATTTTTATTATAACTACGGATTAAAAACATCTAATCATCCAAAACAAATTACAGAAATGCTAGCTTTTGAGAACGAACTCATTGATCTTGTAAAACACATTAAGTTTCGAAAGGTACAAAGCAATTTTCAAAATAAACTAAAACAAGATATAAACATTATTCGAAAATCTAATCAAACTTATACGTTTGCTGATAAAACATCTAATCTTTACAAATTATCTAAAAATGATTACAACCACTTGTTAAGAAATGCCATCACTTCAAATTACAAATTATCTAACTCAAATATAATAAATAAAGTAAACATAGAAGGTAAACGTCTTTTGAAAGATCACGAAGTTTTCGATAAAATTGATATTAATACAGCTTCCAATTGTTTTATCACCTTAAAAGACCATAAAGATAATTTTGAAAACAATCCGACTGTCCGTTTATTGAATCCTGCTAAAGATGAGGTTGGTAGAATTAGCAAGGATGTTCTTTCTAAAATTAATACAGACCTAAGAAGTATATTACAATTAAACCAATGGAAAAATACTCGTAATGTTATCGATTGGTTTAAAGCCATAAAAGACAAACACCTTTATAAATTTTTAATTTTTGATATCATTGACTTCTACCCTTCTATTAGCGAAACACTTCTAAAAAACTCTATCAAATTTGCAGAGCAACACTTAACACTAAATAAAGAGAATATATTGTTAATTTTTCATGCATGAAAGTCTTTGCTTTTCACTAATAATCAGGTTTGAATAAAGCAATCAAGTGGTTTATTTGATGTTTCCATGGGAGCTTTTGACGGCGCGGAGGTTTGTGAGCTTGTAGGAATATTTCTTCTTTTCGAAATTTCAAAATTTTATAACAAGTTTGAGGTTGGTTTATACCGTGACGATGGATTAGCAGTTTTTAGGAATAAAAGCGGCCCTCAAATGGAAAAAATAAAAAAGCATCTTTCCGAAATATTCAAATACAATGGCTTACGGATTTCTATACAATGCAACATGAAAATTGTCAACTACCTCGACGTCGATTAAAAATAAATAAAAAAAAGGAAATTAAGATATTTTGAAGCTGTCTTTTTAATTACTTAAAATGTTTTGTTTAGAAAGAGACTTCAGATAAAACTTTTTTGAAGTTTTACTTATTTAAAACGTTTTTTTAGAAAAAGACTTCAGATAAAACTTTTTTTTTCTAAAACGCAACGATTAAAAATCATATTTATCCAATCAAAATTTGAATAGCATAAATTTGAAAGAAAAGTTGCGTAACTTTTTACGCAAAGAAACTTTTGCAGACTTTTATTTTTTATATCTTTAAATTTTTAAAATAGAAGTAGAAAGTCAACCATAAAAAATTAGCAAAAACTGAATTGTTTTTTGAACTTGTCTCAAAAAATTAATTAAGAATAATTGGTTAAACAAAAAATATAGAATTTTGGCCCCCCCTACTATAAGGAGCCAATTTTTAAACCACAAGATCAATACCATACTGATGTTTTTTATAGCCTTTTTCATAGCCTTTTTCAAACCGCGTCAAACCTGGAAACTATTACTAACTTGAGGGGACATTTTTTTAAAGCGCAATATTTGTTTATGTTTAGAACTCGTTATTTTTAGACAGTCTAATTCTTTTCTTAATTATGAAGTGGTATTGCAGCTTGTATTTGTGTTTTAACAACTTTAGATCTAAAGATAAGGAGGGAAATCCTATAAAAGCTTATCAATTGCCGAGAGATGAAAATATTCAGAAACTTTACATGAAGCATGTAAAGTTTCTGAATTTACATTTTAAAACTTCTTGAATGAATTGGCAAATAGGACATACATGTTCTGCCCATTGGAGTAGGAACATAGAGATAACACCGAGCATTTACCAGACATTATTGTTCCTCCAGATTAACTGGAAAAGCTTAAAAAAAGAGTTATAAATTCGAAAAAAAGCTATATCAAAGCAATTTTGACAACACAGAAAGCAAAGAAATTATTAATATTTAAAAATGCTTCAAGAAGATATAAAACTGCTTTACCAGTTTTTACATCCATTTAAAACAATCATGACAACCATTTAAAACAACCGTGACATTCATTAAAAACACCGCGACAATTAATTAAAACAATGTGATTTTTAATTAAAACAATCGTGATTTTCAATTAAAACAATCGTGATTTTCAATTAAAACATTTAACGCATGCGCAATCACAACATTCTATATTATTTTAAAAAAAAAGGTCTTTTTTATTTTATTTTTTTATTTTTTTTTGCCGCATGCTTTCTTCATGAACAGACGTGTTTTGGCAGCTTAAAAATTTAAAGAAAAAACTGTATAATTTTAAATCTTTAGTATATTTTATTTATTTTTCTTGAGAAAATAATTCATTTTTTATATAATATGGCTGTTACATTATCAGAAATAGCAAAATTGTTTGAAGGCTATAAAAAAGAATTCGAATTGATGTTAAAACAACAGGAAAAAGTTTTTATCGACATTATTAGTGGAAACTTAAAAATATTTAATGGCAGATTGGAAAAAGTTGAAAAAGATATAGAAGAATTGAAGCATAGCTTAAATTACCATGAAGAACTAATAGATGAAAAAGTTAAGAAAGCAAATGTTTTCAGTAAAGAAGACAATTCAGAATTTACACGCATACAAAAAAGTTAAGGGAGATAGAAGATCGATCGAGACGTAATAATTTAAGAGTGGATGGAGTTAATGAAAATGAAGGTGAAAGCTGGGAGGAAAGCGAACTTAAGGTAAAAAAGGTTTTTGAAGAGTTACTATCTGTTAAAAATGTCCAAATTGAACGGGCCCACAGAACAGGAAAAAAAGAATCAAATAAGCCGAGAACAATAGTGATTGGACTTTAAAGATAAAGTTGCAATTTTGAGCAAGTCAAGCAATCTGAAAGGGAAAAACATCTATATAAACGAGGATTTCTGTTCTGAAACAACGCAAATTCGAAAAGGTTTGAGGGAAAAAATGAAAATCGAACGAGCAGCTGGTAAGTTTGCATTCATATCTTATGATAAATTGATAATTCGCGATTGGGTTGCAAAAAAAAGCAAAAATTCATCTTCATAATATTTTTTATTAATTAACGGAATTTTATTTTTACTATTACTTATTTTAAATTTAACTGTTTGGAGGAAAATTTCGTAATTAAATTTTCGGATGAAAATGACATTCTCGGTGATTATGACACCGACTCAAATTTTCTTAATCACAAAATGTTAGAAAGTAAATATTACTCCGTTTCTGAATGTTCACAACATCTTAAAAAAAAATAAAAGCACTTTTTCAATTTTGAATATCAATGTTCGAAGTTTGAATAAAAACATTGAAAATTTGAAAATATTATTAAATGAACTTAAACACGAATTTAAAATTATATGTCTGACGGAAACTTGGTGTAAAAGTGGTGAAACAAATTATGAATTTGATCTAGTTAATTACGCATCAATTCACCAACCACGTGAATTTAATGCAGGTGGGGGCGTTAGTATTTTTATCCATGATTCACTTAATTATATTTTACGTAACGACCTCTGTGTTAATGAAACAGATTGTGAATCATTATGCATTGAAATAGTAAATAAAACTGAAAAAAACATAATTATAAATTATATTTATAGACCACCATCTCGCAACATGAAAAAATTTAAAACTCATCTTAAAACATTTCTAAACAAAATTAAAAATTCCAGGAAACATATATATTTGGTCGGGGATTTTAACATCAACCTAATCAACTATGCTTCTAATAATAATGCTAAGAATTTTATAAATACTCTTTTAGAAAATAACTTTATTCCAACAATAAACAAATCAACAAGAGTTACAAAAAAGTCTTCTACTCTACTTGATAACATCATAACTAACTGTTTTTATAATAGTCCTCTTTTCACAGGTATAATTCAGACTGATTTATCGGATCATTTTCCAACACTCTTAGCAACCAATAACATTTTAATTAACAATATTGCCACAAAATCTACATTATTTCGGCGACAGATCAATGAAAACTCCTTAAAGCATTTTAAATGCTGTTTAAAAAATAATGTTGATTGGAATTTAACTTTGCAATCAAGTGATGCTAACAATGCTTATAACTTGTTTCTTGGTCAATTTTGCAAGCAATATGAAATAGCGTTTCCAGAAAAAGAAATAATCATAAATACCAAATCACTTCAAAATCCCTGGATGTCAATAAGCTTACTAAAATCTTCAAAAAAGAAAGAAAAATTATATATAAAGTATCTTAAAAAAAAATCTTATAAAAATGAAAAAACTTATAAAAATTACAAAAATATATTCGAAAAAATAAAAAGATACTCAAAAAAGCTTTATTATGCTCAGTTATTAAAAAAACACAACGGAAACACTAAAAAAGTATGGAATGTAATTAAGGATTTAATTGGAAAAAATAATTACAAAAAAAACACTCTGCCAAAAAATCTTTTAATTAATGGAAAATTAGTTTATGATAAATCTATTATAGCTGAAGAACTAAACAACTACTTTGTCAATATTAGTCCGAAATTGGTTGCTAAAATTCCATCTAACTCCACTCCTTTTGGTTCATACTTAAAAACTTATGACAAACTTATGGATGAAACTAGTTTAAAACTTAGCGAGCTGAGTGCTGCATTTAGCAGTCTCAAAAGTAAAAAAAGTGAAGGTTTTGATAAAATTAGTATTGATATTGTCAAATCAGTATTTGATATTATTGAACCTTCTTTATTTCATGTTTTTGATCTTTCATTTAAAACAGGTATTGTTCTTGACAAACTAAAAATTGCCCGTATAACACCAATTTTTAAATCTGGAGATAAGTCAAATATCTTAAACTACAGGCCTATATCCATACTACCTTGCTTTTCAAAATTGCTAGAGAGAATAATGTATAATATGTTATATAATTATCTAACTGAGAACGACATGTTGTATTGCAAGCAATTTGGTTTTAAAAAAAAAAATTCCACAGAACATGTAATAGTTGAACTTTCTAATCAAATATCTAACGCATTTAATAATGACTGTTTTACTTTAGGAGTTTTCATTGATCTGTCAAAAGCTTTTGATACCGTAAATCACAATATTCTAATAAAAAAACTTGAAAACTATGGAGTGAAAAATAAAAACTTACTTTGGTTCAAAGGGTATTTAACAAACCGGAGGCAATTTTTATATTATGATCAAAATAACACAATTCCATATTCCATAACTTGCGGGATTCCTCAAGGCTCAATTTTAGGACCACTCTTATTTCTATTGTACATAAATGACTTATACCTAGCAACAAATCTTTTAGACCTAATTTTGTTTGCTGATGATTCCAATTTTTTTTATTCTCACAGAGACATTAAAAAACTTTTTAAAATAGTTAATGAACAGTTATGTAAATTTAATGAATGGTTCGTAAGTAACAAACTTTCATTAAATGTGGATAAAGCAAAATATATACTCTTCCATAAAGTAAATAAATCAGAAAACATACCTATAAAATTACCAAATCTTATAATTAATAATACTTATATATAAAAAGGGAAACAAACGTAAACTTTTTAGGAGTAAAACTGGATGAAAATTTACTGTGGTATTCTCATATAAATAGTATTGAAACAACACTCTCAAAAAATATCGCAATGATTTATAAGGCTAAACCTTTTCTAAATGTAGCATCCCTGAAAAAATTGTATTTTGCCTTTATTCACAGCTATTTGTCTTACTGTAATATTGTGTGGGCTAGTACTGGCTATACAAAACTTAAGAAAATCTACAACAAACAAAAACATGCATGCAGAATAGTGTTTGGAGCCTGCAGAAATACTCCTTGCGAACCACTTTTACGTGCACTCGGTGCTTTAAATGTGTATAAACTCAATTTACACCAAGTTTTATTGTTTATGTTTAAAACAAAAATGGGATTGTCCCCAATAATTTTTCAAACCTATTTTAATAAAATTAATCATAAATATTCAACAAAGTTTTCTGATAACAACTTTGTTCTTCTCAAGTATAATTTAAAACTAACCTTCTATTCAATTAAATATCGCGGACCTTATCTGTGGAAAAAATTCCCAGAGATTGTCAACAAAAACAAGACTACATTAGAACAATTTAAAAATGAATCAAAACAGTTATTACTATTCAGGGATCTTAATTTATCTGACTTCAAATGTTTCTTTTAAAATTTAATCAAATAAAAACAAATTTATTTATATCAATCAAATTTAAGTAATGATGTTAAAAATTCATCTTGTGATAATGTTAATTATGAAATTTTATTCTTATTTAAAACTTTTTGTTTAAATGATTTTAAAACATTTTAGCGGTTGCTAGCATTTCGACAATTCTTAGTTATTTGCTATTTTGAATTTCTTAATTTTCTCAGTTACTTTCTGTTTTAATTCTTACCTATATTTTATATATTTATATTATATACATTTGTATGTTACGGTTATGTAGAGTTTTTTTTATGTAGAGTTTTTTTTTTATATGTGGGGCTCGGCGATAAGGCAAAATGTGCCTTCTTCTTGCTCCTGGCATTAGTTTTGATATATGTATATGCAATGTAAACATTCTTTAACGGCAAAATAAATTACACTTAAAAAATATATATATTTATTTATCTAATGTTATATAAATTTATTTTTATTAATATTATACTAACTTATTTTAATTTAATGGAATTTATTTTAAATTTGAATGGATTGTTTTAAATGGATGCAAAACCATATTTTTTTTACATATTTTTTATACACATACTGTATTGGGAAAACAACCATGATGTTTAATTAAAACATGCATGATGATAATTAAAACAACCATGATTTCCTATTAAAATATTTAGCGCACAAGGATATTAGATTTTCATTAAAACATGCAGCGAAATTCTGTTTGCCAAAATAAGCGAAAGTTTGTTTTGAAATTGATCGTTGATCAAAGAAAAATTCATTCTGAATTGCCACGAAAAATTCAATCTGAATCTTCATGCCGCGAAATTCCGAGATCTTGTTGTAAATCTAGTCGTTGATCAAGGAAAAATTCAATCTGAAGCTTCATCGTTAACAGGAGTTAATTGAAACACAATACAATCAATTTTAAGAAGGTACGATCGAACGAATTCAACACTTCCTGGTTCTAGAGGTGGCGCTCGTCGCGTTATTTATAATGAAAAGATCAGAAGAAGAATTGAAGAGCTTATAAACGATAACATAACGACAACTATAATTGAAATTAAATATGCTTAAAATGTAAATTTATCAATTAAAACTGTCTGGAGATGGGTAACCAATCTTGGATACACATATAAAATAACTCGACCAATTTATGAAAGAAGAAACGACAATAATGTAAAAAATCTTCGTATTGAATATGTTAGGTGGTATACTTCAATCTCGCTTACTAATTGCTATCGAAATATTGTTTTTATTGATGAAAGTTCATTTAATTTACACATGTTTCGCAGTCATTCATGGGCAAGAAGAGGAGTAACACCAAACCCGATCATTCACCCTAGGCAACGTAACGTTTCGATGATATTGGCGGTCAATGGTTTAAATATTATTCACTGCACACACTGTCAGTGTGTCAGTCAACACAGTTTTGTTTCAAGAATATATTGATGAAGTTGTACAAGTTTTGGGGGCAGTGGAAGAATTCACCCTGGTGATGGATAATGTCAGAATCCATCATAATGTTGAGATGAGGGCTCAGAACATTCAAATAAAATATTTGCCACCATATTCACCTTTCTTGAATCTGTGTGAAGAGATTTTTTATATCTTAAGCATAAAGTGCGAAGAAATACGGCCCCAGCTGGAAGAAATGAACTAATTTCAAAAATGCGTGAGGCATGCTTATCTATTCCTAATGTTAACTTATCAAACTATTACACACACTGCGAAAGCTTTTTCGAAGCGTGTCTTAGGTCAGATGACATACCTCGACAGTAATTGGAAAATAAACATATTTTAAATAAAATAAAATTTTAAATTTTTTTAAAAAATCGAATAAAAAAAATATAAAGAAAACCTTTTTATTAAAATAATATAGAATGTTGAGATTGCGCATGCGTTTAATGTTTTAATTGAAAATCACGATTGTTTAATTGAAAATCATATTGTTTTAATTGATTGTCGCGGTGTTTTAAATGAATGTCATGGTTGTTTTAAATGGTTGTCATGATTGTTTTAAATGGATGTAAAAACCGGTATCAATAGCTCAAAATATATAAAGTTTTAAAAAAAGACGAACTCTTGCAAATCGTACTAAACAAACTATGAAAAAAAAAATAGAGAATTTTCAAAAACTGAATTAAAAAAACAACTTGAAAAATCCTTAAAAACAATTGAGTTATTGCAAACTGTTATAAAAGAAAAAGATAATTTTATAACCAAATTTGAAAATAAAATACTTGAGCAAAGTGTAAAAATTCAAGAGTTTAAAGTTGAAATTATGCATCTTTTTGGTAGCATTGTTAATTGGAGAGCAAAGCAATTTACCTATAAAAATATTAAATCAAGAAAATAATTCTCTCGATACCCCACATAATACTTATGTGGGGTATCGAGAGAAACTTTTGATATGCTTTTTTAATATGTCCAACCATATTTGCATCTTATACCATACCCAGATTGTCCAAATACAGGTGAAAAAACTGTCAGTAATGAGACACAGTTCTTTAGTGTTTTGACTGTATGTCGTCATGGATTAGATTTAAAATTTATCTCATTCTTGCTTGAAAAATCTTATACAACTGTACATAGAATTTTCACTGGTTGGGTAATATTTTGTGCTATCCTTTTTAATGAAAAAATTTAAAAGTTGATGGAAGTTTTCTTTTAAAGAAAATGCTAGATATATTTGTGAAAACTGGCAATGGATTAACTGACATTGTTATAGACGCAACTGAATTCAAATTTCAGCAAGCTTCTAATCTTGATTTGAGTAGTTTAATGTTTTCTCATTACAAAAACACTCATAGAGGGGAAGCCCTTATTGGAATAGCTCCTCATGGAATGGGCTTTTTTTTCAATGACATTTATCCAGGGTCTATTTCAGACTCTGAAATTACAGAGAAGTCAGGTATACTATCACTTATACGAGAAGATCACGAAGTGATGTCAGATAAAGGATTTGCGATAACAGAACTATGCTTATCTAAAGGTATAAACTTAAATCGACCAAAACAAAAAGAAGGGCACCAATTTTCTGAATGTGAAATACAAAAAAGCTTTAATATTGCTGCCACCCGTATTCATGTCGAGCGTTATATTGGGAGAGTACGTAATTGAAAAATTTTAAAAAATGTCTGGCCTTTAAATCAAATGGATTTATTGGGTTCAACTTGGCAAATGTTGTGCCATATTACAAATATAGCATTTCCTCCTATACGATCAAAAAATAAATAATATAATTAATAAAAAAATATTTCAAAAAGATATATAGTTAAAAGTAAAAATAAATTATGTATAAATTGTAAAGTCATTATCCTTTTCAAAGTTTAATAAAACAATTGATTTTGTGTACTTCTTGACTAGATTTCGAACCGGTTTCAGGTTTTCAAAGTTCAGTTCTTTAGCTAGCAATTTTTTACCAAGCAAGCAAACTTCTTTGTTTTCATGATAATTCCATTCAAATATTTTTGAATCGAATAAAATATTGTCACAAATGTCTAATAATATATTAATTAGTAGATTATTTATTTTAATTAAAGAAAAAATTCCACTTTCAGACTCTGGATGATAAGATAACAAAATACAAAATTCAGCATCAGCGCAAAGCATTTGCAATTAACATTGTATATAGTAATGTGAAAATTGATGTAATGATTGAAGGGGTCCATCACAGTTCTCTGCCCTAGTTTTAACCTCCAAAAGCAAGCCACCAGCAGCAAGAGCATCTGGGCTTGCTCCATAGCGGATTTTTGTAGGGTGTGTAAAGAAACCACATTTAGTTGTTTTTGAAACTTTTTCAAAATAAGATATAGCAGTTTTTTCAAACTCTACTCCTCTTTTAATATTTTTAATGACTAAAAGTCATCTTCCTTTTTACCAGTTTTTACAGTGCTCCAGCATTCGATAAATTTGTTTTTACCCTGAAGTCCAAGTAAAAAAGGCAATCGAGTTCCAG
Source organism: Hydra vulgaris (assembly GCF_022113875.1). Lineage (NCBI taxonomy): Eukaryota > Metazoa > Cnidaria > Hydrozoa > Anthoathecata > Hydridae > Hydra > Hydra vulgaris. The sequence continues at coordinate 25,114,694 of NC_061162.1, read as the reverse complement.
TTATTTTAAATCTACGTAATTGTTTCCACTCTTCAGTATTTTGTGTAACATCTATATAATTAGCTCCTAGTGGTTTTGGTGAGTTTAAATATCTTATGTCTATATTAAATATCTTATAGTCTATATTTTGGGTTAATTTTTAATTGTTTCTTTATGCTCTTTCTAATATTAGGTGCATTATTGTCTTTTTCAGCATTAGTAGACCTTATTACTTCAATAGGTAAAATATCTTGTGCCAAAATTTCTTCAGAGCTTGCAATACTAATTTGTACATTAAAAGCAGAAAAATTGTCAAAATTTGTTTTAATTGTATTAGTTCTCTGTAACTTAATTGTGTCATCAGATAATATTGTTTCATCAAACAAAAGTGTTTTTGTATAATCATAATCAGCAAGGCAAATTGCTTTTTTTTTTCAAGCATAAAAGTTAAATGCTCTCCTAAAGAAGATTTTTTACCACTATCATATTTAGAAAGAACCGAATAAAAATGTTTAGTAACAGGCTTCTCCTTTTTGAGCTTTTCTTTTAGTTCACGAGATATGTTAGAAACATTACGTTTAAAATACGAAGCATGAGGGTCAGCAGCAGAGCATGTAGTAGGTTTTTTTTTATCTTTGCTGATTTTACTTTAATCTCTTTAAGAGGCACCATAGGGAATAGAGCTTTTTGCAATTCTTTTGTGCAATTTTTGAAGAGTTTGTGTACAAGTGTAAGCTCAAGCATTTTTTCTTTTGTGCATGAATAATGTTGTAAAAACAAAAGTAAACATAATACGTGGCAACATAAACCACTTGAACCAACTGGACAAGGGCAACGTGATTTGAAGGGCACACCATTAACGAATAAAATAACAGCAGGTCTGGCATTTTGTTCATAGGATTTTTTTACCATTGCTTTTACAAAACTGTTACTCAAGTCAGCTTGAAAAACTTTTACGTTTACTATTTTTCTGCTTTGAAGCATACGTGCAGCTTTTTCTTGTTGGCCAATACTTCCCTCGTTTTTATGCAATAAGTATTTTTTAAATATCTTTTGGTCAACAAATGGCATTTTAGAGTATACTATTTCCCATTTTGCAGAATTCGGTGGTATTATCGAAGGATCTAAACTGCATTTAAATTTAAAATTTCTATCAGCCCTGCACTTAATTTTGTTTAGAAAATTCGGATATCTATTAAAATTTTTAATTCGATTTAGCAGTATATCCTTTGTGCCTGAAGTGGGAAGTTGCAGTTTTTTAACCAAGTTGTAGCTTCTTCTAATGTGAATTGATCAATTTTGCATGTTTTTTCCATTATAAAAGAAAGTTATTATGATGAAATATGTTGATATTGTTTATATAGTTGTTTAAACAAATATTGCGCTTTAAAAAAATGTCCCCTCAAGTAAATACTAGTTACCAGGTCTGACGCGGTTTGAAAAAGGCTAATGATGTATAGGTTAATTAATTTAAATTCCACCGCCTTATAAGACGGTTTATACAGGTTATAACCGCTTTATAAAGCGTTTGATACAGGCTGATCCGTTGATTTTAAATGATATGTTTGAAATTTTTATTTTACTCAAAATTAAAAGTGTTTTTTTGTTTATATAAAATTGTTTATATAAACATTTATATAAAATACAGAAAATTTTTTTTTTTTTATTAAAATATTAAAATAATAATTTATAAGTTATTTACCTAAACATAAACTTAAAGTTCTTTAAAATAAGAAATGAAAGTTTTAAAAAGATGTAAAAAAAATTTTCGTTTTTTTTTTTTTAATTTTTTTTGTGAAAAGTATTTTATACAATATTTAAATAACAATTATCATATTTTATTGTCAGTTAATTATCTAATAAAATATAGTTTCTGGCTTAATTATATGTTGAGCGATTATTATTTGAAAACAATGATGTACAATTTTGATATTATTATTATTTCCTTTAAAGAAAATACAGTTTCTAGTTATTTATAAGGATTTACAAAACCCAAAAGATTTAATTAACTGATTTCAAAAACCCGCAAAAGATTTTATTAATCGAGTCAATTTAGCAGTGACGGATTCGTCAAAGGGCGTATAAAATATAGTTTCTGGCTTAATTATATGTTGAGCGATTATTATTTGAAAACAATGATGTACAATTTTGATATTATTATTATTTCCTTTAAAGAAAATACAGTTTCTAGTTATTTATAAGGATTTACAAAACCCAAAAGATTTAATTAACTGATTTCAAAAACCCGCAAAAGATTTTATTAATCGAGTCAATTTAGCAGTGACGGATTCGTCAAAGGGCTTTTGGGGTGAGGTAGGGGTCAAGCTGTCCCCCGAATTTTCTAAGTTAATCAACTGACGCCTCAAATATCAATAATCAACTAATATCAATTATCATTAATCAACTGACGCCTCATATATATACATATATATACATATATATATATATATATATATATATATATATATATATATATATATATATATATATATATATATATATATATATATATATATATATATATATATATATATATATATATATATATATATATATATATATATATATATATATATATATATATATATATATATATATATATATATATATAAATATAATAAACCATCAAACGGAGACGTTTTGTTTTAATAAAATATCTCTTATAATCATAATGCGTTTTTAACATAGTTCAGTGTATCAAAACAACTGTGACTCTACAGTTACAGACGTTCATAAAACTAAAACGACTTTGCAAACGGTAAGCACATTTTTTTTTAAAAACAAAAAGAAAAAAATATATTACTTGATTCCAACATTATTGAGCAATTTAGATTTATTTTTATGTGTTAAAAATGTTTTCGGCAAAAACTCGTATGACATACCCTCTCCGTTTGAAACCTACTCGCGCCGGCCCTACTTTCATAGATGTGCACGCATCAATATCTTCAGCAATAACGACTTAACTACAAACAAAAGACGCACATCCATTCTTAAAAGAGAAATAGATGACATCATGTTTTTCTAATTTGCCTATACTCTACAAAGTCAACTCGACTCTTCCTTTTAGACTAAAGATTATCAAAAATTATCTGTGAACAACAATGATAAAACATTGTCTTTCTGGATTGACATTAATTTTGATAGAATGTGAGCTTGCTGAGAGCCTTGACTTTCAACTTTGACTGAATCCTTAATATATCATTTTGCTTTAACCTAGTGGACGCAGACGTCCGTAGAACGTCTTCACAATGCCCTATAGACGTCACAAGTCCGTATGATGTTTTTAAGACGTTCAACGAACGTTCTGTATCCGCTGGAAATAAAATCACAAAAAAAATTTGTATACTAGCAGGAAAGTATGTTTTTTACTTAATGCTTACTTTCAGTAATATTTATAGTGTGAATATATTTTTAAATTTCTAAATCATTACAATAATACTAAATGTTTCTTTTTTTCTTTTTCAACAATTATTGTTAACCAAAGTAAATTTAGCAAACTCAAACTTTAGATTGTTTAGTGTATTAGACGTACTTAATAGTTATGATAAAAGTCACATAAAGGCATCGATAAAATATATTTCTCACAAGTGCGATCCTCAAAAAAAATGTTACTGAGGCTTAATGTGCTATCATAATTGGGGTGGCACATTATGCCTCAGAAATATTTTTTCAGGGATTTCCACATTTCAACAGGGGTTTGGGCCCAAACCCCTGTTAACCCCTACTCATGCCCTCTACACCCCAAATCTCTGTTACCTCATACTTTGCCCCTTCCCTACCACACATTTAATCCGCCATTACAATTTAGGATGTATAAGTTCCAGCTTATGCGAATTCCTCAAATTTCGCACAATAGATCTAACTAAAGGCAACGCTCAAAGAAGATGATTTTTACTTGGCAACCTTTTTGATTAATATGAGACAGATGCCTTTAAGACGCTTTGAGGCTTGACTTAAACATGGGTGCTTGTTACAAATGATAGCTCTCTATTACAAATGATAGCTCCACGTAGCTCTATAGTTGAAAGTTTCATGAATTGAGAGCTAGAGATGCTGTAAAACAAGGGCCAAGTGGAAGCTATATGCCAAAAGAGTAAGGCTAGACAGGTTTTCCATATCAAATCAGGAGACTTAATGATGTCAGGCCATGGAAAACAGACATTCTAACGTATCATTTCTGTAGATTGTTTTTGAAGTGAGTGTTTCACTTATAATGATTTTGCAATGCCATACCAAGAAGTTTGTATATATATCATACAGCAGTTTATGTGTGAGGTATACAGTGTTGGTGAAATAATTGATGTTGATGCTGTTTGATTTTTCATCAATAGATATACTGTATCAGATGTAAACAAATTTTGTGCTAGCAGTCTGTCACCCTGTAAAACCGAGTATTTACTGCGAATTCTGTGAGCAAACTACTTTTCTATCATTTAGAAACAATGTTCACCGGATTCCTAATGTAATTTAACCTAATAAAAATGGTTGGGAACAAGAAGACAACCAGTATCATTTAAAATGGTAAGAGGAGATTAGTTGCCAAATTACATCAGAAAATCATCAAAAACTCTTTCATAAATATAAAAATGAAAAAATTATTATATAATTATATATATAAAAAAAATTATTATATATAATTATTATATATAATTATAATGTTTTACATTTTTACAGAGGCTAACAAAATAACATAAAGAACTAAAAAATTTATAAGAAGTAGCTTAAAAAAAGGTAAATTTGTGTAGAAGTTTTTGTTTGCAAGTGCAACCGAAGAGCTTTTATAACCTTTGTTTTGAAATTTTAAGTTTGTATTTTTGTTGCAGCCCGACGTATCACAACATCCCACCTAAAAAAATTATTGTTAAATATGATTACATATATATATATATATATATATATATATATATATATATATATATATATATATATATATATATATATATATATATATATATATATATATATATATATATATATATATATATATATATATATATATATATATATATATATATATATATATATATATATATATATGTATCGATAATATATATATATATATATATATATATATATATATATATATATATATATATATATATATATATATATATATATATATATATATATATATATATATATATATATACATATATATATATATATATATATATATATATATATATATATATTTACATATATATATATTTATATATGTATATATATATATATATATATATATTTTTTTTTTTTTATCGAGTGAACAATACGAAATAATAAACAAAACATTAAATAATAACAAAAAAAATGGACAAAGTTAACTAAATCAAAAATATTTAAACGAAGAAAATGAAGTACTAAAAAATAAAATTGCTGAGTTAGAAGACTGAAGTAGGAGAAATAACTTGCGATTTGAGGGTATTGAAGAAACCGAAGGCGAAACATGGGAGAAAAGCGAAGAATTGATAAAAAATCTACTGAGAGAAAAACTGGATATTAAAGAAGGTACACAAATTTTTTATTTTTTTATTTTTTTAAATATATTTCGCTGTTTATATAAAAATAAAATAATAAAATTACAATGAAACTGTTACATTACACAAAGAATATATTTAAAGCACACAGGGGCTCAAAGAAGATAAGGATGACTGATGTCACCACAATCTTTTCATAGAGCCCCTTTACAATATCATTTAAAGCCATCCTAGCTTTAGAAAATTTACAACAAATATTTTATCTGTTAAATACTACGTGAAGAGTAAAGAAAAACTCATATATACATATATATACATATACCCATAAAAACACACACATATACAAACATTCTTACATATATGTCAGAAATTTGAAAGAGCGCATCGTGCTGGAAGAAAAGAACACGAAGAAGGTAAACGTAGAAAGCGAACTATTGTTGTCAAGTTTCTCAATTTTAAAGATTGTGAAAACATTCTCGAAAAATACAAAAAAAAAAGAAATTGTGGAAAGAAAACATGTATATAAACGAAGATTTCAGCGAGCGGACAACTAGTATTCGAAAACAACTTTTCCGTCGAGCTAAAGATCTACGAGCATCAGGTAAATTCGCTAAAGTTGTGTACAATAAAATAATCACTAAGCCGTCTTAAAACAAATTATATCCACGGTTATTTATAACAGAAAAAAGTAAATAATAATAATAAATGAATTCGAAAAATAATAATTATTTTGAAAATGCTTTTAAATTTTTTCAAATTAATGATTTTAAATCGGATGACTATTCCGATCCAGACATAAATTACTTTAACGAAATTAATTTGCCTGAATTTGTATACTCTTATATTCAACCAAATAAAGTTAGTAACTTTATTTGGTTGAAAATAAGAGTATAACGTAATAAAAAAAAATTCTAAAAACATTTTAATCAGCTGTTGCTATAGGCCACCAACTGGTAGAACAGAAAATCTTGGTAAGTTTTTGAAATACAATCTAATAGAAAAAACTAGTCAAGAAAGAAAAAAAAGTTATATTTTGGGTGACTTCAATTTGGATTGTTTTGAATATAAAGAAAACCAAAACATAAAAACATTTATAACAATTTATTTGAAATGGAAACCATACCAATAATAAGATAGAACGACTAGAATTACAAACCATTCGTCTACTATAATTGATAATATATTAAACGCAGACTGTTTTAATCTCTAAAAAAAGGAATTATAAAAACTGATGTTTCAGATCATTTTCCCGTATTTTTTTCTATTAAATCAGAACATCAAATAAAAAACGAGGATAAAATGACAATAAAAAAGCGAATTGTGAACAATTGTAACTTAAAATCATTCAAAGATCAAATTTCACAGCAGGACTGGAATCACATAAACTTTAATGATAACATAAACATTATCTATAACACATTTTTTAAAACTTTCTTTAAAATCTATGACGCTAATTTTCCAATATATGAAATAAATCTCAAGGCCAAAGACATATTATCTCCTTGGATAACTAAGGGACTAAAAAAGTCTTTAAAACTAAAACAAAAATTGTATAATAAACAAAATCTGAAAAACGTCAACAAAATTACAAAAACTACAAAAAATTGTTTAAAAATCTCCGCAAAAATGCTAAAAAAAAAATATTATTCTAAATTGGTTACTGAGCACAAAACGCGTCTGGGAATTAATGAAAGAAATTACAAATTAAAAGTAATTTCAACTTCTCTTCCACTTGCAATAAAAGTAGGAAATAAAATAACTAACAATTCTAATGAAATTGCGACTGAATTTAACAAACTTTTTTCCACTATAGAAACAAATTTATCAAACAAAATTCCTTTATTAAATTATAAATTACCAGATGAACGTTAAACGTCAAACTCCTTACATTTTACAAACCTAACGCTTGAGGAATTTGATACAGCTTTTAGATCGTTAAAAAAAAAGAAATCAGTAGGACTTGACAGTATAAATGGAAATATTATAATAGAATCTTATGATGTCATGAAGGATATTCTTTACAAAATCTTTAAATTATCCATTAAACAAGGTTCTTTCCCAGACTCTCTGAAAATAGCAAAAGTAATTCCTATTTTTAAAACAGGAGACCCAACCAATATAACAAATTACAGACCTATTTCTGTTCTTCCAGTTTTTTCAAAAATATTAGAAAGAATAATGTATAACAGAGTGTACACATACCTAATTACCAATAAGCTCCTTTATGAAAATCAGTTCGGTTTTAAAAAAAAAAAAACTCAACCGAACATGCTATTCTTCAATTAACACGTTATATTAAAGAATCTTTTAAAAATTAAAAATTTACACTTAGTGTTTTCATTGTCAAAAGCTTTTGACACGGTCGATCATAATATTTTGCTTAAAAAACTTGAATGTTATGGCATAGCAGGTAAAACTCTAAGTTGGTTCAAAAGTTATCTCTCCAACCAAAAGCAATTTGTTTTTAATAAAGATTCCCAACCTCAAACATTAATGAACATAATATATGGTGTCCCACAAGGATCCATACTTGGGCCACTTCTTTTCATTATATATATAAATGATCTTAACAAAGCATCCAATTTAAAGACTATAATTTTTGGAGATGACACAAACTTGTTTCAGTCACATGAAAATATAAACCTACTTTTAAATAATATGAACAGAGAACTTAAAAAAAATTTCAATTTGGTTCAAAAAAAATAGGCTATTTTTAAATATTTAAAAAAAAAAAATGGATACTTTTCCATCCAAACTATAAAAAACAGATACTGCCTGTAAATATGCCTAATCTTTTTATAGACAATGTCATTCTAAAAAGAGAAAAAGTGACAAAATTTTTGGGTATTTTTATTGAAGAAAATCTGTCTTGGAAGTCACACATCAATAATATTTCTAATAAAGTTGTAAAAAACATTAGAATTCTATACAAATCTAGAGGTATTTTAAACAAAAAGCAATTAACACAATTATATTACTCTTTTATTCACTGTCATATCAATTATGCAAATATTATATGGGGAAGTACACATAAAACTAAACTTAAACCTCTTTATCGGCATCAGAAACACGCAGCTCGCATAATAAATTTTAAAAATCGTTTTTCGAACTCTGAACCGCTTTTTAAAGAAATGGACGTTTTAAATGTTTATCAACTAAATGTATTTAATGTTTTGTGTTTTATGTACAAATGCAAAGAACTTATGTTCCCCGATGTATTTGTAAACCTTTACAAAATTAAACCCCAAAACAAATATAACCTACGTAATAATAGCTTTTTAGAAAAACCTTTTTGCAATAATAAACAAGCTCAATTTTGATAAATAAAAGTAAATTAAATTTAAAAAAATTAAATATATACACATATGTATGTATATATATATATATATATATATATATATATATATGTATATATATATATATATATATATATATATATATATATATATATATATATATATATATATATATATATATATATATATATATATATATATATATACACACACATATATATGTATATATACATATATATGTATACAGTGGCGGATTAAGACTTCTTGGGGCCCGGGGCTTTTTTTGTTATTGGAGATCTTTTATGGGCCAGAGCCTAAAATTGACTAAAAAAAAAAAGGTCCTCCAAAATTTTTTGGGGCCCCTAAATTTGCGGTGCCCGAGGCTATAATGTATATATATATATATATATATATATATATATATATATATATATATATATATATATATATATATATATATATATATATATATATATATATTTATATATATATATATATATATATATATATATATATATATATATATATATATATATATATATATATATATATATAATTAAATTAAATATTATACTAAAAAAACGAAACTAAAGAAGATTTTTTTTACACCTACTTCGTTAAAGTTAAAGAAGTTCCAAATACTAATACTCCCCCTGCAACCTTGCAACCTCGGTTCAACAAAACGATTAATATACTACTTTTCTGAATTAAAACTTTTAACGAGAACTTTGCATTTTCTTTTTATTACTTCAATTTAATTAATAAAAGTAAATTATTAAAAATATTTTAGTTATAGAGAAATCCTGTTTAAGTCTTTTTGCAATTATGGATGTGTTTTTATGGTGTTTTAAAAAAAGAAATGTTTATCTTTTAAAAGCACTGTATATAAAAAACGTACATAAATTTATTAAAAGGAAAAAACACAACTAATTTAATAAAAATTGTTGCTAAAATATAAATATTACTTCAAATATTTTTCTTGATTTCATTGATGACAAAATTGCGCTATAAAAACTATAGTAGTTATTAAAAGTTTACAAAAATATAAAGCATAAAAGACAAAATCTTTCTTTGGTGCTCTGAAAGTTTATGGTTCAATTCAAATTATAGGGTATTACGTCATCATCGTGTTTTTCATTTAATTTCTTGAATACCTTACGCATGAGTCATGATTTCTATTTAATCACTTCGAGACACTTGAGTCTAAATTTATCATTTATATTACATAAACGGTGCCATGGCTTACTATATTCACGGCTGTATATCTTACATTTTTGAGGGGGAAATTAAGAAGCCGATTTTTACTGAAAAAATGGCAGCGCAAAATATTAAATTTTTAAAAAGCAACTTTATTCTTAATTTTTAACTTAAAGTTCTTCAATGTAAAAGTAGCAGTTGTTTTTAATATATATACTCTTTAAGATAAAATAGATATCAAAGATATAAAAACATTTGTGTAATATTTGTTAGAGAATTGTCACAGAAATTATTCAAATCAATATACATTTATATCTATGTACAGTGACGCTCAAAAGTGAGTTGACAGGCGTATATTTTGTGAAAAACTGCTGTATCGCAATCAAAAACCAAAAATAAAAGCAAAATGTTGCAAAATTCCCTTCGAGATACAGTTACTTTTAAGTAAATATATCACGATTTATAAATTTGGCTAAATCCAAAAGTCTGTTGAAAAGTGTTTTTTTAATATATAATCACAGGTAAGTTAATGAATTAAGCAGAATAATGGATTAATTAAATTAAATAATATTTTAAATAAGCATTTTAAATGTTACTATTTATTTTAAACAGCATATTGACGAAATAAACTTTTTTGAGATGGCACACCGTGAAACTTCGACTGATACGAGGATTGAAGTTTATCGTTTAATTAAGGAGGAAGTCATTGAGAGAAGTAACAAAGATATTTGGATTGAGTGCGAAAGGTGTAAAGATGATCGTTAAGCGAATGAACCAGCGAAAAACGGCAGAAAATCCAATTAGATTAGGTCGACCAAGGAAGACAACTGCAAGAAATGATAGACTGATCGTTAGAACATCGGTTGAAACGCCAAACATGAGTTCAATAGAACTTAAAAACGAGTTAAATTTGGCAATTAGTCCTCAAACAATTAGAAGACGTCTTAATGATGTCGGATTATACGGTAGAGCGATGCGAAATATACCATTCATCTCTATAAATAATCGAAGAAAGAGGCTGGCGTTTGCTAAAATGCATATAAAGTTGCCACTCGAAGTCTGGAAACCTGTACTTTGGACAGATGAATGCAAGTTTTAACTCCAATTGACAAAGAGAAGAAGAACGGTCTTCAGAAAAAAGAATGAGGAGTTTTTAATGCAACATATGATAACAGTCAAGTTTAGTGGTGGGTCGGTGATGCTGTGGGGTTCTATTTCATGGGACGGCCCTGGTATTATTGAGTTGATCAAAGGTAAAATGACCAAAGAAGTTTATCTCGACATTGTACAGCAAAACGTCTTTGCTTCTGCGGCAAAATTAAGGATCGAGGACGATTTTATCTGGCAGGAGGATAATGATTCAAAACATACAGCAAAGATTGTCAAAGATTTGTTCGCTGATCATGAAATTTTTAAATTCGATCGGCCTGCTCAATCGTCAGATTTAAATATAATCGAAAATATATATGGGAATACTTGGAAAGGACTATTCCTGAAAACGAAAGAAAGTTAAAAAATGACATGTTAACAACAGTCAAATGTCATTGGGAAGAAATTGACATTAATTTCATTCAGAAATTAGTCTTTTCGAGACCAAAACGCTTGCAAGCAGTTATCGATGCTAAAGGCGGACCAACAAAAGATTAAATATCTTGTGTTTGCATCAAAATAACAAAACTATTTTGTTTAAACTTGTGTTCTTGTTGCTGTCAACAAACTTTTGAGCAGTACCTTTTTGCGTTTTACCTAATTTTTTTTTGTTGTAACGTTAATCGACTGCTGTTCTATTTTTATTTCAAATATTCTTTTTGTTTTATATAAAAATAAATAATTTCTACCCATAAATATCTTCTCTTTCATAAAATAATGCCTAAATATTCACTTTTTTTAAATTTCAACTGACTTTTGAGTGTCACTGTATATTATATTTATACATAATATATATATATTTGTATTTATGTATATTTTAACGCTTTAAAAAAATATCAAGAAGTAGTTCAAAGAAATCAAACAATAGGTAAATTTTATTAAACTATATAAACAAATGCTATGCAACTAGCATATTGGCAATTTTGATTTCACTTTTTTCTTTGCCTCTTTTTAAATGTTTTTAAGTTATTATTAAAAACCGAATCCTTTGATAGTTTTTGTTTGTTTTTAAAAAATACATTAACAAGAATTTTTGTTGAAAACATGATTACTCAATTTTCATGATTTTCACAAACAAATTTGCTTTTTGGTGCGTATTTATGTAACAGATATATTGATGATTTAATGACTGGAATTGATAGAGATGAAATTTCATTCTCAATTAAATCTAAAATAGCAAATACACTGCAAACAAATTCTGCAAGCTGTTTGGATGGAACAAATAGTCCACCACGTGACAAGAGAGATAGATAAGAATTATTTTCAAGATCAATGTCTCCACCTTTCAAAAATGCTTTGCAATTTTCACATTTAGACCTTTTTGACAATTTTTTTGCAACATAGCCTGCTATAGTTATTGCCACTTCTTGACTATTATAATTAAGGGAACTTTCCATAATTTCTTCTATTCGATTTTAAAACAGTTCATCAAGTATTGTCAAGGAAGGATGAATATCTGGTGTTAGATGAACTTCTCAGAATTTTATATGCTCCTTAATTAAAGAACGACATGACAAAATTCTTTCTGAATTTAAAACTTCTCTTAAACTTGCTTTCTCTTCCCCCACTCATTTGCCTGTATTGTGAGAAACGTCTCTCAATTGGATCACTTTGTAAATGAGCTGTCATTACGTAATCATATCCATCATTCAGGAGCTCCTCAACTAGCAGTGCTTGAGCACGTAAGGTATTTACAAATGCTGATGCAGTTTGAGTTGTGAGGGTGAATGCAGGTGAAAGAGATCACTGATTGATCCAATCAGCCAGAGCTTGGTAAAAAATCATTTTATTGTCAATAATATTTGGTGAAAACCTTTGTTTAGAATTAGCAATAGTCCACCAAGTGTTAAAAATAGTTAAAAAACTTGAAACATCTTTTCGATTTGGATAGTAGCTTTTTGAAGCTGCAATTGTAATTTTATGTATAATTGCTAACGCAAGTGGCACACTTTGTTTATTATTTTCAGGATGTAATGCCTCATATGTAAGCTTTGGAGCTTTTCTAAGTTTACCTTTCAGATCATTATCATTGTGGTAAATCTTAAACAAATCATCCCAACTAATATATCCTGATGAATAATTTTTGACTAAATGCACGCTATCATAAAACAAATATGTCTTCTTTCCGTGATTCTGTCGGTGAATAATAGAATACTTTAATTCAGACTTAAACATTGTAACTAATGATGAGAATGCATTAATGTTAGTGGAATGATTGTCTGTAACTATACCACGCACAATGAACCCAGCACCTAATAGATTTTTAAGATTGTCAGCTATTTTTTGTGATTTTTCCAGAGAATATGACCTCTGGAATTGCTTGAACAATAAAAGGAATAGATTCTTTTAGTCCTATTATCATAAATGCGACAATTCCTATGTACAAGTTACCTTCTTTGTCAGCACCAACATACTCTCCTCCTTGATATTGTGCTGTTTTTTGTAAATACATTTCATCTATAATCATAATACAATCAGGAGAAATTTTTCCTTTTTCACGTAGAAGTTTTAAAGATTTTATATATGTCTGTTCATTAAATACTGTATTATAAAATACAACACCTTTTAAATTAAAATACAAATCGTTACAAATCGTTTAAATTGAAACCCTGGTGGTGCTCTGCTTCATTCAAATTATGTACATTTGTAATTGTATCATTTTTCTTAAACATTTCTAACTGATCTTTTTGGAATATTCTTAATTTAGGAAGACATCGAGAAGTTTTTAAAACTGGCAAAGATGATTTTTTTTGCAAAATTATTATTAAAAATTATTAAAAATATTCTATTTTTTTTTTTTACTATACGCTTTACTAGAGTGTTTTTATTTTGTTTTGAACACCAGTGACAAATACAGTTTTTTTGTATCAGATTTGCGTCTCCTAAAAAGCAAAAAAAAAAAGTCCTCCATTTCTAAGATATTTTAGGATTTTCAAATTCTAGTGGGGGGGGGGGGGATTGCATACCCCATACCTTCTCCCTCCTGGATCCGAATTTTTTCCTTATTTCACTTGAGCTTGACATTTCGGTCTAGTCTTTGATGCATACTTATGCATTTTTTAAAATATATCTTTCTTGATTCCTTGATAAATTCCTCGAATATTTTGAATAGGCATTTCGGTTTTAAAGTAGACATGATTTTCGTAAATTTTTAAATACGTTTTTAGTAACGTCATATAGTGATATTTTTTAGCGACTTCCAAAGTTTTTATCGTCATTTTTGTAATTTTTAAAACATCCGAAAAAAAATCTTCTTTTCATCCGAAAAAAAAACAAAAATATATATATATATATATATTTTCTTTATTTATTCTATATTTATATTAGGTTAGCTTTTTTTTAAAATGGAGTTACGAATATAGGCTTGGTTACGAATATAGGCTTGGTTACGAATATAGGCTTGGTTATTCACTCTTGACAGGTCTTAATTCTTGAGTTATATGCAATTGAACAATTCTTCAGCTTTTTGCAGTACTCTGGATGACCCAAAATTGTTTGCATGCGTTTGCTTTAGCCCAATTAAACCTGCATGAACTAATACAGATGTTTATTCATTTTAAAATTCTCGAGGTTTTTTATTTTTTTCCCCTTGAGTTCATGAATTTTTTGCTGGGTGAGATTATGCCTTTTAGGCTGATTAATAAACTCACCTATGTGCTTAATGATATCATGAACGGTAAGTGTAATTGAAATTCTGAGGATTTTGTATGATTGTATGGGATTCTGAGGATTTTGTATGATTATATGGGATTCTGAGGATTTTGTATGATTATATGAGATTCCTAGGATTTTGTTAATTTTATGGGGTTTTAAGGATTTTGTATGATTATATGGAATTCTGAGGATTTTGAGGGCTTTTGTATGACTTTTATGATTTCTCAAAAAAAAAATTGAGTCTGTTTCAAAGAATGAAATCTTAATTTTCAATTTCTGTATTATTAAATTATAATTCATTATTCAAATAAAATGTATTATAAATGAGTTAAAAAAAAAAGTTGATTATAAGGTTAGACAAGACTTTTTTAACATAATATTAAATTAGTTTTAGTAGCAAACAGTTTTAATTATTCTAACATTCTAAATCTACGATTGTGTAAAATGCTGAGAGTAAAAACAGAAAGTGTGAGAAATGAAATAATTTTTTTTTACTTTAATTTTTATTAGTAAACGTACTTGTGTACAAACAATTAGTAACATAAGAAAATATTATGCTTGGCATTGGCAAATCCAGAATTTCACTTTGATTTGGAGCAAGGTATCAACTTTAAAACCTTATATTATTTAATACTAAAGAAAAAAACTCTGAGTGCAAACCCCAAAACGGGATTTGTAAAGTGACAATTAAAAGAAATTTGGGTCAGCAAAATAACGTATTTGTTTTTTTACTTAAGTTGTTTTTAATCTTACGTTTTTTAAAATTCTTTTTAATCTGTATTTAAAAAGAAGTTTGCATAGTAAAAAAAATTAATTTTAATAATTTTTTTGTCAAAGCCAATTTTCTGCCTACGGCAGTTTATTTTCAAGCACATAAGTTAATATTGTAAAACTATAAAATAAATTTGTCAGTTTGATAATAAATTGAACTTTATTTGTTTTAGCTTATGAACATGTCTTAATCCAGTTTTATGAAAGTTTAAATTATAAACTTTAATTTCAAGTTTCAATTTGATCTTACCATGCATTTGCTACCATCATTCATCTCCAATGCACGGCAATGGGATTGACAACTTAAAAACTTATCTCCACAATATTTTGCATAAACTGTTTCAATGGATGTTTTATTTACACCAATGTACATTTCGAATTCGTACGAAATAGTAACACATTGTTCTTTTTTATTATCGCATTGTTTCAGATATTGGACTTGATGACAATCCAGTTTGTAATAAGAAGAACAGGTAAAACATGAAAAGGTGTTACCTAAAAAATTGAAGATATTAAAGTATATATATATATATATATATATATATATATATATATATATATATATATATATATATATATATATATATATATATATTCTTAGATATTTATTAATATATTTTTGTCAATACCAAACAATTTAGTTTAAATATATTTTCCGTTTTAGTGAAATTTATTTTAAAAGATTAAGAAACGTACATGCATTTATCTGCCATAATAACAATAACATTGTTAATATGGAATTCATTTTTGTTTAATGAGAAACGTTTTAGATCATTAATTTTTAGCGTGAGATGAAGTTTGAGCAAGTCGAAATAGAAAGTTGTTTTTTAGCTTTTGAAAATGAATAATAAAGGAAGATAATTCATTTCATAAACACAATTGCCTACTAAACTTAATTTTAATGAGGATTTTTTATTAGGAGTGTGAATAATTCATAATACTATAGGAAAAATTTTGAACAATTTTATTTTCAGTTTTATCCTAATTTATAGATTCCTTGTAATAGATTTATTGTTATCTAACATTTATTGTAAATGAAAATATATTGTGTTTAAAAACTGAGAAAATGAGAGAAAATAATAAAAAAGTTTATTTGTATTGACGAGTTTCTCACCCATACAAATTAATAAAAAACCCATCAATACAATCAAACTTCCTCATTAGAAGCTGCATTTCTGCGGCGTTCCATGACAAGACCGTTAGGTTATTTTGTGTTACCATGAAAACTGAAACAAAAAATATTCTGTTTCAATTAAGCAGAAAAAAAGAACCACATCTTGGTTATGATGTTAAAGTCAGTTCTTAAAACATACAGCTTCTAAGTATTTTTTGCATTTCTACTGAGAAATCCAAGGGAAAAAAGGGCACAAAAAAACTGTCATAGTGTAATTCGTATCAATAAAAGTTGTGAAGTTGTATTTGTTCAGTCATGAATAATAGCTTATATATATTGCTCTTCTTAAAAGAGCATATGTCATTAAGGTACGATTACCTACTGATGATACTTGATGATATCAGCTGTCTTTCTGTTTCAAAATCATAAAATCATTTACAGGTGGCATGTCTCCTTTTTCCAATCAAGCCATCAATAATAAGGAGGCTGAAATACTTGTTTTGCATTTTGTCAAAGTTCATTTTAAAAAGTATTGTAATAAAGTTAAATATTACACGTATTATTTAAGAAAATCGTTTCAAATCAGTTTTATGCTCAGTGCATAAAACTGATTTCATTTTCTTTTGCTCTTGATCAGTCTGTTGCCGGTTTTCCTAGCCCTGTTTTTTAAAGATATTTTCTTGTTTTCATTGAAACTTTTGGAGAATGCATTAAAACAATCTTTTCAATTTTGTTTTTGATTTCTTTTTTTACTGCACAAACTCTGATGTTCTTATCTTCATGCAAAAATAATTGAATTCATCATTCGAGCTCCACGCCCGGTTCTTTAACACAATTATAATATTTATTTTGCGTTACAGAAATTTATTGACCTACCAAAAGCTTTTGATACGGTCGATCACCATATTTTGATTTACAAACTCCAATGCTACGGATAAAAAATAAAACTTTAAAATGATTTAAAAGTTATCTATCTAACCGAAAACAATTTGTACTATATAACAATGATTATCAACCCACTTTTCTTAAAATAACCTGTGGAGTCCCAGAAGGTTTAATTCTTGGACCTCTCCTTTTTTTAATTTATATAAATGAATTAAATAAAGCTTCAAAACTGACGAGCATTATGTATGCAGATGATACAAACTTATTCCTTTTTAACTATGATATCGCTGAACTTTTTAAAACAGTAAACGAAGAACTCAGACATATATCTAATTGGTTCAAGTATAACAAGTTAACCTTAAAAACTAATAATACAAAATAGATTTTATTTCATTTGATTACAAAAAATTGGTTTCTCCCATCAAAGTTTCTTCAAATCTTTATCGATCAAAAGGAAATAAAAAGAGATTTTGTTACAAAATTTTTAGGTATTTATTTTAATGAAAACATTACTTGGAATCACCATATAAGCACAAAAATTTCATGGAGATCAGAAAACATGGAGATAATAAATCACAAATCTATCTCAATAAAAAAAGTCTTAATCCAACTTTTTTACTTATTTATACTTATTTATATTTTTTTAGTTATTTAAATTATGCCAATAATGCTTGGAGAAGTACAGAAAAAAGTTAGTTGCAAAGCCTTTATCTCCGTCAGAAACGCGCATTCCGTATAATCAATTTTGCAAATCGCCTCTCTCATTCAAAGCATTATTTTATTGAAATGAGAGTTCTGAATATACACGAGTTAAATGTATTTAACATTTTATATTTTGCATATAAGTGGATAAATAACTTATCCCTAGCTATCTTCAAAGATCTTTTCTCTTTTAAACCAATGAGTAAATATATTTTGAGAAATAATATTTTTTTAAATGAACTTTTTTGTCAAACAAACTTAAATCAATTTTGCATTACCTATCGAGCGCCACACCTTTGGAAAAAAATTGTGTTGGCAAATTTTAATTTTGAAGTACCTATTACTTCAGGGGTGTGGAGTCGTAAAAAAAAAGTAACAACTCCGACTCCAGTTATTGTAACTTTTTAAACACAACTCCGACTCCGACTCCGACTCCGACTCCGACTCCGACTCCAGCTCCGACTCCAATTCCGACTACGAGCAAACTTTTTGAAAAATTCTTTGAATTTTTTAAAGAATATTACGCGACAAGTTAAAAATTTCTTTTTTGAGAAATTTATGAAACGTTCTTTGAGGTTTAGTATGAACATACGGTTAATTGAATGTTTTGTACATGCACATGCATTACCGAAAAGTTTTACTATTGGAGTTGGAGTCGCTATTTTGTTTAGCGACTCCGACTCAGCTTAAAATGTTGCAACTTTGACTCTGACTCCGACTTCAACTCCACAGCATAGTATTACTTTTTGCCTTTTAAAAAAAAAAAAACTGAAAAACCTCATTCTTTCATGAGATAATATATTGAGTTATTATTAGTAGTAAAGGTTGAAAATATACTTTGAGCTATTTTTTTTATTGTTTATATACATATTTACGTTTATAGAAGTTTATTTCTACTTATTTTATTTATTGTTCTTATACTTTTTACTTTTTAATTTATATGTTGGTTTACTTTAGTATAAAATTCTCATGAGAAGATCCACTTGATCTTTCTTTAGACACAGATTATTTGCCTTTCAATTTCGTAAAAGTTTATTAATATTATTTTTTTTAACCGTATCTTTGTTAAATGCTTATTTAAGATTCTGACGACAAGATCTTTACGATCTTCTTTCATATACATTGTTTATATTTGTTATATTTTCTATCATTGTAAGTTTATATTGATATTTTTATTATTGGTTATTTAAAGCTGTACAACGATTAACCATATGTAAACCAAAAAAAAAAAAATGACTTGTTATTAAAACACGGACTGAGTTCTTGATGTTTTCTCGTATAAATTTCAAAATCTAATTTAAATAACAAAGTAGATTTATATTTTTGAACGGCATTTTATACCTTTCTACGATTTCATAATCAATACGGCAGCTCTAAGAACACAGCCGGTTATAACCTCTGAAAATTGAAGGGGTTCAAACTTTAAATGGTAATAACTTTTGAACACTAAAAGATTGTACTATGAAATTTTAAATTTATTGATTAATATGAATTTAGCTTGGGATAGTTAAAAGAAGTTATCAACTTGTTGTTCTCACGTTTAAGGCAGGGGGCAAAATTTTGGGGCTTTTTAGTTAGCCTGAGCTTCATCCGTCATAATTTTTTTGCAAAAGCATACTTTTTTGACATAAGTATAAACAGGTAAATGTTTTGAGTTTGCTCCATGTTTGAAAGTCAGCATCTCAAATACCAAAAAGTAATATATTCGCCCCCTGTGATATTTTATATCAACTTATTATGCTCTGATTCTAAAGTTCTTAAGTAAGAAACTTGATCAAGCATTTACAGAAATGACGTTGAAGCACTTTAAGTGATTTTTGATTATTTTATGAATAGCCAATTCATACAATAATCAAAAACAAATGATCAAATGATTTTCTAAATAAAATATGTACCAAGTGTTCAAAAATAAGAATATTTTGCAAAAATGAATATTGAATGCAATATATATTCAATTTTAATATATATTGAATTCAATTTAGTATATCTTGAGTGCAGTTTAAAATATGTTATATGCGATAAATTTACCTAATATCAATTATATCATAATTTTAAACTCTGTAATTTGGCTTTGTAAATAAAAAGTTGAGCAAAAAATAATGCTAACTGTCATAGAAGCTACTGGTCTAACAAAAAAAAAAAAGTAAAATTTTTGTCATGAATAATAAATTTCTATTTTCATTAGATAAATGAATTCTATTTTAATAATCCGTTAAACATTTTAATAAAGTTTGCTTTATTCCAGTTGTAATCATTTTCTTCAAGAAAATAAATAGCTTGAGGATATGACTTGCTTTAAGTATGTTTTGAAAAACATTATAAAGAAAAAGTTGTTGTTGATGATGTTGGTTTTTTTTATTCTTATGAAAATAATGTTTCTTTTTAAACTTGAAAAAGGTACTTTCATTATTTACATCCATATATATATATATATATATATATATATATATATATATATATATATATATATATATATATATATATATATATATATATATATATATATATATATATATATATATATATATATATATATATATATATATATATATATATATATATATATTTTTTTTTTCTACTATTTTTTTCTTTATTTTTCTACTTTTTTTTTTCTTTATTTTCTTTTACCTTCTTTTTTTTCTTTAATAAGTCGTTATTTAGAGCTACTAAAAGCAATTTTTTAATGATGTTAATAAACGTTCTTAGCAAGTAGTCGAAGGAAAATTGAATAATTTACCTAGAAAGCATAATATAAAAAGTATAATGAAATGAAAATTGCCTAAAATGTTTCAGGACTAAACATTTACCACTAAAAAAAGAATTGTATACTTAAGAAATGTATACTTTGAAACTGTACTTCAACGCCTCATTTTTATACGATGACGCATATACATTACATTCAGATTTATTTAAAAGTATAATATTTTGGCGTTATGCCTTTTTCAATATTTAAATATTTAAAAACCGAATATTACGACAGCGAAGCAATAAAAGAATAACTTTCTCTAAAACTTCAAATTAATCAAATAGAGTATAACAAGCAACAATGGAATTATTATAATTCTCTTAGGAAAACTTTTGTTATGAAGAAAAAACTTTTTTTTAGTATTCTAAAATTTTTCAGCAGTCTAATTTAATCAAATGTCATGACATGAACCAAAATAAGAAAAATTCAACTTAACCAAAATAAAAAAAAGAAGCTTAAAATACGAATGCTTTTAAATAAAAGTAATAAAAATTTGTTAAGGGTATTAAGTATTATGTACGCAAACAAACATTTTCTTTTTAAAAAATAATTTTTTGTATTTTTATATTCGTTTTCAAAAAAAAAAAAAAAAAAAATACAGCTGAAAATCCAAACAACAAAAACGCTTGAAACTTTAAATATAACCACTTACCTTAAAAAATATATATACATAAGTTTTTGAGAAGTTTTAAAAAGTATTCTTAATTTATTTATAACAAACATATGAAAATTTTATAAATATAATTTTCAAATCTTTTATTACCTTACTAATTATTAGAGCTGTAAAAACTTATTTTTTTGCACTAAAAAGAATTTTTATAGGTGCTCAGTAGGTATATAATAAATTTTAAATCAATTAGCCTTGGGTTCTAAATGATGAATTTTGCCTATAAATCACAGAAATGACATTGATTTCACCATACCTTGAAAAAACTTCCCCCACCTGAGACAGTTTCATATTTAACCATACAACACATAGCAGCCCAAAGGCTATTAATTATAATATGTCAACTTTATATACAATACACATGAGAAATACATAAGAAATACACTGTCCTACAGCATTTGTAGTGATGTTAATAATCTTTCAGATTTGTGTATTAGTATTAATAAATTTACAGTTAAGATATTTGTTTGTTCTGCAAGAAGAACGAATGTCCCCCATCAACTTTACAGCTCTCTCGGCAACTATGTTGGTTCGAGGCACATCAAGCACTGATGGTTCCTTCTTCCAGTAGGTAGAGAAGCATTTCACAGCTTTGGAACACTTAAGTTGGGATATTGCTGACAACAGGTCTTCATAAGCCGCCTCTGCATAGTGCTGGTTTGAAAACCAGGCCCGCGACCATGTAGTTGCAACGAAATCGCAAGTTATCCTCAGCTGTTCTCGCCAGTTTGGAAGAATGAAAAATGCAATAAACGCAAAAGTGCCTCTTGAGTTCCACCTGGCACTGTGCAGTGATGGCAGCTTGTGCCATTTGGTACGAGGTCATTTTTCCTCTTTTTTGTAAAACTTGTATGCTTCACAAAGCTGAAAAAGAAATTTAAAGTCATCTCTCCAGCCAAGGTTCTCATACTCTGCTACCACTGCTGTGCCCTTGTAGGCATTTTTTAAATCATTGTAATGCTCCATAATCTCATCAATAAATTTGTAGTTACTGTTAGGCGACTGTGATTGTATAGGAAAAAAGAAATCCAACACATGTCGTAGAACAAGATCAAGAATGTGGTTTTGGCAGCCGATGTATAGAGGTTCATCAAATCCCTTGTCTCGAAATGTTTTCTGAAGCTTGGCTACAACTCCATTCTTGCGACCAGTATTTACAGCTGTTGTGTCAGAGATGATCATCTGAATACTGTTCCATGCATTGTAATCATCAAGTAGGTCCTGTAGTGGTTTATATATGCTTGCAAATGATCCACTGTCACAAACCAAAATGCCAAGTTGTAATGTTCTTTTGTCATTTTTCAAGCACACAACTTGGTACTCAGTCTTGTCAATTTTCTTACCATCCAAATGCAAAGAAAATTTCTCTTCAGAGATCAGTTCCATGAAGCGGTTCTTAACTTGTTCTGCATCTCTGATTGTTCGACGCCAGACTCCAGACTGTGATGGTGTTGGAACAAAAACTCCATCCTCAGCCAGACTTGGAAGCCCCCGTGACGTTTTTCTGGTTGACAAAGAGTGACTGGTTGACAAAGAGTGACTTGGCAGCAAACTTAGTTGACTGGCGTGTTGCACGTTTTCTGCGAGATTCTCCTGAAACTTCCTCCGAGTCACCACTGCTGCTTCCTTCCTCAGAATCCTCACTATCGCAGGAAAGTGGTACGGAGATAACCGCTTGGTTTGTCGAAGGTTCTGATGTGCTTTTGGCTTTTTTTGATGGATGGATTGTTGACATAGGAGCCACTTTCATAGTTGTATATCCCACCCTGCCATCTGATTCAATTTGTACTTTGTACAGTTGTTTGTCCTCACTACAAAGCCAATTTCCATCTGGTTTTGTTATATCGAATAGATGAGCAAGATTTTCTTCAAATATTGCATTTGGTCGCTTTCTGTGTTTCTCAAATGATGTCATAAGTTTGTAAACATTAGCAGACACTTGTTGTTTGGAAAGAACAGGAAAATTAAACTTCTGCCAAAGATTCATCAATTCCTCGGATATTTTTGTTAGTTGATCATGTCGTCCTTTCAATTCATTAAAGAGTCCCAAGAATCTTCCAACGATATCTCTGTTGGAAGGCATTTTACACAATTTGTCGTTCATATCCTGTTTTACCTGTGGTATATTAGGACGGCGCTTCGTGCTTGATTTCAAATTTTGTGTCCATATTTCACCAGCTGCTTCCACTGCTGATTTTGACTTTTTACTTTTAAGGGACATATTTTCAAAAAGAAGCACTAAACAGCAGATCTTGCAAATTAATACTGCAAATAATCAAAAAAAACTTTTTAAATACTTCTACTCAATATTTTAATCGCGCGAACTTTAAAAAATACTCAACAACAAACAACAACAAACGCGCATTAATTTGAAAAACAGTCGTTAAAATTTGTTATTCAAAATTGAGTTACATAACATAAAAACAATTTAAAACTATCGAACTTTTTCATTCTATGTTAATTAACTTTTTAAACTGTTTGACGCTCTCCAACTTGTAGTTATATTCAAGCATAGTCAAGTATAGTCAAGCATAAGGAAGTAAGAACTGGGAACAAAATCAAGTGAAAAATCGAAAAAGTTAAAAGTGGTGAGGTGCTAGGTGCGGGAGGTTTTTTTTGTGATCCAATGAAGTAAACCTCAAAACAGTGATCTATTGGTAAAAGTTCATCAAATGCAACATCAGGAAAATTAAAATTTTGAAAAAAGTTTTTTTTTCATATACCTAGTGCTCAGGTAACAGTAATTTTATAATGGGAGTTAAACCACACTTGTCCTAACGGACAACTTTTGGAAGTAATATCTTCTGCTCTTCCCTAAAAATATTCTAGGCTTAGTCTGCACACAAACTATATATCAATTTACAAACTTATGTGCAATATTTTATTTTCCGAGTTATCTATAACAATAATCTATAACATTTTAAGAATAACCTATAAGACATCATATAAATCAAATATTACTTTAATAAAAAATTAGCATATCTTAAATTTTGTGTGTTTATGGCCTCAACTCTAAAGGAGCAAATAGGAAGCTCAAAACACTAGTTTAAACCAAAGACCGGTCGGTCATCCAGCTAGAAATTAACCATAAAAAGTTATTATAATTAAAGATGATTATTTAGCATAATACAATTTTTTAATTTAAATTAAAATAGTTTTTAAATATCTTAAAAATTAATAACCATATACTAAATATAATTAAACTTTAAAGAACGATTTCAATTAACGTAATAAATAAATACAAACAAAATGATTTATGCTGCCCACGTATAAAAGATTAAATAATAAATAATTTCATTTTTTCAAATAATTAAAAACAAATAGCAACTATTTTTGTTTCATTAACAACTTCTTTCAAGATATTTATTCATTTATTTTTAGCTCTGGGACTTCAGTGTTACCATTGTTCAGCATCCAATTATAAAACCTGCAACGAATCAAGTACAATAAAAGAATGTCCATACAGTTCTCGATGTGTTACCTTGTCAGTTGAAATGTACAGAAAATCCTTGAACGTATCAACCCTTTCTCAAATATACAAAAGGAGTTGCGCCGTTTCTAAATATGATAGCTGTGAAAAGAACTGTAGGTTCTATAAAAATATAGGAAACTTTTGTGTGGCAAGTATTTGTTTTATTTTTACTTATTTTTTGTAAAATTTTTGTAAGTTTAGGTTTTATTTAAACTTGCAGTAAGCAACCCGTAATACGCGTTGTTAGTAAATAAAATTAATAAAAAAAAAAACGCGTATAGAAAAGCCTAGAATCTACTTTAAAATAGAAAACCCTAGAAAACGACGTAATTCGACTAATAATATTAAATTAGCGTATTAATACTATCAGATGTTTTAACAGGTAATACTTTTATTTGGTGACAAAAGATTGAAAAATACGTAAATTACACTTTAGACAAAAAAATTTCAGAGCAAAATTTTTTAGCACATCAGTTAATACTTAAAAAAAAAAAAAACGAAAAACATTTAAAAAAAATTATATTTATTTGAGCAGAAAATTGAAGATCTAATGCTGGTTAAGTTGGTTGTTACCACAAAATTTCTCAGCTCTTTCTCATAATGTGAAAATATATCCTAGTCTCAAACTGCTTGGAGAAGAAAAGCTTAAATGTTATCCTGAAGGTGTTCAATTTACTGACACCTCAGCAAAGTGCTCTTTACAAAGCA
Organism: Hydra vulgaris; assembly: GCF_022113875.1. Taxonomy (NCBI): domain Eukaryota; kingdom Metazoa; phylum Cnidaria; class Hydrozoa; order Anthoathecata; family Hydridae; genus Hydra; species Hydra vulgaris. Next base: position 25,088,880 of record NC_061162.1, on the reverse strand, counting down.
TGTTGAATCATACTATTACCAGAATAATTGATATGATTGATTTTAGTGAATGTTTTGAAAAAGAATTCAACGGAATTTTGTATGTAAAAATAGGGTTTGGTGGAGCCTCAAGACAAAGCATATATAAACAAAAATTTGATATCCATAATGATACAGAAGAGATAAAACAAGAAAGTAGTCTATTTGTCACAGCTATTGTACCTCTTCTGCTTAAAGTTGAAGGTATTGACCTTTGGAAAAATTCAAAATGTTCTAGCTGCCACTTTTGTAGACCTATTTACCTGCAGTATAAAAAAGAGACTTCACAATTGTGTAAAGAAGAGGCACGCGACCTTCAATCTCAAATTACTAAATTAAAATTTTTCTCAGTAGATATAAATTTTGCTGGTTCAGTGATCACTATAAAGGTTACTTTTATAATAGATATGACAATGTTTGGCGGAAAAGTAATCAACTCATTGACTAATACAAAATCATCCCAGTCTTGTAATGTGTGCAGCTCTAAACCTAAAGAGATGAATAATATAGATTTAGTGAAAATAAAACCTGAAAATAAGAAAACCCTTAAATTTGGTTTTTCAAATTTGCATTGTTGGATAAGATCATTCGAGTTCATATTGCATTTAGGCTATAAAATGGAAAACTAGACATTTCAAGCCAGAACTATGAAGCAAAAGCTTTCTGTAAAGTTAAAGAAACAATTAGTTCAATCAATGTTCAGAGAAAAGTTGAGTCTCATTGTCGATCAACCTAAGGTAAGGTTTTGGTAATAGCAATGACGGAAATACTGCAAGAAGAGCATTTGAGAACTCTGAGATTTTTTCCAAAATAACAAGGGTTGATATAGAAGTCATAAATAGAATGCACATTGTCCTTATTACAATATCTTCAGGGTACCATATTGACTTTGATAAATTTGAAGTTTACTGTATTGATACTGCTAAAATGATTGTTCATAAATATGGTTGGTATGTAATGCCACCAAGTATTCACAAAATACTGATACATTGTTGTTCCATTTCAAAGCAATTTGATTTGCCTATCATTCAATATTCTGAAGAAGCTCTAGAAAATCTTAATAAACTAATTCGAAATGCAAGGTTGCAGCACACAACAAAAATTTCAAGACTTAACACTATGAGAGGTCAGATGATCCACTATCTTTTTATTAGATCGGATCCTAAAATATTAGGCATTTCATTTGCAAAGCATATGGAGTATGAAGGGAAGGCATGGCCTTCAGATGTACTGAACTTATTAATATCTTACAGTGTGAAAAATATATCATATTTAGTTTTTAATAATATTTACAAGTGTTTTTATTATTATTTACTAATTTTTTGCAAGTTAAAGGTTTTACGCTTGCTGCCGCGTTCTAACATGCACGTATGACGCGCATAATCATGCATTCGTGTGTGCATTAATTTAATGATAATATATTTTGGCTCATAAAAGTTAAGTTTTGAAATGTAAAATGTTGTTAAAGTCGTTAAATTTCTCTAATGCGTAAATGATATATACGCGCGTATATGCGCGCTGTACGGGTGTTTAAAGTATTCAAAAATAAATTAGATCCATATTCGAAATTAATGTGTACATTAACTTAATGATAATATATTTTGGTTCATAAAAGTTAAGTTTTAAAATATAAAGAGTTTTTACAGTTGTTAAATTTCTTTAACGCGTATATGCGCGCTGTACGGGTGCTTAGAGTATTCCAAAATAAAAAAGTCCCAATTTTGAATTCCTTGACCCTAAGAAAGCCTATTTTGGTGTATAATATGTGCTTAATCTATATTTATTTAAAAGTTTGCTATTTTTTGCCGCTTTTTACTCAATTCGCTAAATTTGTATTGCTATTTTATTCAACAATATAAATTTTTTAAAGTTACGCCTCTGGATTGCAAAACTTCCATAATTCTTGTGCTAAATTAAATTATGCCAAAATTTAATTTAGCATAATTTTATTAAAAATTAAATTATGCCAAAGTTAAAAACAGCCTAAATTAAAAGATAGTAAGTCTTTATCGCGTGAAAAAAAGTTCATTAAAAATAAAATTTCAAAATATATATGTTGATAAAATATATTTTTACACAATATTTGAATGTTTAATATTGTAACTATATAAAATTAATTACATAGAAATATATTGATATCTAATACTTTTAATTAATGATAATAATTTAAACTGATATTTTTATTATATCATGTTCTATGGTATTCTATATAATTTAACCATATGTTTTATTTATACTGTTGAGGCTATTATACTATTATTTAGGCGAGCTGTTGTGCTACTAATCTATGCAACTCAAAAGAAATAGTAATCCCTTCTTTTATTCATCGTAGAAGTCGTTCATCAGCCATTTGCAACTCCTCAGTTTGTCTAATTGATTTATCAATTGTAGTTTTTCTATTTTTTATTAAAGAAAAGATTTAAATTAATTTAATTTACTAAATGTTCAAAGTAATCCACTTTTTTAAGCAAGACCGTTGCTGGTTTAAACCTAATTAACATTAAAATTAGCAGTTAAATAATTAGTAATCAAATGTTAGACAATTACAAATGAAGGACAATTACATAACGTCATTTATTAATTCAAAATTTATATAATATTCCATAAATGGATAACTGAAGGCCCCCTCTCCCTCCACACACTCATTTAAATTCAAGAATAAAACATAAAGTATAATAAACATGATTATAAATTGGAGTTCGTAAACGTTTAGTGTTTTTGATTCTTTGAATAAATATTTTTAATATCAAAAACATTTTTCAAAATAAATTAAAGGTAAAGGCGTTACAACTTATTTTTATCGGTACTTCTTATTTTTATCGGTACTTCTTATATAGCTATAAATATATGGGTAGTAAAGTTAAAATTCCTTATACTTTAATAGTATGTGTATAACAAGCGCTTCCTTGTCATTTCATGATCATTTCCATAGAAGATGAAATGCTTTTTTATTTTTCAAGCTACTTTTTTACTGCATGCTTAGGAAAAATCTAAAAAAAATGTTGTGTAAGCTAACTAAGTATTCTTATAACAAATCGTTTAAAAACGCTTACTAATTTTTTTAATAATTATATAACAATATATTGTTGTAAAATTAGGGTTGGGCTTACTCTAAAACATGGACTGGAAAAATCATGTTACCGTGCTCATTATATTATACCAGCCTATTTACAGTTCTTTTTTAATGTCTTTGAATATTTATAGAGCATTAAAAAACAATTTATAAACATTAATTATATTGTTATATGCATATAACTAATGAACTTAGTATGTAATATACATTTTTGTTATAAGGCACATTCCTTTGTATTTAAAAACTGTAATGATGTAATACATAAATAATATAATATAAATGAAAAAAATCATGTTTAATATCTTCTTAGGTATAATAATCTAAACTATTAAATTTTTTTTAGTAAAGAACTGTTTTACTACTACATCCCTAATGTCGCCGTCTGTTAATTTTTCCTAAATCTCTTTATTTAAATTCATTAAGCATCCAAATTGTCTAACTGTCTCATTATGCATCCAAATTGTCAAGTGATAATCGATTCTGTAAACGATTTTTTATATAAATTAATGTAGAAAAAGCCTTTTCACAGCCTACTTTGGTCCAAGGCAAAGTTAAGATATATTCATAAGCCATAAATAAATGCCTGTATGATTCAACACATAATCTGTACTTAAACAATACATTAAAACAATGAGTTTTTGTTTTGCAATTTTTATGTTCAATTTCATTTTCTTCCAACTATAATTTTGGTAGCTCTGTTTCTTCATTTGTATTATAGCTTGTATAAATTTCAGTTAAAATGTTTAAATTCATATCTTAAATTTTAGTAAAATCTTGAAAATAATATCTTAAAACCGTTTGATTTTCAAACTTTTTCAAGTACTTTTACAAATTTGAAAAAGGGGGTTTTTGGTGTTATTTTGAAAAATGATGAGGTTCTAAAAAGTCTGAACATATTTCTGAACGTTAATCAAAACTTTTCTCAAGTTTAGAAATAACTGTATCTATAGCAATGAACATTAGATTCTTCAAGTCAATAGCTTCAATACAAGCGTCAAGCTTGCATCGACTTTAGCGGAACGTGATCTGGGCGTCATGATCACGCCAGACTTCAAATAGAATAATAATCCAGACTAAGCAGTTAATAAAACTAACTATGTTCTATATATGCACACTCAGCAACAACGTTTGTACGTCCTCATCTAAAATTCGTGGTAGCAGCCAGCAATCCATCGTCAAGAACGAATGTTTATTTAATTGAGAAAGTAAAAAGATGAGCTGCCCGTTTAACACCTTCATACCGTCGACTATTATACAAATATTGTTTGAGCCTACTAAATTTAATTTCTTTAGAAACACGTTGAGTTAGGAGAGAACTTATACAAAATTGTTAACAAGATAGACATTGTCTCATGGAGTGAACCCATGTTCGTTGCGTTAAGGTGTCAAATCCAATACAAACTTAAGGAAATCATCTAAAAATGATAAGAGAATTAGCGCAAATTGCGAGCAAACTCATCAGTCTTTTCACAAACCGAGTAATGAATTATTGGAACGTGAATTATTTCCATCAGACATTGTATTCGCTATATCTGTTAACAGTTTCAAAGCTCAGCTCGATGCAGAAACTTCAAATTATCCGCATAAGTGAAATGAAAATACTAAAAAATGAATAAACTAAATGAAAATATTAAAGTACAACATACTTCATACTAGGTTTCAATGTAGTTTTCATATATTGATTTAAATGTAAATTTAAATCAATAAATAAAAACTTATATATTGATTTAAATTTATATTTAAATCAATTATTTAATTTAAATATAAATTTATTATGAAGTAGATAAGGCTAATTATGAAGTAGATAAAGCAGCCATAACCTAAAGGTTATACCGGGAAACCTGTTACAGTATTTTAATACTACTACTGCTGCAACAAAACTTATTTTAATCTACTTATTTTAATGTACATATTTTAATCTAACTTATTTTAATTTAATTTACTATGAGCAGAAAGATTTTATCAAACAGTTGCAGTAATTAGAATAGCATATGTCAAATACGTCCGTAAAATAAGTACAACTAATCACTGTTTTAATATACGGGAGACAGGGGCTAGTTGGCAGCAGGGGTAAGTTGACGAGTTGCATTTATCTGCAAATTCTTTCATCAAAAAGTGCCAATAATTTCAGGAAACCTTCTTAGTTGACCATTTCATCTTTCACTGTAGTATTGTGGGGATTTGCGGATGCGCATAAAAGATATTGTGACTTATGTGTTTTTTTTTTCACATTTTTGTAACGTTTACAACTTCTTTATTTTTTCGATTTTTAAAAGCAATTTCATCAAGTACACGTAAACTTGATTTGAGTTATATCTTGCATGGTTCAGTAAAATCTGTCTATATATATATATATATATATATATATATATACATATATATATATATATATATATATATATATATATATATATATATATATATATATATATATATATATATATATATATATATATATATATATATACATATATATACATATATATATATATATATATATATATATATATATATATATATATATGAATAAATCTATTGCGGCGGTAAATTCCACCAATTTAAGCTAGAAAATTTGCTAGAGTGGCGGTAATTTATTTAAGATGAGACAAGAGACGTAAAACGAGGCAAAACTTAGTGAAACACAACTTAACCTGTTAAAAGATGGACTTACATAAAGGCCAGTGCTTTAAGACCTCAGATGAAGCATGTGCATTTGTTGCAGAATTTTCAAAATCTCATTGGCATCCTCTGCGCCAAAGAAATAATGTAACAATTGTATAACAAGAAAGTGAGTGTGTAACATTTTAAGTAACATTGACTGATCTCTGGAAAATAATTTTGAAATTTTTCTGTGTTGAACTAAATTTGGTACGCAATATTACTTCGTGTTTATCAATGATATTGCTGCCTCATATAGATTTAGATCGTATACTTATATAGATCACCTCTTATAGTATAAGTTAACAAGCTATAAGTGAAACTAAAGGTGTTACCCCCTATATGATATAAGGGGTAAAATCGAGAGTTGAACTCCAATTACTGAGTAATGCATTACTCAATAATTGGAGTTCAACTCTTGATTTTGTCATTAATGCCTAGACCTAAATATTAATCTAGGGCAGACCTAAATATTAATCTAGGGCAAAATGCTTTTACCACAGTTCATTTTGTACCCAAAGGCAACTTTTTCATACCCAGCTCAAATGAATTTCTAAAAAAGGTTTTTTCACTCCACCCTAATACACATTGTGAGTTAAAAAAAATTAAAACTAATTTACAAAGTAAATAATATTAATGTCAATAAATACAACAAATTGGTTATTTTTGACGTTAAAATTAAAAAAATAAAAATTATTTTTGACAATTTTTACAAAAACAAGATTTTCCATACCATTTTAAATACTTTTTTTGAACATCTTTATACAATTTGATGCTTCATTATCTAGGGAGTTCCATAGGGAGGTTGCTCTATATAAGTTACTTTTTAAAAACTAATTTTTAGAGACTATGGTTGGGAGTACTAATTTTTTACTACAGCGAAGACTTAACGGCAGGGATTTTTTGATAAAAAGATCTAACAGAAATTCTGGATTTAAACCATTTATAAACAAACATAAACTTTAAATTTCTGAGGTGGATACTTGGGTTATTTTCTGTTTTTTTAATTCCTTCTAATGGGAGATAAAATCTTTTATAAACAAGAGCAATGCATTTACTATTCGCTTTTCCACACAGACTGAATGAACAAAAGCAAACCATATGTTCACTTTGTAACCATATGTTCAATATGTTGTAAAGTTGTTGTAATACAGCTTACACCTTTAAAGTATAAGAAATAGAATTAAATAGACGAGCAGTAATTCGAATAACGTATCCGTTGTTTTTTTTCTGTCTATAAGCGGTTTAAAGTTTGTTATTTAAACAATTTAAGTTTGATTATCCAAGTTCTTTTACAAGTCACGCTATTTTTGCGGTCAACGAGTTGTGGAAAACAAATTTAATATTGATTTTTAATTAATACGATTGGTTTCACAGGTTTAGATAAAAGAACAATTAGAAAAATCAAGCATTGTTGTAAACCGAAGTTTGAGCTTAAATTTTTTTACATAATTTAATTAAATAAACTTTAGTTAGCTTATATGTTGTATATTCAAAAAAAAGTATAATGGTAATTTTTTCTTTATTAAACTTTGATTTAAATGACACTCAAGCAATATTTTAAGTTAGTATCTTGGTACTTTCATCAAAATAAATTTTTTGCGCGGGCGGTATTTACCGTCACAGTAAAATATACGTTTCATCAATTTACCGCCACTTTAGCAAATTTTAAAGGTTATTGCGGCGGTATTTACCACCACTTAAGCAAGATATCAATTTAAGTCCGCGGTATTTTTCGTCATGAATTTTACCGCCACTCTAGTAAATTTTGAAGATTAGCGCGGCGGTATTTACCGCCACTTTAGCAACACGCTATATATATATATATATATATATATATATATATATATATATATATATATATATATATATATATATATATATATATATATATATATATATATATATATATATATATATATATATATATATATATATATATATATATATATATATATATATATATATATATATGTATAGTGTTATTATTTACAAATAGAGTGCTCAATGATCTTAAAAAAATGTAAGTGTTATTATTTATAAATAGAGTGCTCAATGATCTTAAAAAACATAGTTATATTTTATAATTGTGTATTAGTATGTGTTATAACACATACTAATACAATGTGTGTGTGTGTGTATAACACATACTAATACAATGTGTGTGTGTATAACACATACTAATACAATGTGTGTGTGTGTGTGTATAACACATACTAATATATATTAGTATGTGTTATATACACACACACATATATATATATATATATATATATATATATATATATATATATATATATGTGTGTGTGTGTTATAACACACACACACACACACACACACACACACACACACACACACATATATATATGTGTGTGTGTTATAACACATACTAATTCTAATGTGTGTGTGTTTACACACACACACAGTTATAAAATATAACTGCTATGTTCTTTAACACATAGTGTTAAAGAACACACACACACACACACACACACACGCACATATATATATATATATATATATATATATATATATATATATATATATATATATATATATATATATATATATATATGCACACACACGTGTGTGCATATATATATATATATATATATATATATATATATATATATATATATATAGTGTTATTTGTTTTATTATTGATATTGTTCATTTAAGTCTTTACTGATTTACAAGAAGGTCTGTTGGAACAATATGTGACTAAAGCTTCTGATATTTATTATGGACTTTTTCCTAAGGAAGTGAGGAAACTAGCTTATCAGTATGGAAAAGCGAATAGCATAAAAATGCCTCATTGGAGTGCAAATGAAGCAGCTGGAAAAGACTGGTTCAGTGCTTACCTCAAAAGGCACAAAAAACTGTTAATAAGAAAACCTGAGTCAACAAGTCAAGCACGTGTTAATCTAACAAATGTTCAAAAGTTTTACAACAATTTACAAACTATTCTTAATTGTTTAAAGTTGGAAAGTGGAGATATTTGGAATATGGATGAAACTGGTATTACCACAGTTTAAACTCCAGATCATATTGTAGCAAGAAAGGGTTTTAAACAAATTGGGCATGTTACTTCGGCTGAGAGAGGCAATTTAGTAACTGTGACAGTTGCTGTTTCTGCCAGTGGAAATTCAATTCCTCCATTTTTCATATTTCCTCGTGTGAAATTTAAAAGCTATTTTTTAAATGGTGCTCCTGATGGAAGTGCAGGCGCTGCAAACCCATCTGGTTAGATGACTGAAGTTCAATTTTTGCAGTTTTCCCATCATTTTGTCAAATATGCCAGAAGTACAAAAGAACGACCTATTTTATTGCTATTAGACAATCATGACTCTCATCTTTCAGTAGAAGCTTTAGATTAAAGAAAATGGGGTATCGGTTTGTTTATTTCCTCCTCATTGCAGCCATAAACTTCAACCTCTAGATCGAAGTGTGTTTGGACCTTTTAAAAAATACACAAACACAGCTTGCAATGCGTGGATGACAATGCACTCTGGTTCCACAATGTCTATTTACAGTATACCAGGTATTGTGGGTAACTCATTTCCATTAGTACTTACCCCTAATAATATCAAGGCTGGTTTTGCAAAAACAGGAATTTACCCACTAAATGTTAACATTTTTGGTGAACACGATTTTATGCCAGCCTATACCACAGATAGACCACCTCCGAAACAAGACTGTGCTGTAGAAAGTGCAGCGCTAGATATAAGTAATGTAACGGATGTTGACTTTACAATATCTGAGAATGACATGTTAAATGCTGGTTGCTCAAAAGATATAGAACCACGTCAAGATATTTCATTTTCAAGCAGTAATGAGCACTGTGCATCTACAGAGTCAACTGTAGTTCTATCGCCTGAAGATTTAAGACTATTCAAAAAAGCTGAACCGAGAAAAAGAGTTAGGGATAATAAAAGAAGTAGAACCACATCAATTTTAACAGATTCACCAAATATGATAAAGAATCAGCTAAAAAGAAAAAGTTAGCAATTGGAGAGAGAAAACAAGCAAAAAAGTTAAATGAAGATAATATTAAGATGAGTAAAAGATCAAATAGTAAAGGAAGTTTACACTTAATGGAGAAAAGTTTGAATTGTCCAAATAGCTCTGTTGAAGAGGAGTGTTTTTGTTTGGTTTGTGTTGGAATGTTTTCTAAAAGTAAACCAGATGAAGTTTGGGTTCAATGCACCCAATGTTACCTTTGGGATCACGAGTCATGTATAATCGGAAAATCTTTGTTTTTCATTTGCAATAATTGCTGCTAGCCGATTTGAAACTCCATTAGTTAAAAATATTCATGTAATAAAACAATATAAGTTTTAATTCTTATTGTATAAGCATAAATTGGGAACACTGTTTTGTTTTGTCACTGTATTTTTTAATTATATTTACTTTCTATTGCTTAAAATGTTACAATGACTTGATCCAAAAGTTTGATGATATTGATAAAAGTATATTTCAGCCATGATTCCTTTAAAAAAAAGGGGCGTGGGGTTAAAATATTATTGGAATACACTTAAATAAGACCTTTAACTTTAGCTTTTACTATTGCGAGTCAACTTACCCCTTGAGTATAAGCAACTTACCCCAGGGTGGGGTAAGTTGGCGCAATTTTTTTTTTTTTTTTTGAGGGCCCAGAAAGACCCCAAAATATTTTTTTTGTAAATGAATGCAATTTTTATCTAAATTCAAAGTTACCCAAATTCATACTCTTCGAAACTATAATTTTATATTTTCAAAAAAATGTTTCGTTAGGACTACAGAGCTCATAGAGTAAAAACCGAGTCAACTAGCTCCCGGTCTCCCCTACATTAAATATATTTAAGTAGATTTATTCTCAGAAAGGCAATTTATAGCAATCTAAACGTTATTTCGACTAAAATTTTTTCTTATAAAGATAGTTTAATAAAACATTTTCTTGGTGGGACATACCAAAGAAAGCATATTACGCATTCTATTTTCTTTTGGTAACTCTAAAATAAAAACTAAATCTTTATTAAATTAGGCGTATTGGGTTGTCACATAAAGCTTAGTCAAATACTTGTATGGATACTTTTGAGTAGCATTTTGATTCATCATGATTAGTGTTAGGGTCAGGGTTAGGGTACTATTATGTGTATAAGTGGCATAGAGAAAAAATTAGACAAAACTCCAACTTCATGTGCTGTCAACATAAATATGCAAAATTCAAATAATCTAGTTCAAAACTATGAACAATATTTTAAGAAATAAAGGGTTTCCCAAAATTAACGCAAGATTTGAATTAAATAGGAAACTCAGTTTTTAGTCTTTCGATTGTAATTTTTTTATTGAATTATAAAGTACATATGAAAGGGTTCTTTATGGAATAACACATTGTGCAAATGGCCTCCAGGGCTTTCAAAACACATACGCACTTGTTTATCAAAATTTTCCATGACTGTTCGGCATAAATGTAGCTGAATTTCGTTGATGCATTGTTAATTATCCTTCTTTAAAGCACGAGTAATTGTGGGCTTCTTGACCTGTAATTTTAAATAACCCCATAAAAAGTAATCTAATGGTGTTAAATGAGAGTACACAACAGGGATATGTCTCATGCAGCAATTTAAGTGTTTTACGGGCTTTATGGCTTGTGACACTGTCTTGTTGAAACCACATATTGGCAACATCAATATCAGCTAATTTCGGCAAAATGAATTGGGTTATCATGCCGCGATATCGAGCACCAGTAACAGTACCTGCCTGACCAGCCTTATTTTAAATAAAAGTGTGGTCCAATTATGCCTCCAGCCCCAAAATCCATACTAAATGGATTTTAGGTTGTGACGCGTTGTGGATGCATTTGTTTTTCGACATTACATGTGGGTTTTCAGAACCTCAAAATTGGCTTTTTTTTGGCGATTAACAAACTCATAAAGGTGAAAATGTGCTTTGTTGCTTAGGATTATTTCACCCATTTATTATTTAGGTTTCAATTATTGTGTAATTTGAATTTTCTAAGCATGGAGACTCAGATCTTTAGTAAGTATGCGCTGAAGGAGAGCTTCATGAAATTTGCACTTCTTGTACACGACGTCGAATTGAGGTTTCTGGATTGTCACCGACACTCACACACTGTTTTGATATTGACATATGACTTGTTTTTGAACGACCAGTGTGTTTGACGTCTTCAACGGATCCTGTCTTCCAGAAATTTTTAATTAATCTCTTTACAGTTGACGAAGTTAAAACACAATTCCGATCATATTTTGTATGAAATTTGTTCGAACTGCGACCGCCAAGCTTTCGTTAAGACACGTTGTTTTATCATGCAGCGCTCCATTTTTACTAACCCTAAACTGTCAGCTGTCGATTTGTTTTTTTTTTTAGGGTTGTCAATACTTTATAAATGGCGCCAAAGTTAAACTTTGCGTTAATTTTGGGACACACTTTACCTTTTTTCACTTAAAAAAAGTTCTAGTAGATCGAATTGAGGTTTATATAATGGAGAGAACAGTTAACTAACTATTTGATAATATAGAGCTGCTTTGGTCCAAATGAACATGATGTAGATTTTTAAACAATTACTAATTGTCAGCGCTGGCCAAGCATGAGGAAAGGTTTAATGACTTTTGCAAAATAAGTGTGAGCTTATATATCCTTATAAAAAAACGTGTAACCCGCATGAAATTTTTATGAATAATGACGGCATTCTAAAAGCATATTTAAGGTGTACTAATGTAAATTTTAAATAACATTTCTAACATTTTATAAGTACCCCTGAGTCTTTCTAAATATTAATAATAACAACTGGTTTAAGAGAAAATTCTTAAAAATTTCAAAAACATTTATACATCATATTTACAAAGTATATACAAACTTAAACTCTAACAGTTAATATTTTTTTGACAAATATAAATACTTTTTCGACAAAACATAAATATTTCAAAAAACTACAGGATCTTTGAACATTTTATAATAGTAAAAATTGATCTTTTGAAACTTATTTATTACTTTGCTCATTTTGTCATTTAGAACAATATAAACATTACCATCAGATGTGTACTTTGCTTGTTTTGTCACTCGGAACAATATAAACATTACCATCAGATGTGTACTGTAATGAGTAATCAACAGAAGAATATAGTCCTCCATTACTGTCTCTCAGATGCATAAATATGTAGCTGTTTAACCACATTGTTTTTCTCCTAATTTCTAAAGTTTCTGCAATGATTTTATTTCTTTCATCTAATAGGTTGTTTTTTTTCCTGATAAGTTCGTCTACGCCAATATCTAAACACTTAATTAGATCATTTTTCCTTTTACGACAACCACGAGCAGCAAATTTATTTTTTCCTTTTCTTCTAACATCTTTTGCAATGTGTTTTCTGATTTCATCTAACAATTTAATAACTTCGTTGAAAGTATCAACTGGCATAGTAACAAGTTCTTCTGATGTGTATGGAAAATCAGGCCATATATTTTCTGATTTTGTTTCCTTAGAGTTTGTGACAGAATGAGATGGAGCAAAGGTATGAGATAACTCTGTTAACTGCCTGGCACCTACTGCAACGTCATTTAGGTAACTTTTAGTTGTATAATTTAAACTTGAATCTGACCTCTGGTAGTAGTCATGATCAACTTCAAATGCATTTTTTTCAATGAGCGCTTTTGATACTTCATTACTTTCATCATTCATTACTAAAAGATTGTGCAAAAATTAAACTAAAGGTTTTAAGATAAATATATACATAAATAATATTTTACAAACAACATAAAATTGCATTATACATATTTTTATTACATGAGACCTATAAAACTTAATAATCTCTTTTTTAAAGAAGAAAATGTACAACACTTGTAAATTGTGTAGAACTTATAAAAAAGAAAATGTAAAACACTTGTAAATTGAGCAGAACTTATAAAGAACAAAATGTACAACACTTGTAAATTGTGTAGAACTTATAAAGAACAAAATTATATTTTATACTTATATAAGAATAAAATTATATTATAGACTTATATACAAATATTTACATGTAACACACTGTATACTGTATTCTTGCCATTTTATACTAAATTATTATTTTTTTTATTATTAATATTTAAAGAGTATTTTTAAAACAAAAAAGTAATATACATATTACTTTTTTGTTTTGAAAATACTATTTAAATATTAATAATATAAAATTGATTAAAAAAAAGCTACAAAATTGTTAAATAGAGAGTGAAGGCAACCCTAAAAGCCAAAACAGTTTTAAACAATTAAGTGATAGTTTAAGTATATCGAAATGTAGTTTTTTCTTAATTTTATTTGAGTATTGAAATTTTTTATAGAATGTCTATTAAATATTTTTCCTCACATTTTTTGTTTAAATAGCTATTAAATTTAAACCAAAATTTCACTAAGATAATCTTTTAAAATTTTAGAATTAATAATAATAAATTAATAAAGAAAATTTATTAAAACTTTTCCTAATAACTGAATTTTTTATAAACAAAAAAATAAAGTAATAAAACACTCTGGATGTTATAATAGTTTAAATTGAATTTTAAAAATATTTAAATTCTTTGAATAATTTACATTTAACTATAAAAAAAATGCAGTTTACCTTTGTATTTTGATACATTAGGAGATAATGACTCTACTAGAGCTCTATCGACATCTTCTTCTAGCTTTAGTTCATTTATATCATAGTCTTCTATATTTAATGAACTATCTAATAACTTTTCTTTTAAAGATGAATTAGTGAAACAAATTTCAAATGGGTCTTCAAAAGATATATCAATCCCATATTTTGTTAAAAAGCCTTGATTAGGACTTGTTAAAAACTCATCAAATGATGGGCTTTTAAGAGGGGAAGAAACATAATCCAAATCATGATCTATATCTAATATCTTTGAAAATGGATTTAAACAACTTAATTTTTCTTTTTCATTACAACAACTTTGAGATTTGTAATTTGTTTCAACACCTAAATTTAAATCATTATTATCTAGAAGATCATCTATGTCAAAATCAGCTGAATAAGCTCCAGGTAAGCTACTAAAATTTTCAAAATTATTATCAGAGAATGGCGGTGATGAGGATGAAAATAAATAATCAGGTCTGGTTTCTGATAATGTGCTAGATGTTGGAGAATCTAAACTCAATCCACTTGAATCATACCCATCATCAATAAATACATTAGAAATTGTTTGTAATGAATTGCTAATTTTTTTATCGCCTTTATGCACAGCATTGACTGGTAAAATACTCAACTGCAATTCTGAGTGCAATCTTAGATCGCCTCTATGATATGCATTTTGCCAACTTAAAAGATTTTGGACTTCATATGAATAAACATTTGAACCCTTTAAATTTTGCAGATCATGGTACCCAGCTATGTTTAAGTCTAATTGAGTATTTTCAGCATTTTTATAAAGATTTCTAAATGTTGAAACAAGTCTCTTATTGAACGGAACGTTATTAAAAATCTGATTTATTTGCAGAGTGTCATTTGAAGATTGTAAAATCCATTTTGTGAACAATAAAGCTACGATAAAGTTACTTACACCTTGGTCCCAAATCATTACAAAAATCTGCAGAAATTTTATTTTTGGTTTTTGTAGACTTTTAAGAAATTGAGATAGGCAACTACATAAACTACAAAAGCGATACCAAATAAACTCGCAACTCGATGATAGATATTTACGATGCAACAATAAGCTTTAACAATGACGTAACAAGATTACCATTACATCACTTCCGTGTTCTAGAACTTTCTCATTTGTTTGTTATCTCATTTAAAAAAGATGGCTAAACTAATTCAAACATACTTTTGTGGTTAAATTATTAATCCAGAACAAGTAATCCAACACCATATTATGACAATTTGAATCTACACAACGTACCTTTAGCCTACTATAACAGTAAGCTGTTCACAAAATATCTTTTTTTTTTTTTTTTTTAATTTTATTTAGGTGCTCCGCGGTACTCTGTGATAAGTCTTTACGGTCTTATCACAGAGTACCGCGGATAAGCATTTAATCGGAAGTTCACGCCTCCTTCCTACCCGATGTCGTAAAACTTGCTAGGGCTGGGGTTTGAACCACGGATCCTTTGTTTGTGGTATTTCAATGACGTCATTGGTATATCATGTATACTAATGACTGGGGCCGAAAATAGGGGGAATGAGTGCGTGTGGGAGTGTAATCCCCCACTCCAAAACACTAAATCCTAGTCGGCAAAAAAAGAGTCAAGTTAGTCAGCACTTCAAAATGAACTTTTTTAGAAATGATATTTTATATATTATTTTTAGACTTAAGTTTTCGCTATCAATAATAATAAAAAATTTAAATCCGTTTCAATTATAAAATGTTGGTCAGTACCTTGCAACATTCTATAGGCACTTTAGTAAGTAAAGTTGTGCAGAATTTGGATAAAAAAGCGTTAAGAACACATGATTGAAATACATTTAAATCCGGTTTGATGTAAAGTGTAATCAGATATAGATCTGGCTGCATTGTACGTTACTGATTTTATTTATGTGTTCATACAACTTTTTAATCAGTTTTTGAACAATTTTACTAAAGTGCAGATTTATTTTGTTAGAAGTTACAATGAATATATGTAAAAACAAAAAAAGAAAGAGAACAAAATTGGTAAGTCATGTATGTAAAATTATACTTGATGATGATTCGTTACAGAAACCTGGTGGTATGAATCATCGATAAAATAACATTGATATCTAAAACTACACGATATCCAGAAAAAATCGTGTGTCCAGCAGAGGAGATGGGGTGGCAATTTATGTCGACTGTTCATTAAAACTTAATAAAGTAAGCGAAAAATTTATATTTGATTTTCTTAAACAAATTTGCTGCAAAATGTCATATGGTTCCGAAAACATCCTTCTGCGCTGCAAATACAGACATCCTATATCCACTTGAGAGAATTAAAGGATCCATTACTAAAGCAAACGACCTTCTCTTTTCTGCGGCTTTTTGATTTGTGGAGACTTTAATTTGTCAGGGATTCACTAAGATTTGAGTAGTATTCTAAATGTCAGCAACACGGATATTAATTTAAATAATTTTGTTGATATTCTCACCTAGTCGTTTTTTAAACAATTCGTAAATGAGCCCACTTTTTAACTTGATAAAACCTCACAGAACAACATCTTTTTATCTAATATTATCATTTTTTTATCTAACCAGTTAACTATTACATTTATTTTTTACTCACCCAGTGGAAACTGCAACGTTGAATTATCGTTAAAGCAACATTGCTACGTGATGTCGTAGTAACGTTGAAAATGGAAACTTGGATTGACGTTAATATACGATGTAAAGGCAACTTTAATTTTTGATGTTAAGACAATCTTATTTTCAGATGTAAGAAGTATGAAGATGTATTGAAGCTAAATCACAATGTAATGCTGATGTAAACATTAGGGGGGCTCGAAAAACATAAAATTTTTATGATGCTTTCGGGTTAGAGCGGAAAACTTATCTTTACACATAAGTAACCTCTGTGCAAAACTTTAACACCCTAGTACAATTTCTTCTGTTTTGGTAAGGGACTTGAAATTTCAAAAGTTTAGTAAAAAATCCATTTTTTAAAAATATTTTTAAAAATATTTTTTAGGCGTCACTGCATTTTGCGGTAGCGCGCAAAAGCCGTACATGTGTATGATTAATTACTGTACTAAATTTGACGCCCCTCGTAAAATTTTTTCTGTTCTGGCAAAGAGTCTAAAATTACACCAAAATCGACAAATCCGCTGTTTTTTCATTATTTAACTTATATAATAGCATACTATTATATGAATTACAAAATAAGTATATAAATTTAAGAGTACGAAAATGGTTGATTTGTAAGGTCTTTAGGTTTTGTACTGTCTCTTCTATCTAAATTCAGGCATGGTCTTTCTCAATTTTAGAGTGGAGCGAATAAATATATCCCGTTTGTTATACACTTTCTTTGAGGCCTCAGTAACCAACTTTACTGTTCTTTCCGAAGTTTGTGTGTGGCGTGGGAACTTTGTAAAAGCCCAATCAATCGGTATTGGTTCTTTTAGCATTTTTTCAAATCGTCTGTAGTGAGATTATTTTGTACTGGTGGTGTAGTAACTTTGTTGGACAACCAGTCAACTAGATCAATGTAGTCATTTGCTTCAAAGTCTATTTTCGGAATATAAAATTTTCTTTTTCCAACGTTTCCAACCATCTTAATGGATACTTGTGCTTTTATCACTCTTCGTACGCCGAGAGTTCTCATATATATTTTATCTTATCAGTTAGCATTGCAAACAGAATGTTTTTCTGGAGATGCAAAGTAAGCATTCCGAGAAGTTACTGGGTCAATGATGTTGTAGTTAACTTGACCCAAGTATCTAGATGATTGAATTAAGTTGTAAAGATGCCACGCTCTACCTTAATTAAATGATGGATTTTGATGCAAAACCATAAAGGTGCATACACTCTGAGAACGAACTTTACTATAGTACGTAAATTATTTGATGGTTCTGCGGTGAAAACATACAATCTTAATGATTCTGTTAGCTGTTGTCAACCAACGTGATATGTTTAAGGGGCCTGGATCTTTTTACTATTATTTATTTTTTTGTTATTTAGGTGCCCCAAGAATACCTATAGGTCTTGTCACAGAGCACCGCGGAAGTGCACTTAATCAGGAAGTTCACACCTCTTTCCTTACCGTGACGCGAAAATATGTCCAGAGCTCGTTTCGAACCTCGATCTCCTGCTTATAAAGCAAGCGCTGTAATCACTGTGCTACGGCCGTATAAATATATTGCTTAGTAAGACCTGGAGGACATATGCCTGATCTTATGGCGAGAGCAATATTCCTCAAATACCTCTATTCCTTACTCAAATTTGGTATAATAACTGATGGCAAAGTACAGTCATACATTGGAACACAAAATAAACTGTGTTTTGCGTATGCGTTCCAAAATGAAAACTCACACGCAAGCTCAAACGCATTTGACACAATTTATTGCGTTTACTTACGTAAACGTTAACGCATTATACGCCAATAACTGCTTTTACGCACGCATTTTATACTTAACTTATTTTATTATTATTTTTTTTTTTTCTATTTCCTTTGCCGTATCATAAATTTTATAATAAGAAAGATTGTAAATATATTGCATATATATATGCGATATGTACTAAAATTACTTACTTTGACGTAGACTTCTCCCCATTCGTTCTTTGTACCTTCCAGTTTAATTTTTCATTTCATTTTTTAAACAATTGTTTTCATTCTATTCTTTTGCTTTCTTATTTTTTCATGTTTATGATAGGGTGGGGCAAGATGCAAGTCACGTCCCCTGTGCATTTGATTAATATTGATTAATTCCTTTTATATTAAGATGACCATAGATACGCGTTTGGCGCGTACAGTAAGCGTTTGATGGTAGTTTTGCGCGTTTAGGTTTTGTACGCGTTCGTGTACGCGTTTATCTATTAAAAAAAAGCAAATAAAAATTCTTTAAAAAAATATTATTTGAAAGACCTTTAATAAATGAATTTTCTAAAACAAAATGAATGAAATTCCAATGAACTTAACTATAAAACCCGAAACAAAATTAATTAAATTTCCGTAAACATTAAAAAAAAAAGTTTTTAAAATTCCCATTTGAGAAAAATAAAAATACTTCGAAAGAATTTTTAACTACAACAAAGAAATTTCGTTTTACGCAAATTTTGTTTGTCTCGCCCTCTTGCTCTAATTATTATAAATCCTTAAATATTAATCTTTATTAAAATAACGCTTTGAAATTTATTTTAATAAGAAGATCATAAAAATAAGTGTTCATAAAAAAGTAATTTAAGATATTTATAACTATTTATACATCAAATTCAAAGAATGAATAATAAGAAAAGAAAGTTAAACACATTTAATTATAATTTAAAGAAAATGTTTCCTTTCTTAACGCAGATCAAAGATGAGCTCCTCAATGTACTATTTGTCAAAGCAGTGCTGGATCAAGGAGGGGCTAGGGGGGCTCAGCCCCGGGCCCCGCAAATTTAGGGGCCCCAAAAAATTTTAGAGGACCTTTTTTTTTTTTTTTAGTCATTTTTAGGTTCTGGCCTATAAAAAGGCCTCCAAAAACAAAAATAGCCCCGGGCCCCAAAAAGTCTTAATCCGCCACTGTGTTAAAGCCTATTTGACATTAGTAGTTGTGGACGGTCTGCAATTGAAGATCATTGCAAATCTATCAAACACAAAATGGCATTGGATGATTCTATTTCGTGAAACAAAATCACAAAGTTGATGAAGAGTCAGAGCTTTAGTCAAAACAAAAAAATATTAGCCATTCAAGAAGAAACAATTGCATTCCACACAATCAAACACAATTATAGCCTTAGAAGTGCTAATTATACATCAAAGCTAATTAAGAAATCTTATAATCCAAGGTTTACTTGTGCGCGTACAAAATGTGAAGCAATAATTGTAAACGTGTTCAAAAAATACTGTAAAACTAATTCAGAAAATGCTTTATTAAATGCATCGTATGTGTCAATTCTTTCTGATGCATCAAACCACAAGGACGTTAAAATGTATTAAAGAGGGAGTGCAAATTCAGTTGATTAACATGGATTGTGTAAATGGAGAAACATCAGATATTTTATCAGAAGTTATTTTTAAATGCATTAGTGCTATCAATATTTCTTCAAAAGTTTTTGCTACTTCTGCAGACAACACCGATACTAATTTCGGCGGTTTAAAACGAAACGGTAATAACAATATTCACAAAAAGTTAATCGTTAAGCTAAACCGTGAAATCATTGGTATTGGTTGTAATGCTCATATTTTATCAAACGCAATAAACACTGCATCTAGTTGTTTATCTATTGATGTGGAGATAATTATTCTTTATTTTTTTTATCGTTTTACTGTTCGAGTTTCTAGTTTAGAAAATATCTGCAATGAACCCGGTATGGAATATCAAAGGATTCTCAAAGGTTCGTTGATTGGCCTTACTTCCAGCTATTGAAAGAGTGCTTAAGTTATATCAGCCACTAAGATCATACTTTTGAAGCTTAGAAAATTGTCCGAAACTTTTATTTGACTTTTTCAATAACGAAATGAGTGAAATAATATTGTATTTTGCTCACAGTCAATGTTTTTTACAACACAGTAAAAAAAATTGAGAAAGATGATATTTCTGCTGCTGAAGTTGCCGTAGTATTTAAAGATTTGAAAAACCAGATAGTATCTAGAAAAGAAGAAAAATTTCTACCTTTCATGGTAAGATAGTATTTGCAAGTTACCGAAGAAACTAGTAATTATTTGAAAAACTAATTTCTGAAAGAAGTAGACATTTTTTACAGTGTCTGTCTAGAGTATATAGATGAGTGGACGCGTCACTTTAATCAGATTGAAACTTTTAAATGGTCTTTACTTAACTATAAAGTTGAATGGATTAAAATTATTGAAACATTTTTGAAAAAATCAAGAGAAATCACATTTAATGACTATGAATTGTGCGATGAAGTTTGGAGAACTAATTTATATTGCAGAAAGGAAAAGTTTTCTTCATAGAACTCACAATCTGTTGAACGTGACAAGCGATAGGTTGAAGTTTTTTCTCATTTCGAAAATAATCACGTTCCTTATAACAATTTGTTAAAATTGGTGGAAGCCGCTTTATGTTTGTCAGGTACAAACGCTTCCGTAGAGCGATTGTTTTCAATTGCCAATGGTATTTGGACGGAAGGGAAATCCCAACTTACAATGAAAACTTTGGCAGCTATTTTGTTTGTTAAATTTAATTTAAGAAAATATAGCTGCTCAGAATTTGCAGAAAAAATTGAAAAAGATGATATGTTGCTGAAAACTATTCTTATGAAAAATACTTGTGATTTAAAAATTGTTTAATATCTTTTCCATAATTTAGTTTCTTCACATGCTATTTTAAAATAAATAAACGACTAAAACCCATTATCAAACCAGACACATAGGCAGGGCGGGAGCGAGGGGGCTCGTGCTCCCCTGCGCTTTGTCCTGTTTGGCCACTAAATTAAAATTAAACATATACTTAAAAATTGTTAGTACAACACAAAAAAGGGCAAGGCGTAACCGTCTTGAAAATAAAAAAATATAACTAATCATTTTATTAAATTTATGCAAAATCTCATCAAAAAATAGGTGAATATAGACGCTAAAAAAAATTTTCCTTGGGCGCCTTTATTTTTATTTTATTTTTGGCGCCTCTTGAAAAGGTGTTTCCCCATTAAAGAAATGGTATTTAAATCAGGCTACGGGACTGATTTAAATACCATTTATATTTATACATACCAAATTTATTCCTTGTACGCGTTTGGTGTTTTTCAAATATGGTTACCTTATTTTATATACTTTTGATATTTACATATTCAAACAAATAATTGGTTTTAATCAAAGTATAACTTTTTAAAGGATTTTGTTAGTAAATTACTAGAAAAGTTATAATGTATATTATGCATATATGCAAATTTATTAAATTATGCAAATTGTGGGTAAATTATTCCACAATATTCAAAGTATAAAAATTCTAAAACTTAATCAATAAAACTAGTTTATTTGCAATTTTTTTGCTATTAGTTTTTGGTGAAGGAAAATTTTATGTGTGGGGCAAAAGTCCTGTGATTATTTCGTTTTAAAAATTTTAAGGTAAGTTTATTTCTTTTAAAACAAAACATAAATATTAAAACTAAATATTTACATGGCGTTTTACTTGACACAAAAAAGGCCATATTCCCCTTTTTACTAAATACTATTTTATTCTATATGTAAAATATTTTTTTAAGATTTTTTTTTTTTTTTTTAAAAATAAGGATATGCAGCTTACACATATGAAGTATTAAAAAAATTAGTTAACCACTACCACACGCCACGGCCACAAATCATTGCGGCCGTGGCGTAGTGGTTTGCGACTGTGGCACAATGGTTAGAGCGCTTGCTTTATAAACAGGAGATCCAGATTCGAAACGAGCTTTTGAAATATTTCGCTTTACGGTAAGGAAGGAGGTGTGAACTTCCGCGGTGCTCTGTGACAATACGGTTAGGACTACTTGGGGCACCTAAATAACAAATTAAAAAAAAAAAGTTAAGGAAACAAAACCAAGTTTTGCGTTTCATAAGTATCATAAGTATGACACAAAAAGAGTAAGATCTATCATGATCATAAAGTTCGTCTGCATCTAAATCTGGAAAAACAATTTCAAAGAGAATAAGATCTGTAAATCCTACAAAACGACGAAATCTATGCCGACAACAAGTGCAGCGTTGATATCATTATCGGCAAAGTCTTCGAATAGTATTCCTCCTATTCAGCAAGACCCAAGATTAAATTTTCAGGGTCATAGCCTTTGGCAAAATTATCTGAAGACTTGTGTAATTTGATAAACAAAATGCAAGATTTTGGTCAAAAATCATTTTTCCGAAAAAGAAGTTTATTATAAATTTAATTGAACGGATATTTAAGTAACTTTTTCTTAGATTTAAAATATTATTAAGAACAATGAAGCGCATGTTTTTTATATATTTTAGGAGTATACTTCATATCTTCATTTCGCTACATCTGATACTCGAATAAATAAATCACAAGATGATGTCGAGTTTTTCTGCATATTGTGTAATCAAAAGTTTACAGCTCGTATTGGTCGAACATCCAACATTAAGAAGCTTTTACAAATTCCATTTTGGGCAAGTGATTTGACTCGCTAAACAAATCAAATAAAAAGCGAAACGTGCTAGATGCCAATACTTTGAACGCTATCAAGTTCTTTATTACGTAGAAATTTGCATTTAATAATTCTTTTTTGAGGAAAATAATCAAAGTTCCACTTCCTTGTGCAAAAGGTTTTTTACACAAGGAAGTGGAACTTTGTCATTGTTTCTGATATCAAGAAAACTTGATACCAGAAACGATGGCAAAATTATCAAACATTAACGAAAAATTAGATGATGCCTTGGTTGTCACTTTATTTCGATTGGTGCAACATTTACAAAAAGTCATTTTAAAAAAGAAATCATCATTATTGGTATGGAACAGATGACGTCAAAATGTTGAAGGTATTAAATTAGAAGTTAAAAAGATTATCAATACCTTTACCTTCAATAAATCAAAAATAAATAGTACTTTTTTTTTTCAATTTATCCGGAAAACTAATGTCCAATTGAATTAGATACAATTGAATAGTACCTAAATCTTCCCGGATATCAGTTCAACTAAATTGTACAAAATAATCTTTCATTAATTGCTGATGTTTTGCCTGCATTGACTATTATGATTTCAAAATGGAGTAGAATGGAATTATAAGGAAATGGGAAAGAATTTGCTAACTTGTTAATTTTTTCTTTTAAATTAAAGTTTTAGCACAAACTTTACTCAGGAATTTATCAAGTAGCATCACTGTTGAATATCTCAAAGCTTAAATTGTGGTTCTTTAGACCTGATTGTCAATTTATTGATACAGGTATTTAGTTATTAAATTATATTATTTAATTAAGACAACAAAAAAGTTTTAAAATTTAGTTTAAAAAATAGTTCTTCAAAACCTAATTTATACTACTTTTATATATTAATTATTTATATTAAAGTTTGTATTACAACCCAAAATTGTTTAGGAGTAGTAGAAAAGCTATACAAAGAAATTTTTTACGCCACATATTTGTCGAATTACAACCAGGATAAGAGCTTATACAAACAAAAGAACAATTGAGTTCAAATGATCTGCAAACTGATTTGGTCATCGGATTTATGCTAGATGATAACTTTTGACCAGACGCTCGGCAGCCTAATTTACAACTTTATTTACTTAAAATCGTTAAAGAAAAACGTTACTTTTTAAAGCAAATCAAAGAGAAATGACTTTCTATATCTGTGTATCCTTCTAATGATCTTCTCCTATTCCTTGAGCAAACATTTTTAGAGAAAACTTGATATCAGAAACGAGAGTAAAATTATCAAACATAATTAACGAAAAATTAGAGGATGCCCTGGTTGTCACTTTATTTAGTGATATATTGCGGACTTTGTTGCGGTTGGAGCAACATTAACAAACAGTGATTTAAAAAAAAAATCATCATTATTGGTATGGAACAGATAGCGGGACGTCACAATGCAGAAAATATCAAATCAGGAGTTGAAATGATTATCAATACCTTTACCTTCAATAAATCAAAAATAAATGGTAATTTTTTAAAAATTTTATAGCTTTAATTACTGTAAACACAATGAATTTATTTATTACTTGAATTATAATTATTTAAAAGCTATTACATGTGATGAAGGGAGCTCATTCGTACAACTGTTTAAGCAATTATTTGAAAAGTCTCAAGAAGAAAGAGTTAAAGAGAGGAAAGGTGACCATAGTGCATATTAAAATGACCTATTGCTGAACCAAGAGGTTGTCCTTTATATTGAAAAAGAAGATAATGAGCAGCTAAAAACAGGTGAAGATGAAATCTTGAATATTGAAATTAAAACATCTGATAAACTTCTTGAAGTGCTATTAACTGAATCAAAGTAGCTTACTTTTACAAATGTTATTCAGTTAGCTAATTCAGCTGAGGAAGTAAACATCACTTATGACTTTAACAAAGATAATGAATACGATCTTCAAAATGCTAAGGTTCAAATCAGCAGCATTTATAGAGAGATATTTTAGTACTTCTGGTTTTTTATGTAAGAAGAAACGAGGCAACATGAATGCTGATCTGATTATCAGTCGTTCATTGTTAAAAGTAAACTTAAAACTTCTTGAAAGTTTAATTGATTTTTTGGACGACGATGACTCAGATAGTGAAATGCAAACTTATTATATAAGATAATATATTTTTTTAACTTGAAAAGCACAAAATTAAAATGAGTATATAATTCAATAATTTCAATAATAACAATAGTTTTGATAATAACACAACGGTTAAAATAAAAAATTTCATTATATTTTTGAAATAAAAAATAAAAGTAACTAGTTAATATTTGTGTTTTCTTGAAAAGATACATTTTTTTAAATTGATTTGGTAAGTCGCGTTTGTGTCAAGTTTGCAAACGCATTTATACGCGTAAGTTGTGTTTAAGTTTTTGTTTTTTTTTCTAATTCCCCTCCTCAAGGCCGAGAATGCCACTACAGACGAGGAGGCTACTTATTTGTGGTTATAACCCGCTCTCAACTCTATAACTCCGAAACACAAACCTTGACGAACAAGGCCGCTGCTCGGAGAAACGAGTTGAGCGTGGTACTACCAGGGACGTGGTGGGGAACGAAGTCGGAACCTCTCGCTTATGAAGCGAGCGCTCTACCACTACACCACTACCGCATCGTCTAAAGCCACCACTACCGACTTACGTCTATAAATGCATTTTATATGCGTAAGTTGCGTATTAAATGCGTGTGTAAACACGGTTATTAGCGTCAATTGCGTTTACGTTTATGTAAGAAAATGCAATAAATTGCGTCAAATGCGTTTGAGTTTGCGTGTGAGTTTTTATTTTGGAACGCAAACGCAAGACGTTTTTGCGTTTTTTTGCGTTCAAATGTATGGGTACAGTTAACTGGGTCAAATATAACCACAGGAAGCAACTCACATACCTATAAAGATTTTCCAATGCAAATGGTGTGGGAAGTAGGTAAGTTGATCCTGATTCTTTCACCAAGAACCAGGATCAAGGAATAGTGCTCCTCTATAATTTCTTTATGGTAGTATTTATCCTTCTCTTTTTCTGTTGACAATATTTTGCCACGTCAGCCTTTGAAGTAAAGACCTACTAAATGATCCTTATCAGTGTTTGAACTTTCACTTTTAAGTTCTTCCATGGTTTGATACCTCTCTCTATCAATTTTATTCTTATCAATCACAAAATATGTATAAAATTTACTGACTAGGCCTACGTCGTGTAGGCCTAAGTCTAATTGCTATGGTAGACGTAGCTTGAAGCGATAACCCAAATCTTTGACTTATTAAGACGGTGTTAGTAAGTTTCAAAGAAATGAAGCGGCTATATCAAAAATAAAGCGTGATTCTCCTTTATACTTCTTAACTTGTGCTTTAGTTGCCATGCTTTTATCCATTCTTTTATGAACAGATTGACATCGATAAAAAAAATTTTATATGTATCAATAACACATTTATTAAAATTTTATATGTATCAATAACAATTTTATATGTATCAATAACACATTTCCTCGAAACTGTCGAAATGGAAGCATCAGAATTCAGCAGTTGCAGCTTTATCACAAATAAAATATAAAATGAAAGAAAATGTGGGTTCCTTATAACCAGTTGTTTCAGATCCAAGACGCCACTTTTTGTAAATTAAACATTTTTTGCGCACTACCACAAAGTGCTGTGACGTTTAAAAAATGTTTTTAAAAATATATAAATAAATGGATATGTTAATAAATTTCATGTTCCTTGCCAGAACAGAAGACATTGTACTAGAGTGACGAAATATCCCAGAAGTTACTTATGTGCAGAGACAAGTTTTCCACTCTACCCCAAAGGCATTATGAAAAACTTTGTTTTTTCGAGCCCCCCTAGTAAACATCCTATGTAGCAGTGATTTTGTTTGCAATGTCGCATCAATGTTAGAATTGGAAAGTTAGAGAGAAAGTTCAAATAGTGGGTGAAATGGCCAGTCACGGAATTTGAAAGTATGAATCTGGTGCTCTGAAAAGAAAAAAAATGTTAAAACAAACAGTATTCCTTAATAAATAGACAGGTGCTCTAAAAAAGTATTTTAAAATTTCCTATGATACAATAACTTTATATACTTTAACCCCTTATAGTAATAATTAGAAGTTAAATATAAACTTATGTTTTTTCATATATAATTATGAAATAGTTGTGAATACCTTCAATATACATATATTTACTTGAAAATTATATAATTATATGTAATTTTTTTAGGGGGACACTAGAATTAAATTTTTAAAAACTTGTTTTAGCATTAACTAATAATAAGAGTATTAAAAAAATGGGTCGCACTAAGAAAAATAAAAAAATAAAGGCTGAGAAGAGAAAGAACAGCGTGTCAACGAATCAATGAGGCTGCTGTTTCTCCTAAAATACACAATCAATAAGCTTCCAATAAACCAGCTGGTTTATTGGAATTTTTTATTTACCATCGGAAATTTTCTGAGATCTAGTTTCTAAAATCTCCTAGGTAGAACAAATAACTATTTTTTGATATATGTAAATATACTATAAAACAATTCTAAAATTTAAAAATGATCTTTTTTATGCAATACGTATTTAATCTAATATCTTCCCCCCCCCCCCCCCTTTCCTCTAGCATTTAAAATGAGACACAATGAGGCAAAAATTTTATGTGAGAACAAAAAAAACCATCATGACAAATACTTCTTTATTTTTATTTTAGATTAATAAGATTTCAATCTACAAAGTCAATAGTAGCCTGCCCTTAAAAACATGAGAACAGGGATCTGATCTACAAAGAGAGTTTCAGCAAGAATTCTGAACAAAGTTGTATTGCCTCCGCTGTAATAGACTCTTTGAAGAAAGCAGGGTTTCAATATTTTATCATCAGTGGATCCAGTGTCAGATATAAAATACTGAAGCTCCTAATATGTTTATAAATCTGCATCATCTCAAACCATTGAGTTGGAACTCCAGCGGTGGCAACTTCTCTAAAATACAGAATGAGTTTTTAGAGGAGAGTAATACACTCTTTGATATTTCATTGGCAAATTTTGAATAAAAAATAAATCAGGATTATTTTCGTTCTGAGAATGCCAAAAAGGAGGATATAAGGTTCTATCTAGATCAAAAAGAAGAGAGAAACATGTATACTACAGAAGAATTGGATAAAGTACTATAAAATTTAGTTAAAAATAAAAATATTCGGCTTAAAAGGATGAAGAAAGCAAGAGGTAAAGGTAGTATTACAATTAATACAATAAAATCCAATGAACTTGAGGCTTCATTTTATTCATCTGGAAATGATTCTGAATTGGAGCTTAGTTTAGATTTTTCAGATGATGAAAAATTACCTAATAATGCAGTCATTCTACTAAATCTAAGATAATGATATGTATAAGTGCTGAAGATCTGATATACTGTACTGCTGCAGTTTCTGCCCGATACAGAATAGATATACGCCCACAAACATTAGTAGCTGCTATTTGAAATAAAGCTAGCGTAAATCTAGAAAATATTAATTTATCAAGTAGTACAGTCCATTGAAAAAAATTCAAGAAAATTGAGATATTAGGAGATAAGCTCAGGGAAGAATTAATTTAATTTTCTTCAAACAAATAAATACCTTAATGATGAGAGATCTGATCCAGATCTAAATTATTTTAGCGAAACAGGTGCTTTGTTGTTATTTTTACGCACATGAAATAAAGGACTTCCTAGAGCGTGACCATTTGAATGCCTTGCATATAAATATAAGAAGCTTAAAAAAAAATTTTGAAAGCTTTTGCTTATGTATGAAAGATACTCTAAACGTTTTTAATATAATTTGTGTAACCGAAACGTGGTGCGATTCTGACGAAGTGAATTATGACTGTAATATCCATTTACCTGGTTTTAAAATAATATCATTAGCGCGTAAAGCAAATAAACGAGGCGGCGGTGTGCTTATTTACATAATGGAAAGTTTTCAATTTTTTACAAGGCTCGACCTGAGTATTTCTGATGACGATAAAGAGATTTTAACAATTGAAATTTTAACCCAAAAAAATAAAAACATACTTTTAAGTTGTTGTTATCGCCCACCTTCTGGAAAAATTAAATGCTTCAACACATATTTAAATACTAATATTATGAAAAAAGCTGACCACGAAAATAAATTAATCTATATAATTGGTGATTATAATTTAAATTGTTTTGATTATCACGTCAAGCAAAGCACACAAAAGTTTTATAACGAATTATTCAAAAATGGAGCGTTTCCTTTAATAGATAGACCAACGAGAATTAACGGCTTCAATAATCGATAATATTGTAACTAACGATGTTTTTAATGAATCTTTAAAAAAAAGGGTATTATTAAAAGTGACATTTCCGATCATTTCCCTATTTTTTTCTCTATAAATATAAAACCAAAAGTACTACCTAATGAAAAAACAACCTTTTTAAAACGTATCTATAACGAAGCTAATTTATTATCGTTTCATGAACAACTGTCATTGCTTCATTGGAAAGATATAAACACTTCATCTGACGTAAACTTTGCTTACAACCAATTTTTTAAATCTTTCTATGAGGTATATGAAAACAAAAATTAAATCATGCGCTCTGAAAAATGGCATTAAAATTAATGGTGATATCTCTTTTGATCCACGTGAAATAGCAATCGAACTAAACAAATTTTTTGTCACGATCGGACCTAATTTAGCAAGAAATATACCAAATATAAAGAAAACAAGTGATATCTCATCTATTGCATTAGCTAATCTTGATTTTTTGGAATTATCGTTTGAAGAATTTGAAACAGCTTTTAGTGCGCTAAAACCAAATAAAGCAAGTGGCTTCAATGATATAAATAGCAATGTAATAAAAAATTCATACAAGGCTATAAAAGACGTGCTTTTTAAAATTTTTTCACTTTCAATCAGACAAGGAATTTTTCCTGATCAATTTAAAATTGCAAAAATCACACCGATATTCAAAGGAGGAGACTTAACAAATATTAATAACTATCGCCCTATCTCTGTTCTTCCAGTCTTTTCTAAAGTCTTAGAAAGAATTATTTATAACAAAATTTACACTCATTTAACTAACAACAATTTATTATTTAACCACCAGTATGGACTCAAAAAAAACAACTCTACAGAGCACGCGATTCTCCAGCTAACACGTAGTATTACAGAATCTTTCGAGAAATCCGAATATACTTTAGGCATCTTCATCGACCTATCGAAAGCCTTTGATACAATAGATCATAAAATTCTTTTTAAAAAACTCAAAAATTACGGAATAACTGGAAATGTTTTAAAGTGGATAAAAGTTATTTAAGTAATCGCAAACAATTTGTAACCATTGACGCTTCTTCTCCAATAAGTTTGTTAGAAATTACTTGTGGTGTTCCTCAAGGATCTTTTCTCGGACCACTTCTTTTTCTTATATATATCAACGATCTCTATAAAGTATCCAGATTAAAAACAATCATGTTTGCAGACGATACAAACTTATTCTTATCTCATACTAACATCACTACTTTGTTTCAACTTATGAATGTAGAATTAAACAAGATTTCTTACTGGTTTAAATTAAATAAATTATCGCTTAATATTCAAAAAACAAACTGGACTCTCTTTCCCCCGCCCTCTAAGAAAAAACTACTGCCTTATGAAATGCCATCCCTTTTTATTGATAACATCGAAATAATTAGAGCAAACGTTACAAAATTCTTAGGTGTTTATATTGATGATAATCTTTCGTGGAAAAATCATATTGAAAATTTATATAACAAAACTTCAAAAAGTTTAGGAATTTTATATAAAGCAAGAAACTTTTTAAATAAAAAAATTTTAACTCAATTATATTTCTCTTTTATTCATAGCCATATAAATTATGCAAACATTGCATGGGCTTGCACCAATAAAAGCAAACTTGAACCTCTTTATTGTCATCAGAAGCATGCAGCACGTTTTATACATTTTAGTGAACGTCTTACTCATGCAAAGCCTCTATTAAAAAAAATGAACGCCTTAAATGTATATCAACTCAATGTTTATAATACTCTTTGTTTTATGTTCAAATGTAAAACTAATTCTTCACCAGTTTCTTTCCATGATTTGTATATGTTAAAAGATAAAAGTAAATACTTTTTAAGCAATAACAATTTTATTAAGCAGCCATTTTTTCAAACTAACTTGAGCAAATTCTGCATTACTTCTCGCGGACCATTCTTATGGAACAAAATTGTCTTAAAAAACTTTTCTTATGATTTTATCCAACAATGTAGCTACAACTCTTTTAAACGAAAGTTAAAAGAATTAATTTTTACAATTGACGATCTATCAATTTACTTTTAGTAATTTTTAATAGTTTTCCCATTTTACCTCCACTTATCAAAGAACTATTATTATTTTATAATGTATATATTTACCAAGAATATGTATCAATATATACAACAATTTATATGTTTATTAACTTATATAGTATTTATATAACTGATCTTTATATTTATAACGGGTTTTCTGAATATTTTTAATTTGTTTGTATCACGTTCATTTTAGCGGTTCTCGACGACAAGACCTTACGGTCTTCTACGAGTCCCCGTGTTCTTTTATTTCTTATTTACGATTTTTCTTTTTTGTTATTTTCTTGTAACTTCTATATTTTGTTTTTCAATTTGTATATTTATAACGGAATGTTGTTTAAAATGTAATAAAGAACAAAAAATAAAAAAAATAAAAAAATAAAAAATAAAAAAAAGAAATTATAACTACTCTGAAAGGAAAAAAAGTTATGTGTTCATTTTAATGGAAAAACGGATAAAACAGTTTGAAGAAGATCTAAAAATAACTGTTTCTGTGGAAAAAATAGCGGTCAGTGTTGAAGTTGATGACGCAGATGACATACTACTACGTGTGGTTCAGACACCAAGTTTTAAAAGTAATGACGAGGCTGATGCAATTTTGAATCTGCTAGAATACAATGACATTTTATATCAAATATTTGCTGTTTGCTGTGTTACTACTGTATCCAATACTGAAATACACTGTGGAACTGTTGTTATCCTTAGCTCCATTCTTTATATTCCACTTATATGGTCTCTGTATAAAAGACATATGCTAAAAATACATATCTCACACTTTATGGAGACTTTGACTATAGAAAAGATAAAGGGCCTAAGGAAAAGGCTGTATGTCAAACTTCCAGAATAAAATGTATGTATATCAAACTATATGCCAAACTTCCAGAATAAAATGAATAACTTCCAGAAATATATGTCAAACTTCCAGGCTGTATGTCAAAGTTCCAGAAAAATTGGTGTTTTTTCAAAAAAGAGGTTGACAAGATAATAGATCTGGTTAGGTTTGATTGGTCAGTTAGCTTCAGGTTAAGTCACCTCTTTATAAAATTGCTAAGAAAGCTCTAAGAGGCTCCTGCCTCAAAAAATTTTGTAAGAAATGATTACAAGAAACTATGCGAACTTTTTTTTTCTATTTGGGAGGAGAAGTACCTGGACTGTATTTTCATCAACCTGGAGCCTGCCATGAAGCTAGGTACAGTATATTGAAAAAAAAAATACGTGAGTATAATAAATGACATATAAATAAAAAAATATAATAAATAAATATTAATGGTGACAAAATCTTACTCTTTAGGTTTATGGCGGATGCTACATTCTTACCCTGAGAATAACCAATAAGATCACCATGATTATGAGCGCGAAGTGGAAAAAACTTTAAGCATCTCGTTGACTTATTGAATCATTGTTGTTTGCCCCTTCTTGTTCATTATTTTAGTTGGTCTAAAATAATGAACAAGAAGTTGC
>NC_061162.1:24662269-25054680 GCF_022113875.1 Hydra vulgaris | reverse complement strand
TATATGACTGCGCCTTTTTAAAAGTACCTTATTAGAGCTTTTCGTTTATTTATTTATGAGGTTTAAATAATATTCATTCATCATAATTTAGTTGCTACTGCTTGTTTTGCAGTGTATACGTATTTTTATATATGCACAATCTTGTTTCACATAGTTATCTCTTTTAAGTTCTTCGATTGAAAAAAATTTATTAAACCCTTTGCCTTCGCTCATATTAACAGATGGCTGTTTAAACTGTTTATCGTCAACAGATGGGCATAAAGCGTACGAAATATTTTTAGTTTTATCACCTGATTGATCAAGAAGGGAAAATGAAATTTTATGTCTAAATGGCCAACTTAAAATATTGTCGTGATCTGTCGGTAGTAGATGAAAATATATGGATGCGTATTGACCTGTATTACAGCCTAGTCCGTTTAAAAATAATTGAGCTCTAATTTTGTATCCATAACGACTTGTATAAAATGGTTTGCTATAAATTGAAAGGTTTTGTTTTTTAACTGCATTTGTTATGTGAACAGATACCTCTGTAATTTTCCACATTAGACAACCAGTAAAATTTATATCTTTGTGTTCTAGTAGTTCCTCTTGTAAAGTTATTAGTTGAATTTTCAAGCGATTCATTTCATCTATTAGTTTGCTATTACTAGCTGATATGCTCGTTAGCTGAACTTCAAAATCTCTAGCTGAAGTTTCTAATTGTCTATTAGTTTCATGAAGATCTTTTATAGCATTGTTTTGTTTACAAATGTATTCCTGCAACACTTTTAATTTACTATCGTGCTTTGCAATGACTTTATTTTCTTTTTTAATATATTCGCTTTTAATTTCTTGAATTGATTTTAAAACGTAGTCGAGATGTTTTTCGCTAGCAATATCCATGTGCAAATCAACTTCGAACCTATTTCCCTGAATACAAATAATACAAATTATTATAAATTATAAATATTATTATAAATTATAAACATTTTTATAAGTTATAAGTAATTTTATAAATTATAAATATTGTTCTAAACTATAAATGTTATTATAAATGATGTATGCTCATTTGTACCAAATGTGCTGGACTAATATAGTTAAAAGGAACTTTTTTTTATTATTTTTCTCTCAAAAAAAATAGTCTCAGGAAAAGTCTTAATCCGCCACTGTGGGGAGGGGGGAAACAATACTACTGGGTAGGTCAAATGATTTTACAAATGATTTCGTTTGCTTTTTTCTAAAAACTAACTTTAAGATTATTTGGTTGGAAAATTATTAAGGAAGCGGGGGGGGGGGGAGGGAAGTGAAGGAAAATGCCCCTGCCCCCCCCCCCGGTTGCTACGGGCGTAATATATATATATATATATATATATATATATATATATATATATATATATATATACACGCATACATGATCGTTTTTGTGATCTTTTTGTTTGTTAGATTTGCACACAGTACTTTTAAAATTTAGAAAAAAAAAACGCATTTAGTAAAGAATAATTATAAGTACGGTTACTGCAGAATGATTCTATTGATTCTATATAATACTTTGAAATAAATTTTTCTTTAACACAGTTTTTGTCACTTCCTCAATTTAGTATAAATGACATTCTTGTTCAAAATAAAAGTGATGCAAGTAGGGAACAATCATTAGTAATTGAATGAAATATTGCAATAACATGTCGGTTAACTAATTACCTTTTATTATTCATTTTATGAAAAATATTTTGATAAACTTTAACAGTTTAAGATTAAAAAAGATTTAGCAGTAAAGAATTATAACCTGTTCTGTTTTTTTTTGTTTGTTTTTTTCGATGTTGTTGTTGTTGTTCTTTGAAACTGAACATAATCCTATAGGATTTCAATTGAATTGGGATTTTCAATCATTTCACTGCTTCAATAAACTTTATTTAAACCTTTAAGTTTAATGTTATTTTTCAGAGAACCTACGGTTTGCCATTTTACTTTATCTGAAATTTTTAATGATACAGAGTAACTCGCGCAGCCATATTAGCTATTTGCTTATTCACAGAAAATAGTGTAACAAACTTGCTATGCATGTTCCTGATTTTTGAAAATGCTGAGGAATAGATGGTAGCCATTTATATTTTATCAGTTAAGGGGACATTTAAAAGTAACCGGAAAACAATTAGTTGTTTATTCCACGCTAGACTTATACTGTTTATAACAATAAGTTAATTTAATAACTTTCATGCAATATTATATACATAATTATGTATAGAACTGGTTGAATCAGCCGCCACTTATGCCTGTACTCTAAAGTATCAAACAGTCTTAGTTAGCAGACGGTATTTATAACATGTCATCCCAATGTCAAATAATCGAAGCAATAATTTATCGAAAAAAACTGATACACCTAATAACTTAATGAAATTTTAAAAGACATTTGCATCTACATAGATATGATTAAATTCATTGGTATGTTGCAAACTAGTTGTTAAGCTAGTGAATAGCTCTAGTAACTAATTGTTATTAAGTTAGCGACTAGTTTCCTAATTTTAAATTGGTTAGCTAGTTGCGATCTGTATTCCTATCAGGGAATAAATATATACGTTTTTGAATTGCGCACCAAATAAAGACATGTATACAACATGAAATGATGGTGTTCCGGATGTTAAACTTAAGTTTATGAAACAGCATAAAAATTTGTTAAAACTTCAAACAACTATTAACTTTATTTATAAAAGAAATTCATTATTATTATAATTATAAAAATTATTAATTATTATAAAAAAAAAAAAAAAATTTTACACTTATGCTTTATTCTGCGAAAAAGTTTTTACATATTAAAATAATTATTTTTGAACTTGTTTTTTTTTTTTTTATTTATTTTTATTTCTTATTAATCTTTCTTATTAATCTACTCTTCTTTTTAATCTACTCTTCTTATTAATCTACTCTTTACAATTTTACTAATATGTTTCAAACATTACTGCTATATTAGCGCTCTTCTACAGTTCCTCATTTGGTTCCTTATTTGTTTACGGTTTTTTTTCTACTGCTTTTATGGCTTCTCATACAAAAAATTCTGCTTAAGTATTATTTTAGCTTTAATAAATAAAATTTTACAATGATGTGAAGTTTTCTCTTCAACTATAAAATAAATATATTTCAGTAACTTCAAATTTAGTCAATAGTTTCCATTTTTGAAGCATATGATATTTTGAATGTAAACAACAACTTTTATTGACAAGTAACAACCAATAAGGTTGAAAGTACCGGCGAGTACTCGCAAGTACCCGCAAATGCAATATTTAATAAAGTAATAAGGTTTTTTGTTAAATGTCCAGGAGTTATTTAAAAGTAAATTTATTTTTGACAAAAAAGCAAAATTTCCGTAAACTAAATAATTTAATTGAAGTATATCAAAAGTATATCTTAACTTGAATGTATCAATTGTGTCGAATGTATAGTAACTCCTCATAAAATGAACGAAAAATGTTAAACAAGTTTACAACTTAATTTGAAAATCCATGCTTAACTGAAATTGTAGTTACATATGGGGTTTTCAATGTTTCACAAGCAAAAAAATAAAAACACTCAAAAAGTTTTCATTAGATGTTTTCTGACATTGAGTACTTCTTTTAGATGTTTTGTCATAAAGTACTTATTTTAGATGACGTGGATTTTTTTTTTTGAACGACAAATGACTTAAGTTTAAAACTATTAGTCATAGAATACCTGAACGAGCTTTCAGTTTGCAAATAAAAAAATATGGAAAAATAAAATAAAATAAGAATCATTTATCATAGGCTCCTTGATTGGGGTAAGATAGCATATTATGTATTTGTCATCAACTTTAGTAAATTTATCAAAACTATCAACTATTTTATCTGAAGCAAAATAAACAAGTGTCATAAAAACTTTTTTTTTTGCGATGTGTTAGAAAAAGCCATTTTTATCCACTTTCGACCTAGTCTTCTCTCTTTCTCACTTTCTGTCGTGTCTTCTCTCTATATATTGATAAAAACCTGCTAAAAAGTTGCCTATTAGTTCTCCTCTACATTTTATCTTACATATACCTTTACAAAAATAATTTTGGAAGATTTTAAAAGAAAGAGTAATTTTCAACTTTGTGAATAATTTTAAAAGTATTACCCATCAATTTAAAATTAATAAAAAATAAAAAATACCGTAAATTTGCAACCAATTTTGCTGAACTTGCAGTATTTTAAAGTTTCCATCATATCTTCAGATTTCTCAACAATTTTTGATGCTTCCTTAATTGATAAAAAATATATATATTTAATTATTTTAAAATAATATATTATCACTAGTAAAAAATTAAATAAAACTGTTTAAAATACAATCAAGGTCACAAACAAATTAAATATTAAATGCAATTGGTTTATGTTGCAGAGTTTAGGGTTGAAACAACAACAAATTAAAAAAAATAAGTAGCCTTTACTATTGCAGTAGTTGCCTTTGCCTCGGCTGTAGTAGCCACTTTAATCTTGGAGAAATTTACAAAAACACTAAAAATTTGTAATAACCTCATTAGAAGAAAGTATCTTTCTCGATGATTGACCTTCAGGTCCAGTTCTTGACTCCAATGGCATTTCAATCTGCATTATAACAAATTAAAAATTTTATATAAATTTAATAAAACATTATGACGTTCATGTAAATACTAAGCTTAATTTATAAAAGTACTTTAAAATGATACTAAAAAAGTTGTTTACTTTAGAAAACAAAAAAAACATACGTTATGTGTGTTTTCTTCGTCCTCCTGCATTAGTAAAATATTTTTCTAATGACTCCTCTTTAAATAGATATCTATAATATATATTTTTATATATGATTTATTGACTGTTGGAAATAAATCCCGCTGAAATGTAACAAACATAAACATTTATCCTACTCTGTTAGATTTATCTAAGCTTAAACATGCTATATGACACCTTGTATATAATATCGTGAGAAAAACTTCTAAACGATGTTGTTTGTAAATTTATTATAAAAAATGTATGTAAAGTTTGGAAAATTTCTTTTGTTGGTTTTATTTTGATGACAAAGCTACCTTTATTTTTAACAAAACCTTTTTAAATAGATGCAAAGCAAGCGGGTATTTTCTTTTACAGCGGTACCTTCACAAATTCTTTCCAAAAAATGGGAGTTTTTGTGAGTCAATTATTACTTTTTACATTTTTAGGATTATTTTTAATTTTTTAAAGTTTTTATGGATAAAGAAAAAATTTATCTAAAAGTCTTTGACTTGCAGTTTGAAAAAGTTTAACAAACAAAGTTAGAGTGAAATGAGAGTTTCGAAAAAAAAAAATTTTTTTCCGACTTAAATATCTGTGTAATTACTGTTTTATTGTATTGTTGTGTTCTTTGCTGTTAAGAAAAAAAAAAATCCTGTCAAATTAAATATGCTAGGTCCAATCAAAAAGTAATAAAGTTGTATTTAAATTTAATCCACTAACATTAAAAACTGTAATAATAAAATAATCAAAATTAACAAATTCAAGATTCCTATTTTATTTGATTTTTTATTTTCAGTATTAAAGATCACTATATATTTACTTTTACATCATTTGGGTGATTTAGGGTCAAATACCAAGAAACCTTATGACGTCACTGATATATATATATATATATATATATACACACACACACACACACACACACACACACACACACACACACACACACACACACACACACACACACACACACACACACACACACACACATATATATATATATATATATATATATATATATATATATATATATATATATATATATATTAAAACCTGCAAGTTATTTACAATAGCTGTATTATGCCTCTGTTTTTATAATTTTTTTATTTTGCTGTATGTTTAATTTGTAACTTGTTATTCACAATAATCGCATGTCTCTGTTAATTTTAACACGTTTGTTAACAGTTGCTAATTTTACTAATGGCTTTATTTATAACGTTTAGAACAAACATAAAAAAAGTTTAACAAACAAATGTAAAAGCATAAGAACTTTTAAAAAAGTAATAAAAACGGTCAGCAAAAAAGAAAATTACGTAAAATTATTTTTTTTCTTTGAACAATGCATATATTTAAAATAGTTACAAAATATTTAGCAATAACAGTTGCACCATATTGCCATCCATACAATCCATGCATAAATTTGTTTTAAATTAAACATATAAAAAACATTTAAAAAAAAAACAATATTTAAAAAAATCAGTAACTTTTTTTTCAAGGATGTCAGACTTTTCAATATTTAAAAATATTGTTTGAAACAATTATTTGCAGTAAAAATATTATTACGCTTATCAAATCATTTAATTCCAAGCGAATTCCTATTGTTAACTTTGCTTTCGAAAAAATGTTTTTTATTTGTTAAACTAGTTTCTTTAAACAAAAATTCTATTAATAATTCTTTAAAGATATACAAAGAAATTCAGCGCAGGTATATATATATATATATATATATATATATATATATATATATATATATATATATATATATATATATATATATATATATATATATATATATATATATATATATATATATATATATATATATATATATATATATTAATTTAGAGGTACATTCACCTCTGTATCAATGTTTTTTAAATCAAAAAAAGTCTTTAAAGTGCATATAGATTTTTAAAATAAAATAAAGATAAAAAAGATTGACTTTTTAAAAGTTTTAATTCTATAGATATTTTTGCAGCATTGTCCAGATAGAATGTCTTCGGAAATGAAGTAGTTAATTTATTGTTATATAATAATAGTATCCGGATAATAATCAATTCATCCGGATGGGAATCAACTAACTATAAAACATCAAAATCCGATTTGATTGGTTACAATTAGTTATAAAAAGGTATTTTACAATGTATAAAATATGTATTAAACACATAAAATGTTTTTAATGCAAATTTTTTTAAAATAAATAGGTTAAGATAATAATACCTTCTATGTTTCGAAATATTAAAAATTTATTTTTAAGTTTGTACGCAACCGGATTCACACTATTTAACATCGTATAACAATAAAATGACTTGAAGTATTATTTTTTTATCGCTATAGTTAAGCCATCTTTAAAAAAAAAAACTTTATTAAAGAATTACTATACTATTGTTTCAATTTATAAAATAGGACTGTTTCTGCTAAAATGTAAAAAAAAAAAAAAAAAAATTGTTAGAGTTGCAGACAAATCTAGGACTTCGATATATATCGAGGGGTAAGGTTAAATAATAATAGTCAAAATAAATTGGGAAAACAATACTGCTGTTACTCTACCCACACTTTCATCATCAAGATTCACGCCATAAAAAAAGTTAAATACAGAGAATATATCGTATAACGTATGTAAATTAAAATTTGGCGTGTGAAACCTAATCGCTACTTACTAGTTACCAGACCACTTTCTCCATTTTTTTTTCTAAATAGCTACCGTTTTAGTATATCTATATAATATTTATTTTTTAAGGGAAACTAAATTTATCAACGAAAAAAATAAACTCAGATAAATTCAAAAAGGGCGTTTTTAAAAGTTTAAGATTAAAACGTTAAATCGTTTGTTGCAAACCACTTGTTGGCTGAAATTGTTCCTAGTTACAAATCACTTGTTGGCTGAAATTGTTCCTAGTTACAAATCACTTGTTGGCTGATATTGTTCCTGGTTAATGGTTATATCCACTGCCAACTATCAGTAAGACCACTTGAAAAACAAACAAAGAAAAGTGTTTGAATTTCTAAAATGTTTAATTAGGAAGTTAAAAATTCGCCAAAAAATGCATAGAAGATTAATTATAACCACAAAGCCATTAAAAATATATAAAGGAATATAAAAAAGCCAATTTTATGTTATAAATAAATAAAAAGTCTGAGCAGAACAACCGTATAGCTTTACTTGTGCCGAGCCTAAAATGTAAATGGTTATTACACAACTATGAAAATTTCTATTTTATCGTCGTTAACGATAGCTGCTTTACAGTAAACAATTTGCTTCTAACTGGAGACAACTTTTATTATTAAAAATGTTCGGAATAGAACAACCTTATGACATAAAACATTGCAACTCAAAGTATGGGCTAAAATAATTGTTTATCTTGCCTGAAGGCCAAGTGAAATGGATACCAAAATAAGTGTAAATAAAGTAGTAAACATGTATTTTTACTGTTAATAAATTTTGTTACACTTTTTAAACTCAAATAAATAAACTTATAACCTTTTGAAGTTTCGTTTAAAAAATAAAATACTTTAATACTGTTCATTTGCGTAAAACCTTGCACACATCACACATTGATTATATTATCTAATATATATTATACAAAGTTTACAATGGTTTTCATTTTTCTTTAAAAACTTTGGTTATACTTTTTAAAATATTTTTTATTCGATTTGTGTTATTTTAGCTTATCGACACTATAATTTGCCACTGTTTGCTGGAGAGATTAAATCAATGAACCACATGCAATATTACGAGACTGTGTTATAAATGAAGTATGTAACGCTTTAAAGATTTTTAGAACTTTTGATGCAGTTTTACTGCAATAAATAAAGGCGCAGTAATTTTATAGTCGTATGTTTCCTTCTCTTAAGGCATGCCACTCAATGGTGGAACATATTTTATTCGGCCTGTAAGTTGTTTACTCTTCGTAGTTTACTTTTTAAAAAATAGCTATATCTAAATATATTTAACCGGTAATTTTGTCCACCAGTTAGGACTTATTTCTTAATACTCGTAAAAATTTTATATTTAGCACGTAAATGTTTACAAATGAAACATTTTAAGCTCATTAGTGCAGCTCAGAGTTAATTAGCAAAAACCTAACTACAAAACTAAAAAAAAAATAAAGGCATAAAAAAAGAAAAGAAGCGTTTGGTTTTTTCTTGAAGAATGCGTTAAATAAAACAAGGTTTATTTATATATATAAATTAATAAAACAAGGTTTATTTATAATATATATTACATATATTAAACGCATCGAAGGATTCATAGAAAAAGTATTATTTATTGTAAACTGATTGTATCGCACTCATTTCAACTTCTTCATTTCATTGCCGCACATTGCGCATTGTCAAATCAAAATTTCAAGGTAAAGTCAAAATCAATGAAAAGTTTAAAAAAATAATAAATTAAAGATCAACATATCCTAATCAGCTTATTTTTTGATTTAAAACTTTTCTGAAAATTTTTTTATTGTTGTTGTTCGCTAGTGGAAGTCTATTCAGTTATTTCCTTTAGTTAATAGAATTCCAAAAGCAACGAGCGATTAGCACAACATTTCTCTAATAAGATTTTGATTTCATTATATCATGCTGATTTGGTACAATATTATAAAATTACTCTAAGATAGACGTTTCAGGACTGTTTCTCAATGGATTATTACAATAAGCAGAGCATCTTTATTATTATATAAGCATCTTTTATTATTATTAAAAAAAAAACTGGCAATAAACGAACATTGTTTAAAACGTTTGTGTGATTACAAAAAAACTTTTTTTCTTGAAAATTACTTTATAAGACCGTTATTTATTATCGATCTAAAAGATATACAATATCATTCAACCGTATATTGTGCTAATCTTTCTTTAACAAATCATTACACATCCTTACAATCAGTCATTTTGACGCCATTAGAATTTCAAATAAATCGTAGACTTAAAAAAGAAAATCAAAGAAATCAATATATTTGTATCAGTTATCGTTCAAGCATCTCCATACATAGTTTTTTGTTATTTTTACAAAAAACAAAAATCTATGTATTGCTTGGAAGGCCAGACCTGTTATAAGTATAAGTAAGGTATAAATTTATAAAAAAAAATTTTCTATTAAAACTAAAATTGAAAAAAAAAAAGTATTAAAAACTTTTTTTCATGTTTTTTCATGAACAACTTAAATTTTAAGTATACTTTTTGTAAATTTATCTTAAACAGCATAGTAAAAAAATTAATATAACGACACCATTAGTATCGCT
Organism: Hydra vulgaris; assembly: GCF_022113875.1. NCBI lineage: Eukaryota > Metazoa > Cnidaria > Hydrozoa > Anthoathecata > Hydridae > Hydra > Hydra vulgaris. Next base: position 25,044,740 of record NC_061162.1, on the reverse strand, counting down.
AATGTATACTGTCGCCATTTGTACCGTCAAGATTTTGTATTGGCATTGCGCCAATAAAATGAACGTAACGTATGCTGTTAACCCTTTTATACTACATATATTTAAATGAATACTTATTCAAACATTTATTAGGTTTTAAACTTTATATCCTTATGAGCATCTTCTACGCAATCTGCTTTACTTAACCATGGAAACAATATCTTTATGAAGGGCTTACCTATTTATGGGTAATACGTATTTTTCAAAAATAACATAATAATACAAATAATAGAACTTATTAGTCACAAAAAACTATCAAAGTTGTACAAAGCAAATAATGTATTTATGACTTTGAAAAATTCAAAGATAAAAAATGTTTAGATGTTCATGAAATAACCCTGAAAGGTATAAAAAAGTTTAAAGTTTAAACCAAAAAATTACTTTTCTTACCTGTGTTCACCTTCGCAACGTTTGATACCAGAACAAAGTTGAATATAAAACTTTTACCGCCTTTGAAATTGCTGAAGATTATACTCGTTATTCAATGTAACCTCAGTTAAAGATAGTATAAATAGCTATAAAAATATAAATTTTAATACGACATAATTATCTCTAATCAGCTTTTCATCTGACCTGATTGTTAAATAAACATCTGACATTAGTATTAAATTTTCTTGTAAACTCTAGTTTATTCTGATAAATTAAAATTTATTCTTATATATTGTTGCATAAAACCGGTAAAATTTCTTTAACTGGAATGCAAAAGCGGCAGATAAAAACTGTTAAATATGGCTTTGTAAAACCGAGAAATTGTAACGGTAAAAAATTGCTTTGTAGATCCGACATTTAATAGCCACCAGATAACAATTGTCAAATATTATATTATTATTATTTTTTTATTGTTGAATAAAACGCCAAGACGTCTTTGTAATGCCGTTTCTCAATATTTATCCCATATATGCAGAGGAAGTCTTTGAAATACCTACTATTTGCGATACGAATGAAATTAAAAACCTAATCAACGCCTCTCTAAAGATATTTCCAACACGAAAAAATTTAAAAGCTTTTTTTTTCTTCGTCAATCTTCGCGACACAGGTAAAAACCATCTCAGAATAATAATTAATTAAACCTCTTTTTAATAATTAAGGAAATAGATAATTTTCTTCTCCTTAAAGACTCAATTATAATCACATTGTAATACTTTTTCCAGAAAATTCTAATTAATTTCTTGCAGTGACAACAGAGATTTTTAATATAGAAAATTAACAATAAAATACTAAAAGCACGTGATCAAAAGAACTTTATTAGTTTAGTATTCAATAGAAAGGAGCTTATCAAAATAAATCAATAAACGCGTAAAAACTTATTTTAGGATCGCAAAATAATATTTGATTATGTATTTACAAAATTTATGTGATATATTTATTTACAAAATTTAAGTGAAATATATTTATCTTTAGAATCATTAAATCTAAAAAGTTTTTAATTGACCTTACAAAAATTAAAATGCACGATTAAACAATTGGAGATTTTATAAAACTTACCGGAAAAAGCATCCGCTGTTAAGTTAAGTTAACAAAAACTTCCGGCACAAAAATGCTCCTAAGATTTCGTAATGTTCCATTAGGAATTATTAACAAGGAGGAGACTCCTCTTATAACAATAAAGTTTTTGTTTGCTTTTTTCAATATTTGCTTTATCTAGTTCATTATCAGCGACTTATTAAATGAATTATTTTGATTTTGCTATATAACTGCATTAATAATAGCATTAACAACTGCAGCAACAACAACAAGAACAACACTAATAATAAATTTAAAAAAAAATAGATAATAGAAGTAATTGTTAAAAGCTACAATTAGTTTTAAAAGCAGTAGAGAAGATCGAAGCTAGTAATTAGAAAGTAACAAAAATTATATAGAACCTTTCTAATTAATCATTTCATCGTTCACTATAGTATTGTCAGGATTCGTGCATGCACATGGAAGATATTAGGATTTATGTATTTTTTAGACAAAAACGTAACTTTTGGAACATCGCTTTCTTTTTACTTTACAAAGAGAATAATTAGTCGTTTGAAAAAAAAATTATTGTAAAAATTTTAGTCACAATTGGTTTACTACTTTTTGTCAGACTTTTTTTCAATAGTTGCCGTTTTTAGGATCTATAGACTGTTTATTGAAAAAAAGGCTTTTGGGGTAAGTTGGCAAAATTTTCACGGGGTAAATTAGCTCAAAGCATAAAAAAATATATTTTTATAAAATTAATTTTTTTTATCTTTATTTTTTAACAATACTGAAAAAATTTATTTTTACAAAAAAATGAAAAAAGTTTTTTTTGAAGTTGTTTTTTTTTACAGATAAAAAGTGGGCTACTGTTTTAGCTGTTATACGCACTAATAATTGGTACCAGCTAAAAGTAATATTGAATACTTGCCTTTAAGTTGTTGCCAAAATAAAAAGTAAAAAAATTTCTATAAATTTTGCACTTAATAGTACACTAGTAATCATTTTTATAGTTTGCGCCAACGTACCTCAGGGTGGGGTAAGTTTGCCAACTTTTTTTTTTTTTGACGCCTAAGAAGAGCCCCAAGAAATTTATTGCAAATGAATGCAAGTTAAAGATGTTACCTTAATTCATACTCTTTAAGACTGCGTTTTAATATTTACAAAAAATTTTGCCGTTAGGACTACAGAGCTCAAAGAGAAAAAAAATAGCCCCTGTCTCCCCTACTAATAAAAAAACATCACTAACAAAAGAACATTACAATTAAAAATACATATGAGCAAAAATAAACAATTAATTCTGTACCTCAGAAGTCAAAGGTCGGTTGTCACATTTTAGAAATTGAGAGAGAGGAAATAGTAAAATAATTAGTCTATATATTAAATAAATGAAATCGTTAAAAAAGAGTAATCAAAACCAATAACGTGAAACAAACTTTAGTTTAACGTAAATAAAAGAAATCATTAAAATATATATTTAAAAAAATATTTTATTATGCAACATTTTTGAAATGGACTAAATAGTTAAAAATGAATATATAAAAAAAACTTTGTTTCATATTGTCGTAGGACAACAGTCTTTATACCTCTGTGTAGATACTGAAAAAACTAAGGTCTCATACATAACTCATTTTCACGAAAAACTAGACAACCGACCTTTGTCTTCTGAGGTACAGATTTATATAAAGAATACAGTAAGCCAAATCAAATGAACCATGCTAAAAAAAGCTCAAATAATGAGTAAATATTTTCATTGTAAATAAATAAAAATTGCGTTCATATAATAAACGTATCAAATAAAATTTACTTAAACAACTCATAAAAAATACAGATAATAATCTACCTGTAAACCAGTAGCTCTGCAATTATGAAGTTCAATCTTATATATCTTTGCAATTATGAAGTTCAATCTTATTATATCTCTGCAATTATGAAGTTCAATCTTATTTTATATCTCTGCAATCATGAAGTTAAATCATGAAGTTGTATTTTATATCTCTATTAGACCTTAAACCAAAGATCGTTTCTACGAGCTGGGATAGCTCAGTTGGTTAAAGCGCTGCTAAAAGTTTGGTATAATTATTGGCTGTAGCAGCAGGTTTGATGGTTCAAATGGCACCACCTACTAAGCGTATGAGTAGTACTTCGGTGCGAAGGGAACTCGTTTCGATTAGCTCTGCTATTACGATGTTTCCTTCTCGACTAGTAAATAAATAATCTAGTCAATAAATGAAAAAAAAAAAAGTCAAAAAAAAAGTCATAAAAATATCAACAAAAAAAAAAGTCAAAAAATTTTTATATGGATGAATGAAAACTATAAATGAATTAAACTATATAGATGAATGAAATTATATGGATGAATGAAATTATATGGATGAATGAAAATTATAAATGAAAAATTATAATGAAAACCAAAGCAACAGCACTAGTCTAGCAAATATAATAACAAAAAAGCAGAATTAAACTTAGTAAAAAAAATCCAAATCAGTCTTAAGAAGAATATAAAAAAGAGAAAAAATTTTTATGATTTTGTTAAAGTATGAGTTGAAGATTAATTTAAGTATGCTTTCTTATGATGATACTTTCTAATGACGATACTTTCTAATGACGATACTTTCTAATGACGATACTTTCTAATAATGATACTTTCTAATGATGATACTTTCTAAGACAATACTTTAACTATAAAGAGCAATTAAGAGCAAAACTTTATATTAACAGAATTAAAAATAATGGACCTGTTTTTTTGAGCGTTATTTTATTTGGTAAAACAAAGTCTCTTTACCGGAAAGTTCTGCACCTACATGTCTTGCTTTATTGATTGTTGTATTTGAGGCTTTTTTTACAATATCATAAAACTAAATCAATAATTATCACATCAGATCAAGTTATAACTATAAAAATTTTTTTTACATCAGTTATCATTGCTTTCAAGTTTTTAGATGTTCTTAACGAAAAAAGGTTCTTACCTCATATACAGTATCAAAGATGTACATAAATCTTAAAACTTTTTAGATGTAAACATTGCAAACAATAATGACAAAAGAAAAGCTTAATATGTTTTTATATTTCAATGTAATGGAGCAAGTTGCTAATATGCAAGTCCGGACATTATTAGACTTTCCAGATTCTTATTATGCCAGGACTTGCATATTAAAAATAGCTTCATTGTAATAGTTTTCTTTTGTAAAAAGAGGATCTTTTTAGGAAGGAAAGTATGCTTATGTTTATATTTAATAAATTTTTGTTTCTTTAAACAAAAATAATATTTCTCTGATTTATCATAGTATTATCTTGTTGCCGTTTTACCAGGAAGTTTACCAGGTATATATGGCAACGAGATAATGCTATGAAAATACAAGAAAACTTTGAAATAATTACACATTCGAACCAAGAATGTGTATTAAACAAAAAATCGTAATTGATTTCTAAATGCAGGCATGAATATAAGTTTCTCCTAAAAAAACTATAAAAATAAGGGAGCTTAAATAATAATTTCATTAAATCCCCCCACCTTTTTGAAAATATTAAAAAAAGAGAAGCAGAAGTAATCAATTCTAAAGAATTCTTATAATAATAGTGCATATTCTACAAACCTGTGAAAATTTACAGTAGTTTAAGACATTTACGACTGTAATTTAATTGAAGTTTTATTAATTTGATTATTCATTTCTTATTAGTCTTTATTGATAAAACACTGTGTCAAATGAAAAATTTTTATTAAGTGATTTACTACCAATTTACCCGCCGTCCGGGGCTATCCGACTTTCCCCCATGTATATATACATATATATATATATATATATATATATATATATATATATATATATATATATATATATATATATATATATATATATATATATATATATATATATATATATATATATATATATATATATATATATATATATATATATATATATTTGTAATAAACTTTCACTTAACGTTAACAAAACTAAATTTATTCTATTTCACAAACCAACCAAAACAGGAAACCTTCCTTTAAAATTACCCAGTCTTAAAATCAATAATATAAATATTACTAGGCAAACAACTGTAAACTTTTTAGGTATTATTTTAGACGAAAATTTAACATGGAAGAAACATATAAACACTCTTGAAAGAAAACTTTCAATAAACATTGCAATGATGTATAAAGCAAAACCATTTTTGGATATAAGATCTCTAAAAAGTTTTTATTTTTCCTTCATACATAGCTGTCTAACTTACGGCAATATCGTATGGGCAAGCAACAGCTACGCTAAGTTAAAGAAAATTTATACTAAACAAAAACATGCATGTAGAATTGTATTTGGAGTAAAAAGAACTGTGCCTTGTGAGCCACTTTTACGTAAACTCAATGCATTAAATGTGTTTAAAATTAACATATTCCTCGTCATACAGTTCATGTATCAAATAAAACATGGTCTCCAGCGATATTCTATCCTTATTTTAGAGAAGTAAGCCATAAATACCCCACCAAGTTCTCAGAAAATAACTTTGTAACTCAAAAGTATAATCTAAAGTTATGTTCTTATTCTATTCAGTACAGGGGTCCAATTTTGTGGAAAAACTTTCAGCATACTGTTAATATTGAAGAAAAAACACTTCCGCAATTCAAATCTAAATTAAGACGTTATTTAGTACTTATGGATTTTAATATAGCAGATCTTCTATGTCACTTTTAAAGCTATAAAATTTATTAAACTAAATTAGCACCATAAATTTAAAAATCTAGACCATTTAACAATACTAAGAATTTCAATGTCTTTATCATACTTTCATTGAATATATATATTCTCTTAAAGTTACCTACAATTTTCTTGATATATTTTATAATATTGGAACAGAATTTTTATTTGAATTTTGAATTATTTTGAAAGAAAATAATATATACAAATATATATGTCGAATCACATCCAATTTATAACCAAAAACATAAAATTTTTGTCATTTTTATTACTATATTTTAATCATTTCTTTTTCTTTTTTTTATTTTTTCTTCAATTATTTTAATACTTTTTTTTCTCTTTTTAACTTTGTTTCTTAACATTTTAAATTGTCTTTTTGTAAATACTTTTGCTTATATATTACGGATTATTGTATATTACGGATATTTATTTGCGTTACTATTGGAGCTCGGTGATAAGGCTAGTTTATGCCTTCTTCTTGCTCCAGCCAATTGTACTTTTTGTATTGTTGTACTTTGTAAATATTTTTAACGGCGAAATAAACTAATAAAGTAAAAAAAAACTATATATATATATATATATATATATATATATATATATATATATATATATATATATATATATATATATATATATATATATATATATATATATATATATATATATATATATATATATATATATATATATATATATATATATATATATATATTATGATGTCCCTTATATGAGTGAAATTTTTTTTTTCGGATTTCGAAATGCATACATCCTATTTCTTTTTTAACTATCTAGACTTACTTAAATACAAAATTTTATCCTCGTACGACAGTATTAACGCATGCCGACAGATCTCTGAAGATTTTAAAAATTGCTGTTTTTAACCCTTACCATTATGTAGCTAAAACAATTAAAACATTTATACTTTATAAGATATTTATTAAAAGAACTCCAGTATTTTGCTGATCTATTTTATATTTGGTTGTGTCTTGGAAGACAGTTTGGAACATGTTCACTTCTTATTTTAAGATGGTGACCACGTGAGGATGAGTTAATAAATTTTGGTTGATATATATTATTAATTATATGAAATCGATGTATTAGTTTTAAAATTTGTATTAGATCGCATCGTAGGCGCCGAAAATCGAGTGATGGTAGATTTAGTCTTTTAAGTCTTTCGTAGTATTGAAGATTTTTCAAGCTTAAAGCCCATTTTGCTCCTTATCGTTGAACAGATTCAACCAAAGCTACTTCAGTTTTTAAAGGTGTTGTCTTATAAACACTTTATATAATTTGAGAGCCATTTTTTCATCAACAATGGTGATTGTACTTTTTAGCATACCAAGAATTTGTAAAGATTTGGAGACAACTGATTGAATATGTGTACTTTACTTGAGGTTAGATGTAAAAATGACTCCTAAATCGCGCTCTTTAATAGAGCTTCTTAGGCATTCATTTATACCTTGGTTATTTTGCAAAAAGTAACTATACATAGGATTGGTTATACCATAAAGGACTAGAATATAAACCGACAGAACTCTGAAGATTTTGAAAATTGCTGTTTATAACCCCTTTTGTTATCTATAGCTAAATCAATTGAAACACTTATATTTTATAAAATGTTTATTAAAAGAATATAAAATTACAGATCAAGCAGGATATTTTTCTTTAAGGGTCTCTTTTTTACAGTGTGGATACAGATTTCTATGCTCTTGCACACAGCGTAAAAAAATTGTTTTTTTTAGTGCTCTTTTATCTGCTCATTTAGCTGCAACATTAATTACACTTAAGGAAAAAAAAATTCTTTTTGCCTCTAATAGAAAACATCATCACCCACGTTGAAACGGATCTCTGGAGGAAGTTTTCAATTAATTTTTAATCAAGAAAATAAATGCTCTTGACAGACACAAAATTAATGTGCTCTTTATCCTTGGCGCTAATTTTGATCTGGGATTGCAACAAACATAAGAGTAAATAGCTCTTGCCATCCACCTCGCTTGATGCGTTGCTCCAAAAGGTTTGATTTTAATTTTTTTAACTATCATCTTATAAGAAAATAACAATTAGTTCCCGATTATCATCGCGTACAATAGTTTTTTGCAGTTCCTGATTATAAAATGTCAACAATTTTTCAGTTGTTGTATTACTAAAATGTTGTTTGACAATATCAGGGTATGTTTCAATAGCATCCAGGTTAATAGTTTTCCAAATGTCTCTAAACTTTTTGAACATTGGAATATCAGGGCTGCTTATGGCTTGGTGGATTTTTGTTTCAAATACACATTTTAAAACCAGTTCGTAAACGTGATGGCGGCAAGCAAAAGTAGTTGTTCCCTGCCTAGTTTTTGTTTCAAAAGTACACAAGCTCCTTTTAATGGTCCAGTATTATAATCCTTTTTGACTAAAATGTGATAAAGTTCTTCCTTCCTCTTTTTGTTGTAGTTTCAGAACTTACCATTTGAGAGATTGACGGTAAGGGTTCCTCAGGGCTTTCATCGGTGCTGGTGTGTGATCGCGATGTTCTTGCGTTTGTATAAAATCTTGCGTAGTAAGAAATGACGATAAACTCACAAGACACATTTGCTAATGTCTTTTTTTTTCCTTCTTCTTTTAATTTTCTTTGTCTTGTCCTTTTTTCTTTTTCGGCTAATTTTGTCTACAAAAAATTAGCCGAAAAAGAAGCTAAACATCTTGGACGTCTTGGTTCTCTTTGTTTATGTATTTTTATCCGTTTCAAAACATCAGCATGTGCTGTATCAAATGAATTATCTAAACTGTTTTAAAAGTTCTCCTCACGGTTCTTGTAAATATCTTGTTTTTTTTGGATTTTTTTTTTGAAACTCTTTCCAAACATGGTGAAGATCTACTAGTTTTTTTACAAAGTTAAGTATAGCTCTGGTAGGGATTCTAGCTTCTTCCCAAAATACAATACACTCTTAAATGACAAGGTTTTCGCTTTCACTAACAGTCAACTTTCCGAATGTTAAAAAAAGTCCTTCAAGAACTTGACGAACTTGATGGTAACTTTGCGCCTGTTATTTGATAATTCACGTCACCAAATGAGATTTTTTTATTGCTTCCTAATTTTACTGCCATTTCTTAAAAATAAAACAATATGTGTTAGCCATGTTTAACTGATTTTTTCTAAAATGGTGGATTTACTTAAAGCGGTTTTCACTATGTCGCAAAATTGATAATAACTATCTATTTACAATTATTATTAGTAGATAATTATTATCTATTTACTATTATTGATTGGCATCCATTTATAAATTTTGCGTTATTGTAAAAACCATTTTGAGCATATTTTCTCTTTTAACATCGTACTTCAATTATTGTAAAAATTTATTTACGATTGTCTTAAAAGCAAATGAACAAAGCTAAGACCTATGCGTTAGAAAATAAAAACTTAGAAAAATAAGGAACACCCCAGTATATATATATATATATATATATATATATATATATATATATATATATATATATATATATATATATATATATATATATATATATAATATATATATATATATATATATATATATATATATATATATATATATGTATATATATATATATATATATATATAAATTAAGTTTATATTGAAGCCAACTGCAGCTACAAAAAAACAATTAAATGTTAGTATTAAAAAAAAATACAGAGTGGTAGTATCATTACTACCTTTAGTAAGAGTTAGTAATACTACTATAGTTAGAGTTGGTTAAATTTATTCCATACAATTTTTATTTATACTTTTTCCTTTTATATATATCTTAGCTGTCCGGATCCGTAAAATACGTGTTTTTATCAAACCAATCATTTCTATACTTATCTGTTCCATAACGATCATTTCTATACTTATTCCTTATTTGCTTCAATATTTTTTAGTCAACGGTACAAAAACAATAGACCTTTTTGCGGGTGCAAAATTTATCTTGGGTAATCAGGGCAAACAAACTTTAGATTTATACCGTAACTGTGATTTTTATAACAGTTTCATTTTTATTTTTATCAAAAACAACTTTTTGTTATTTATTAAATATAGTATTTCTCAAATAATAGTTATGACTTTAAAATAAAGTTAGATTTAATATATATGATAAACATTATTAATGCCGAAATCAAACTTCTTTGTTTTTGTTTCTGTCAAAAACTGATCAACTATAACTTTATTGGAAGAAGGAAAATGATCCTTTTGCATCCAAAAAAGTGCTTAATTTTGACACTATTGTTTTGGACTCCTGCTTAGATTTATACATTTATACGCATGTCCATTGGTGTTGCTTAAATGAAAATGAATTTGAGACTGAAAAAGATAACAGTATTAAATGCGATATTTGCGGTCTCTAGCTTCATTTGAAAAGCTGTGGAATCAATAAAAAGACAATATTTATTAACATACTTTACCAATAACTGAAAAATTCTTAATAATATACCTGGAGTGATTAATTAAATTGTTGCCAACTAGGGTAATGGAGAAAAAATTTTTAAAACAAATTTTGCAATGCTTTCAGGTTTCGAAAAATACTTTTGATAATATAGATAGTGGGTTTAAATATATTATTACTAGTATCCAAGTCAGACAAAACAAAGTAATTTATTAAGAAAGATATTAAAACTCATGCAAAGTATGTTGCACTATAGTATATTGAAAAAAAAGAAATATTGAATAAATGAAAGGTTTGTTCCATTCAGTTTTCAATTCAAGCAAACGATTTAGTTGAATCACCAGCTAACCGACCAACAAAAGAGTTTGATGAATCGAGTTCTCACACCAAAAAAAAAAAACGTGTGCCGTTGTCGCTCCGTCGTCTGGAGAAGATCATTTTTAGTTTCTTTATCACCGTTTGAGATTGAATGTTATGTAACCTTTCGATTTTTCAATAACGACTATAATAGTCGACCACTATTATAAAATCCTGATTATTCCAGTGAAATAAGTCCGTTCTCACAATTTGAAACGGGTGATTTGGCATTTCGCTTAATATCATTAACTTCTTAGTTTGTATTTTTGTGTATTCCAGACATGTTTCACACGACTTTACTAAATCTTCAATTTGTTTGTTAATGCCTGGCCAAAATACAGTTTCTCTTATTTTAGTTTTTTCAATCCCCGTGTGTGCTAAATGTAGTTTTTGAATTGTTGCTTTTCGCATTGATGTTGGAATTGAAATTCTTTGTCCTTTGAAAATTATTCCTTCTATGTGTCAGTTCCTCTTTAAACGACCAATAGGGTTTTACTGAGTCTTCAACCTTTCTTTTATCTTGCGGCCATCCATTTGTTATGTAGTGTGTAACTACATTTAACGTAATATCTTTGAGCGCGTTTGTTTTTATTTCTTTGAGGTTTTCTTCTGATGACGAACAGTTTGCGCAAATCATATGCACTTGAGCGATCATTTCATCTTCCCGAATTTCTTCATCAGTTTTTTGATTACGTTTATTTTCTTCAATAATTTCATTAGCTTCGTTCGTGTTTACAGTTTTTACTTCATTTAATAGTTTGATAGCTTTTAAGTCTTGTGAAGTTTGTAAGCTAAGAACTAGTTTGCTTGTTGTTTCAACTACATAAAATTTACCCAACTTTTTACGACTTTTATAATAACACATCATATTTGATGTTCCAAGCATTGGAATATGATTACCTCCATAACCACGTCATTTAACATTTGTATAAGTGAGATATTCACGTGATGTTAGTTGGTCGTAGACTCTTTTTGGCATAACATCAACTTCAGCTCCAGTGTCAATTTTTCCACGTACCAATTTATTATTAATTTTAAAAGCTTCATTTTTTTTATTTCACCAGATGATACAGATTCCACATGGTATTCTACAGCGCAATTTTTGTGTATGTTTTTCGAGTTGCAGCAAGTTGCCCAATGATTTATTTTATTACATTTATGGCATGTTTGACCGAATGCAGAACAGTTTCTTGGCTCATGTTTTCTATTGCATTTCTTGCACTGTCTTTGTTGTTGTTTTTATTTGAGCCGTTATTGATTTGTTTCCAGTTTTATTTGTTTGGTTCAACCCGGTCTTTGCCTTTTGACTCATTTTCGTTATTCGAGAACTTTCTCCATTTTAGTATATCCCCGATTGACGCATTTGCTTCTCTTGGTTTTATGAATTTTCTTTACCACGTCAATATCTTTTTTGTATGTAATTTGCTTCATTTCTGCATTTGCAACTTCTTCAGCTCTGCATATGTCAATCGCTTTAGTTAAAGTTAAATCCGCTCCTTTTCTAAGTAGATTATTTTGGACTTTGTTTGATTTGATTCTGTCAATTATTTTGTATAATATCAGACCATCTTGAATGTTTTCAAACTCGCATGTTTGAGCCAGATTTTTTAAATCAGTTACAAAGAAATCAAATAATTCATTGGCGTCTTGTTTTCGTAAGAAAAACTTTCCTCGTTCCAAAACCAGATTTCTTTTCGGTAAACAGTATTCTTCGATCTTTCAAAAAAATCTCTTACCGTGATGTCATCGATTTCATCGTCGTCATTTTCTGTTTTGTTCCAAGTTCATGTATTGAATATTTCTCTTCCTTTTTCACCGATCATAAATAAGAATGTCGCGTATTTTTCTTCCTCAAATTTATTTGTCATTGCTGCTTTTAGATACAACTGCATAGTTTGTTTCCACTTTTTCCATGTAACAGCTATATTGGATTCATTTAAGTCAATTTCGTTTGGCTTTGGCAAAAAAGTGTTCCATTTTCTTTTTCTTTTTAAAGTAAGTACTTTTCCAAAATCTCTTTTTAAAATGTCTTCAGTTCACTTCTGGTACCATATAATGTTTTGTCTTTATATTTATCATGAAGAGAATTCGACTATATTTTTTATTTAATATTTATTTCAATATCTTTTGTATTAAATTATCACAACTAGTTTAAATATAAAACTCTGTATAGTATATTTCGCGTCGAAACTTAAACTGTATTAAATTCAGCGCACTGAATTTGGTAGTATGGTAGCATGTATTTACATGTAAAATTATCAATCATTCTGTAGTAAAGTTTAAAATTCATTTATAAAATTAAAATACAATCATAAAATGTACCTTAAGTTCAATAATAATCAAAAAAGAAGTTGGCCTAAGATAATTGAATTTTCTTATGTTTAAATAATCATAAATATAACTGTAAGTACAGTAAATTTCCGATAATTTGAATCAAGGAAAATGGTTCGACTTAACGAAAGTTCGACTTAAGCGAAGTCCCGTTAAGTTGAACTTTGAGATATTAGTTCGAGTTAAGGCGATTTTTATTTATTCAACGCTAAAGTATAAAAATTAAATGTACACTAATATAGTAATAAAAGGTGTGAAAAAAGTTCAGTGAAAGAAGCTACGTATGATCGGCTTGTATTAGCTTCTCTGATAATTGTTTTTCCACAATTAAGTTTATTTGGTTTATAAATTTATGAATACACTCCCCATTGTCACTGAATATCATGTAGCTTCGTAGTACTTCCAGGGCTTGACGTACATCACCCGATTGAGGGCAAGTTGGTTCGATCAAAAAATCTACATTACTATCTTTATCTTTTTCAGCCTCAAAATTTTTTTCTCTTAAAATGTCTGATATAATTTCCTCATCATTCATTATTGGCTCGGCAGTGTTGACAAAATCATCCATGTAAACGACATCTTTTGCTGTTGTTCCTTCAGGGAAGAACTCGTATGAATGAACAACAAGCTTTTGTAACTGGTCTTTGAGATCCTTAAAGGGATCATCCACATTAACGGAGGCGTCAAAACACATTTTTTCTAAAATTCCAGCTTTAATAAAATAATTCCAGCTTTTGCAAATAGTTTCGGTATTTAACTTTTGCCCAAGCTACATAAAGCATTTGCTTGGCATCCATTATAGTAAATTCCGGAAAAGGCTTTTTTTCCTATTGCATCTATTAATTTTTGAACAGATCGTGTTCTATAATGTGCTTTAAGTGACCTAATCACGCCCTGGTCCATCGGCTGGAGCTTCGTGGTAGTGTTTGGTGGTAAATAAATTAGTTCTATTGATTCGAGATTATCAATGATTGAATGAGCTGGACAATTATCAACTAATAAAACAATTTTTAGTCCTCTCTTTGTAAATTGCTGATCAATTTCACAAACTCATTCATCGAATAATGTGCCATCCATCCAACTTTTCTTCTGACTGCGATAACGGTAGGGTAAATTCTTTACATTTTTAAAGCATCTGGGCGATTTAGCTTTGCCAATAACAAACATTGGAAATTTTTTCCTTAACGCATTAGCAGATGCCAATCCTGTAAGACGTAGTTTGCTGTGTTTCCCACCGACACATTTTTCATGTTTAAAATGTAAAGGTTTATTTGGTTGAAGTCGGTAAAACAAGCCAAATTCGTCAGCATTTTAAATCTGGTTCAACTTATATTTTGATAAAATGGTTGGTAACATGGTTTCCTCCCATGGTGCTACCATTTCACTTGCACACGTATTAGCTTCACCAGAAACCGTTTTAAATGATATGCTGTATCGTTTCTTCCAAAAATTTGTTGACGTAATTAATGGACAGCCCCTTTACTATTTTCAAAACCTTATCTATTTTCAAAACATTTCTTTTGATGACATAACTTATTACATGATGATGTAGGGTTCGTCCATAAAGGACGTCACGCAGAATTTATATAATAATTAGAAGTAGAAGATCATTAGTCCTCTACCGTTGAGATTTTCATTGAACATAAATTGCTATATTAGTATATTACAGGGCCGACGACACCAGGGGCCCCTCCCCACTTTTTTTCTAGAAGACCTTTTTTTTTTTTTTTAGAAAAGATTTTTTAAAGAAATTTTTTTAAGATAAACAGAACTTTTTTTCACAAATAGATAATTGTGCCCCCCCGCCCTCTTCAAAACCCGTTTTGTCGGCCCTGTATTACAATGAAAAAGTATATATTCCAAAGAATACTCTTGAAATAAAAGCGGCAATGATTTATTAAGATTAAAAATAAATTAACTATATTATTCTTAATAATAATTAACTAATATTCACTGATTATTTTATAATAGAAAAATATATAATTCCTAAAATATGTTTGGAAATCAGACCTTAATTTGCCATGTCGTTATGAAACCACATTTAATTTTGTGTTAATTTTATATTCATCTTCGATGTTACAGAGGGTATTTTATTTTAATTTTTGGCGCTATCCAATATATACATATATATATATATATATATATATATATATATATATATATATATATATATATATATATATATATATATATATATATATATATATATATATGTAAATATAAATTATATATCTTTTTCCTTATAAATATATATATATATATATATATATATATATATATATATATATATATATATATATATATATATATATATTTAAATACACATATATATGTGTTTATATATACATACATACATATGTGTTTATATATACATACATACATATGTGTTTATATATACATACATACATATGTGTATATATAGACATATACATATACATATATATATATATATATATATATATATATATATATATATATATATATATATATATATATATATATATATATATATATATATATATATATATATATATATATATATATATATACGTATATATATATATATATATATATATATATATATATATATATATATATATATATATATATATATATAATATATATATATATAAACCCCCGTATTGTCGTCAATATTAATATTTTTAACTTTGCACAACTTTTGCTAAGTATTACTCAGTTAAAACAACAACTTTTCAAAAAAAAAATTATTAAAAAGAAATGTCTAGAAGGTAAGTCGAACTACCTTTATAATTTGGACTGGCCTTAAACAACCTGAGTTGTATAGAATTTTTTTTTTTTTTTTTTGCGTCACTCGTTCTTTTTTTAGATTTTTTTTTTTGTATGTATTTAGGTGCTCCCAGAAGTCCTTACGGTCTTATCATAGAGCACCGCGGGAGAGCATTTAGCGGGAAGTTCACGCCTCCTTCCGTGCCAATGTCGCTTGTTGAGCTGGAGCTGGCGTCGAACCCCGGACCTCTGGGTTCTGAGCCAGAACTCTAACCACTGCGCCACGGCTGCTCAAAGATGATGATAGATGATAGATGAGAGAAATAAAAGATAGATGAGAGGAATAAAAGTTTAATAGTAACTTTTCTTTGAATAAATGAAAATTGGAAGAAAAAATTGCTTGAAAATTTGTATTTGTTGTGTTTTAATTTTTCATGTTAAGATACAAATGCCAAATACGATACAAATTGGGAAATACCAAATATAATATGTTTTTTAACGCGCTTAATGACATTTTCACAATTTAAATTACCATTTATCTTGAATTATTGCCATTAATTAATGTGTTAATTATTGCGTTATATAATACTAGTTTGTCCGTATTTTTGTTAAATATTAGTTGTATAAAACGGGCGAAAATAAACAAACTTCATGTTTTTTATTTGATGCTTATAAAATATTGAACAGTAAACTTATAATCAAAATTTATAACGCTGACTTGTGTTGCTATTAATTGTACTTTTAATGCAAAACCAGGATCTCACATATCCTTTCACGAATTTTCATATCTGATACTACTGTCAACTGTATTGTTTAGTGTATTCTTGTACTTTTTTTTCATAACCTTAACAGGTTCTAATTGCTATGGAATTTTAAAAATTTCATTATCAAAAATCAAATGTAAAATAAAATGATATTTCCTTTTTATCCGTATCCAACTTAGCAAATTTAGCAATTTAAAATAAATCAGCGTAATCAAAAAAAATTTATAATAAAAAAAGTTAATTCATCAAATATCTCTAATTAATACTGTCAGTTAATGAAAGTAATTGTTAATACTTTTTTTCGACGGGAAAACAAAAAATATCATAGCGTAAAAATAAACAGAGAAAAGTTCTTATTGTTTAAATAAAAATAAGTAAGATTCAGAATATATAATACTGCGCTCTCTTGCACAAAAACGAGAGACTGTATACATAACGTTCTATATAATGTAAGACACTCATATAAAAAATCATAAGATTCGTAAGTAAAGCTTTAATATTTGTTTTAACTTAAAAACAAAAGAAATATAAGTAAGATATATAATATAAAAATTATTAAGATATTGGTAAAAAAAAATTCCTCTTATGAAATAAAAAGCTTTTATTATTTTTGATTTTTACAAAAAATTGTTGTAAAAGTTGTTTTGCTGTATGTTAAAACTTTTTTTTTTAATAAAAATAGAATAAAGCAGCTTTGTTTAATTACACTTTTCTTTTGTGAAAAATCTACCGTGGCATCAAATGCTAAAACTTTCAATGGAATCGCCAAAGTCTGTAGATTGCGACCTATAATTTAAAGACTCCGAGTTATTGAAAAAAATGAAGAAGGCGAGCTTCGGCTAAAACAACAACATTAGTGTTTTTCGGTAAGCATTCATTATCTATTTTTAATCAAAAAAACTTGGTTCAAACTTTTTTTTTAACATTATCTTTAATATGAACACAACATGTATTGGGAGTTTGGGATCCCTTTAATGACTTCAAATATGCGACTTGACATACTAGTCACAAGATTTATATATATATATATATATATATATATGTATATATATATATATATATATATATATATATATATATATATATATATATATATATATATATATATATATATATATATATATATATATATACATATAGTCACAAGATAGCAGCATTATCTTTGAAAAGTGAAATTTTTACCCATCAATTCCTTGCCATGTTCAAGCAAATTTATTTCTAATAAGTCAGTTTAGTCCTGTGAATTCATTTTTGTTGAAATTCATGCCAGTAAAAGTTTTCCAGCAAAGGAAAAAGCCCCCCAAACCATAACAGCTCCACCACCAAAGTTGCGACTCATCCAAGTTTCTTTCACTTTTCGAAGCCAGTAATATTGATAGCCATCAGGACCATCTAGAATAAACTTTTTTTTATCAATAAAGAGAACTTGATGCCACTCTTCCCGCTGAGACATATGTTCTTTTGCAAATTGTAATATAACTACTTTATGACGAGCAGTAAGTTTTGGTTTTTGTTTACGCTTTTTCTAAACTGTGTTTGGATCTTCATGTAAGATTTGCGTTGAACAGATACAGGTAATTGTAAATCAGCACGAATTTGAGATGCAGTCATGTGCTGAGCAGCAGCGTGATGTACAATAACTTGTTTAGTATGATTATCAATTTTATGTTTGCCACCACTTCCCTTATAAGCTCCATAGTTAACGCCAATCTTGAAGTAATTATTAACCACTATTGGAGATCTTTTAATTTTCTTTGCAATTTCCTAATTAAATAAGTCTGTATGTTTGTATGTTTTGATTACTGCTAATTATTTGTTCATTAAACGCTTACCACGTCCCATTTCAAATTAAGGTATCAAAAACCAAATGTTAAAATTTTTATGAGCACTGATTTCACAGTCTTTGTTCAACTTACGAATAATAAAAACTTCACAAATACATATCACCAGATCAAAATATACAAGTAAACTGAAAATAATTATTGATGAGGCTAATTCTATCTGTTACCTCAAATATCAAGTATTATACATTTTATGGTTTTTTCAAATGCATCGCGATTTAATTATGCTATAATATGATCTAAAAAGTTATTGTTTGTAACAATTATATATGTGTGTGGATACAAAAGATGCACCGCACAAACTTGCTTACAGATTTACAAAATATTGGATCAGTAGATGGCTATTGAACTGATCCAATATTTATATATATGAGGCTATTTATATTTATATAATAATAACTTATAAATTATTTTTTTATTTCTATAGACTAATCAATTCAATACTCTTATGCAGAAACATCCATTAAAAAAAAGTCAAGGGCCTTGCACCAGACAAATTGAGGTAGTTCTTCAAAAATTAAAAGTGTAGCGACAAGCTTACCATGGAAAAAGTTAAATTCTTAAAGTACTTTTTTTTAATTGCCTTGAATATTATTATACTTAAAGAAATATTTTATTGACTTTATAAAGTTTAATGTTTTTATAGTATTTTAATTAATAATATTATTACAAATTAATTAAAACTTGAATACTATATTGTATTGTTATAAAGTATTGTAATAAGTTTGTTTGGGGGTCTTGTTGCCCAGCAATGCAACTTAGAAGTATTTTAAAGTGTTACCATCAAAAACAAATCCTAAGAACACGCGGTTAAGGCGATATTTAAATAAAAGGAAAAGATATTGAATACAAATCAAAAAATCATTTTTTTATCATCATTTTGGGTATTTTTTTTTTACCCTAAAGTTTTTTTGTACCTAATTGTAAAAACTTTAAATTATGAAGTTTTAGGGCTTAAAAATGTGATAAACAGCTTATAGTTGAAGTAAAATGTAGAACCATGAAAATGAACTGTACTCTTTTTTTTAAAAAAAAAAGCTGTTTTCATAGTTTCATAGTTATTAAAAACATATAACAGCATCAGAACTTTTTCTCTGCTAAAACTCTAAATATATATTGGGAATCAAACGGTAGCAAGTTTGTGATTTATGGTGTTTCTATGTCTGTTTGGGCCTACTTAAATCACCAAATTTTATAATGGAAAAAAATTTTTCTAATACTATATCCTTTTATTTATGATTAGACTTACATATATATATATATATATATATATATATATATATATATATATATATATATATATATATATATATATATATATATATATATATATATATATATATATATATATATATATATATATATATATATATATATATATATATATATATATATATATATATATATATATGTAAATATTTTTTTGCAGATTTTGACAACTGGTAATATAAACTGAGAAACCCAAGAATACAAAAATGATTCAGTTTTTATATCTAACTTTTGGACGGTTAAAATTATTGTGATATTCTTTTTCTGTTAAAAGAAATTATTATTGAAAAAGTCAATTTTTAACGTTTCAAATAATATTTATTATTTAATATTAAATTTATTATATTATAAATATTAAAATAATATTAAATTGTCTACTTAATATTTAAATAAAAAGGTAATACAAGAAAAGATAAAAATGGGTTTTGGAGCGGTGTAAAGTTAAATTACTAACTTACTTTAAAGCAAACAGGTTGCGTTATTATAAGTTCAGAAACATTGTGTTATTTTTCTTAACTGTTATTTTTATGTATTAAATATATTTTTAGATTTTAGTGTTTTTTTAATTGATATTAAAATATCAAATCGCATTGAAAAATATTATTCGATATTATTCAATAGTGTATTTATATGTATTTTAGCGTCTTTACCTGTTTATTTCTATCAAGTACACTCAAAATTCTTAAAATTGCAGTCCGTAATGAAAAAGTTTAAAAACGTCTTTGATATAAAAAGATTACTATATTTAAACCAGTTTCTGTGTTACTCAAAACGGTTCAAAATAATTCTTTCAATTCTTTATATATATAAAATATTATAAATATTTTTTTTAAGTCTAAATACTTAACTAAAAAGAAAGACAAGATGAAATCTCGTTTCAGGTGTTTTAACACGCGTAGACACGGGACCAAAAAGATTTTTTTCATTCCGTAAAAATAAAAGCTAGACGTTTCAAGTAGGAATGTACCGAAGCTTCGGCAATTTTGCCAAAGCTTCGGTACATTCGTTTCAGACAATTAACAAATTTAAATGTGCTAATAATAGCAATTCGCTTATTGAAAGTTTCATGAAAAGGTAACAATTTAATAAAATTGTTGCAAGTTTAGTTTGTGAGGATGGTTTCACAATGAATGAAATAAGAAAAAAGTCTTTTATAAGACAAGTTATTTATGATAAAGCATATAACCTTCCCAAAAATTCGTCAAAAGTATAAAGCCTTGGGCTGGGTCGGATAATTTGGAATTGTGATGTCGTAGAGATTCAAAAGCTTGTCAATCAAAATTTTAAAAAACTTAACACAACCAAAATTTAACAACATTCAGTGCAGCACTTAAACAGCTATGGCACAGTGGTTGGAGCGCTTGATTTAAAATTAAAAATCAATTCAACGCGAGCTCTCGGCATATTTCGTGTCATCGGTAAGGAAGAAAGACTTTTAACCTCCTAGTTAAAAGCTCTTCTGTGGTGATATGTGACAAAACCGTTAGGTCTTCTTGGGACGCCTAAAACAAAAATTAAAAAAAAAAAAGAATATGTAATCACTTTGGAAATACATACTGTTGCATCGACAACTGACGATGCAAGTATAAGTTTGGACGTGAAAGCCCTGCTCATCACGTGCAATGCACCAATTACGTTATTAATACGGATGTGATGAATACTTTTTGTAAGAAAAGTAAGAAACTGGATTTTTGTGATCAAATATGTGGTGATGAAATAGTTTATAATTTTCAGAGTAAGAAATGGAAAATAACTTAAATAAAGTTCAAAATGGTGAAATATTTGTCGAAAATTATAGACAAGACCACCGAATTAAAATTTAGGAAAGTTACAATAAAGTTATAGAAGAAATTCAAAAAGTTGTAGATTTTTTAACAAATACTAGCATTATGTGAAACAACAGTATTCTTTTTTTAACATAATCTTTTCATAGAAGCCCTATTTTGGCTTTTAACAAATTTAAAGTAAAAAATAAAATTGATAAAAAAAATTATATAAATCTCCGTTTAACAATAAGTAGAATAGCCCAGCATTTGCTGGGTTGTTCTATTTATTGTCTTATACACTTATGCCAATTTGCAAAAGTGTGAATTGGTATAAGCGTGAATTGGCATAAGTGCAAATCAACATAACGTGACGTTAGAACAATAGGGTTCTATCTCCCTTTTGTACTGTTAAGAGAATTTAACAAAATTTGTTATACTCTCTTAAATTTCAAAATTAAAAGTAAAAATTCGTTAAATTAAAAGATCAAAATATCAAATTTGTTAAATTGATTGCTTAGAATACACATTATTTATTATTTATTGAGTAATATAAATTGGTGTAAGACAAAATAGCATATCCCCAGTGGGCACCGGACCAAAAAAACGTCTTTTGAACGTTCAAAAGACGTTCAAAAGACGTCCAAAACGTGTACGAGACGTTTAAAAGACGTCTTTTTTACGTCCATGCCCACTGGGTCGGTAGATGAGAATAATAAGGTTCTATATCCAAATTTTTATCATAAAAAATTTAATTTTCTGTTTTTAATTATAATATAATTTTTGTGTTCAAATTTATATAATATTAATATATTAATCTTTTTCTTAGTGTTTATAAAATTAAAAAATTAAAGAAATTAAAAAATTATTTGTGGTCAAGCAATTTTAAAAATTATGAAATTAATAATGGAAGAATAATTATAAAACATAAATAACATAAAAAACATATATTTTATGAATATAAACAACAACAACATTTAAATAATTAAAAATCGAAAGTTAAATTCTCACAACGTTAAAAAATGGAGATGGAACCCTATTATTCTAACGTCACGATAAGTACGAAGCTGTTGCAAAAGCTGGCATAAATGCGAAGTAGCATAAATTGACAATTGTGCCACTTCGTACTTATGCCAGTTTTTGCAACTGCTTTGCACTTATGGTAGTTCGCACTTATGACAGATTGTACTTATGTCAATATTTGTAAATTCTTATAGCGCACTTATGCCAATTCGCACTTATGAAATTCGCACTTATTCAGCTTCCCCCCAAAAAGTAGAAGTCCTTTTTAGGACTTTGTGATTATTTTATTGTATGCCACTTCAGCGTATTTAGCTGTAGCACACATTTTTTTGGCTACGGTAAAGAGCTTTTTCTTAATATTTTTAGTTTCCTCGCGGAAATCTTTCTAAATGTTATCATATGCGTTCTAGAGTTTCATTTTTATTTTTTATTTTTCAAGAATTTGCGGTCAATGAAATTTAGAATTTTTACCACAATACTCTTCTCCTTTCCTTTTTTTTTTCTTTTCCTTTTCCGTTATCTTTTCTGTTATCCGTGTACGATGTGTTTTTTCGATGAACACTTCCTGTTTAGTACCAAATTTTTCTTTCATAAATGTTTTTTATTAGCTCCACTCTTTTTGCCCCTGTCTCACCTTCAATTTCTTCATTTCCCTCAATTCTTAAATTTTTACGACAACCCCAGACTTCTAGATCTGCTAATTTCTCCTTTAAAATTTCTTTTTCTTTAACTATAGATTTATCTAGTAATGATAGATTATTTTTAGTTGCCATTTTAGATTTATTTAGTGTTTTGTATTGTATAATGGTTCAAAAACTTGATTGCTTTATTTTTTTCATTGAGTTCTTTTTTCAAATTCTTATGTTATTCTTCATATTGATCAAATCAATTTATATAATTTTGAATACAACCATTGAAGGTTTTGATCGAGATGTTCTCATACATTTTAAGTAGTGATTTTACTCGAGATAAAGAATTTTTTTTCCATTTTATTAAGTTTATTAAATAGTTTAAAAAGTTTAGTAAACTTATTGGATTTAGCGGAAAAATTGGAAAATTATAAAATAATTTATTTTCAAAAAATAATAAATTTGATATTTTCAAATAACCTTCTCCGTTTGTTTATCTTATTACTAATATTTTTAAATTTCGTGAATAAAATGTATATTAATTAAGTACTTTTAAATTGAAAAAATCTAAAATGTTCTTGATGTATTCTTAAAAAACATGATGACTTTGGTCATTTATATCTACTTTGAGTCTCTGGCTGTTTATATAAATCGTGTTTTTTTTTAATTTTATAAAAACGTTTCTTTGTATTTTTATTTTTTAATTGTATGAACAGCAAAACATATGTTGAAAAAAAAAATAAACAACAAAAAAAAAGCAAACTTGAAATCATTTAAGAAATACTTTTTGCATCGAGGCAATATCAACTTCAATGACTGGAATATCAACTTCAGTCATGATACAAATGATGGTATCAACTTCAATGATGATATAATCCTGATCTATGATTTTTTAAAAACATTTTAAAACCTAAGTTTAAAATCTAAATTAGGCGTTAGATATTAATCTCTAAGCTAGTTCAAAATTATTTATCTTAGTAATCGTAAGTAGTTTGTAAAATCAAAGACTCTTCTTTGCAGTTATTAATGAATGTAACATATAGTGTCCCACAAAAATCCATAATTGGACCACTATTATTTTTAACATACATAACCAATCTTAATAAAGCCTCTAACTTAATTACTATAATTTTTTCTGATGACACAAATCTATTCTAAACTTATGAAAACATAACTATACTTTTAATAATACGACACAAGAACTAAATAATAGATCAAATAGATTGTCCCTAAATATTGATAAAACAAAATGGACATTTTTTAGCTCAATTTCCGGTCTGTCAAATACGATGCATTGATAATGCAACAAAAATTAAAATCCTCTCGGAGCTCTTGTAGGCGAAAGCTTATGCGTGTGATACCTCATGTCATACCTTATCTCCCATGAAAATAATTTTAAAAAAATGCGATTTTCAAACTATAGTTTTTTTTTTAAGAATATAATTGGTTAGTCGGCTGTTTGACACATTATAGATGGGTGATTTTTAATTTGAGAACTTTTTTTTTTTTTTTTTAGAAAACAGTTGGTACTTTTTAAGGATTCGCTTTTTCCATTTCATTCCTAGAATCGCCCCTGCAGTCAAGTACTTACTTAAAATTAACTTAATGATTTTTTCACATGTTTTAAACAGTACTAGTCTGTTTAGCGGACTTTTGATGTGTAAATTTATTTTTGTAAAGTTTTTTCTCTTGTTTCCGGATCTATAAAACTCTTTTTTTACCCTTGAGTGTCTCGTTCTGCCTATTATCGCATTATCCTATTGTGCATCCTAATGTACTATAATATATAATCGGGTAATATTTTTATTAGTATTACCCTAGGTAGTATTACCCTATTATATAATATAGTTTAAAAACGGGGCAAAACGAGACAAAGCAATTAGATTTCTTTTGCTACGGACGTGTTTGGAAGGTTAAAATTAAATTATAGTTTTAAAGATTGGGTCATTGTTTTGAGACAATAAAATGGCTATCGCGCGAAAAGATGGTGGAGCAAATTTCAGATATTACGAATTTCAAGATACTTTAGATTCTATTGAATCTGTAAGGCAGTGGCTTTTAAGAAACTCAAAAAGTGTAAGGCTGCTATATAAGTAACCTTTCAAACGCATGTAATCTCTTCATAAGATTAAATGGTTTATTCAATTATTTTTTGTTTATTATAAACAGCTAAAAAAATAAACTTTAAAAGTTTATGTCTACAAATTACATATAGTATATATAATATATACATACATAAACAACTGAAAAATAATTAAATAAACCATTAAATTTTTATAAATTGAATACATGATTTTGAATATGTGTTGATACGTTTTTTAGTTGTTTATGTATGTATATAATATACATACCTAAACTAAAAAATGTTGAAATAAATATGTATGATATATGTTTGTGTGTGTGTTTGCGTGTACACGTGTATATATTTATGCAATTACATATATATATATATATATATATATATATATATATATATATATATATATATATATATATATATATATATATATATATATATATATATATATATATATATATATATATCTATGAGCAGCTGTGGCACAGTGGTAGCACACTTGTCTCAGAAACAAAAGATCGGTGTATACGAATACTACACTTGACTACACCGGACCTACACCAGACCACATCGTAGTATAAAACACAATTTTAATAGAGCGAAACATGCGTAAGTTATATTTGTGATACATATATACAATAAAAATTATTATAAATCTTAAAAAAAATTTAAATTTAAATTAAAATAGCAACTGGCGCTGTGAAGTATTCATGCTTCGACTGAATAAAATATGGACAGGCGCTGTAGTGTGTGCATAAAGTGACTGAATAAAATAGAGAGGCGCAATGAAGTGTACATGCAAGTGCAAAGGATTTTTGGTAGGCCAAGCAGTCCAAAAGAATAACTTATTAATCTCGTAAAAAAAAGCCTACCTCTCTGCTTAAATCCAAACACTTATTTATGAAAATTAATTCTTTTTTCAAAAAATCAAAAACATGAACGAGATACACGTATGCTATAAAATTCTGACTAAAATATATATTTTTATATATTTTAGTCAGAATTTAAATTCATCACTGTGGGTGCACAATTAAATTTGTTATAAAAATTTTAATTTTTCAAATTTTTTTTCTTTGTATAAATTTTTATTGCATTTATGTACTACGAATGTAACATAATAAATTTATTTAATATAAAAGTGTTTTGCTTTACTAAGATTGTTTTTTATACTCCAGTGTGGTCCGGTGTAGTCCGGTGTGGTCTGGTGTATTATTCATATACACCCCAAAGGATACGTGGTTCAAACCCCACCTCTGGGCAAGTTTTGCTATATTGGTTAGAAAGGAGGTGTGAACTTTAAAAGATGTCTCACTGAGTCCAAAATACATTTTTTCTTTGTATTCCGGATTATTTGAACAAACGGTGGCTTGATAAACAATGTTGTTAGAAAGATTATGGTTGCTCATCGAACATTCGGATTCATCAATGCAGTTGCATGTCTTTTCATTGCCTCCTCATGCAACGTGTTTTTATTGTGAGAGTTGATAATGGATTTTATGTTTAACATGCATGAATAACTTATTTTGATTGTGTTTCTATTAAATATTTTATGGAGTCTGCTCAATAATTAAGAAATTTATTTTGATTATATATAAATTTCATAATTTCTTTTTTTGTTTTTCATTATAAATCGCTCTATTATGAAATTTATATATAATCAAAATAAATTTCTTAATTATTGAGCACGAACAAGAGTTGTGTATTATTTTAATACAACACTACTTAAAACGATATATATATATATATATATATATATATATATATATATATATATATATATATATATATATATATATATATATATATATATATATATATATATATATACAAACATTTTATGCTGTATAAAAATTGTATAAAAACATAGACCTGAAAAGTTGGGGAAAGTATACTACTCAATGCAACTAAGGCATATAACAAACAAACTTGTAAAAAAAAAACAGCCGATAATTTAAAACAAAGCTGATTGGTTGTTAATGGCAAACCGAAAAACTTTTTAGTTACTTAATTTATGTTTATTTTTAGTATTTAATTTATGCAAACAAAGAGTTTGCATTGAAAGTAATTTATTTATAAAGTTTACCGCCTATAAAGTTTACCGTTTTTTACGCATTCTGAGTTAAGTAATTTATTATTTCAAGATGGCCGAATAAGTCCCGAGTATTTCAAATAATTATAATAAATATCGAAAACAGTTTTTTTTATGGGGCTAGAATTAATAGTTAGTTCATTCTTTTATAACTTGTTCATTTCACTATAAATTTTAAACTATAACAAGATATAAGTTATAACAGTAACTTATGGTATTTTAAACTTCGCCAAACGAGAAAATTATAAGATAATATGAGAGATATTAAGTTTAAAAAATAACTAATAGTTACAAACTAATGTAAAAAAGATACAAATTCATACTAAAGAACCCTTCAATACAATAAAAGGCGGGGGTGGGGGGGGGTGGTTGAGTAAAATTTTTTTTTTCACAATTTGATTTTTTTTTTTATGCTTTAATTCGAGCCCTTGCAGTTATAAGTTACGTTTTTCTGGTGCTTTAGAAATTTGTGAAGATCTATGAGCAAGAATGTTAATTTGCTCTATAGGATTCATTTTGTTTTCTAGTTCCTTTTTGGAGATTAAAGAAGTTTCATTGCTCCCATTAGGGGTTGGAGGATAATTATCGATGGCTGTTAGTTCTAAATTGTTGTTTGATGTTTGTGTTATAGGACTTGTTCTAATGGGAGCCAGCTGTTTAGTAGACACTGTGTCTCATGACCACTAGGAAATCTCACATAAGCATAATGAGGATTTGCTTCAATGAGCTGAACCTCATTTACTGAATCTTCATATTTACTTTGCATCACATTTCTTTTTATAAGTACAGGTCCTGGATTGACAAGCCATGAAGGAATTGAAGATCCAGATGATGATCTTCGTTGAAAATTGAAAAAGTGTTCATGTGAACTACAATTAGTAGAAGTACATAATAGAGGTTTTGTAGCATAAAGTGCATCAAGTAGAACTCTTTTCAATGATGATATAGGCATTTTTCGAGATTTCAGAGTGAGTAAAATCAACTTCCAAATAATTCCATTGTATCTTTCAACTTGGCCATTTCCAGTTGGGTTGTAAGGGGTTGTTCTGCTAGTTATGTTCCCTTTTGATAAGAACCAGTACTTTAATTCAGAAGATATTAATGAAGATCCGTGATCGAGAATGAACATAGCTAGGCATACCAAAGATGAAAAATTATAAATTGTTCTTAACCAATTGTTGCATGTTTTTGCTGCATCTGGTGAGTTCGAATATATACCAAGTCTATTAGGTTTTAATGGCTTAAAAAAAAAGTTCTTTTTTTTAAAAGCCAGAAATCATTTCATAAACATATCTTGCTCCATCCAATATGTTTGAAATTTAATATTTGGGACCCATTGTACTGCCTCCTTTTAAACACACGTCTTGTCCCTTTTTGACACACAACTATTGTTTTGCCTTGATCATCCAAAGAAACTGTTTTTCATATTGCTTGGTGACGCATTCAAAAGAACAATCAATTGTTTCTGGCGTACAAGTGGCTTTATTAAATGCTAAGTTGTCTGCTTTCTATTAAAATCTCTCTTTGCCAGGCTTGCAATTTTTAAGTAAGTGTGATTGATCTTCACCTTTAAAGTAGCCAGAATCTAATTCAAGGAGTTTATTTTAGGTTAAAACATAATCCCAGTCACCAAGTGAGTGGATCATATAATTTTTTCTGTTTCATTTGAGAGTACCGTTGTTGTACCTGAGTCATGGAAACTTTTGTTGTTATTTTTTCAATCTTTGAGTGTTGAGAATGGAATGCCATATTTAAATGCAGCTTTTCTCAGTCACATACTGTTTTCTTTCATATCAGTTAATGCGGCTAGTATATCATCTTCCTTGCATGCTTTTGTTTTTTTAGTTGACATTTTGAAGTGAGTCAGTTGAGTTAAATTGAGTGAGTTATGATTTTATTGACAAATAACATAGTAGTTGATTTTTAATAATGAAAAAGTGATGGTTGTGTTGACAAATAACATAGTTCGTTTTTAAATAAACCGCAACTAACACTATGTTAATTAGATACAGATAGACGCTTAGTCACTTGCAAAAAACTAAACTAAGTAAATAATCAAGTGCAATTTTATCAGGAAAGAGAGTTTTTTTTTTACTTTTTTGATTTTATATTTAACTTTTTGTTCTAGCTGCATAAAAATATGTTATCAGAATGGAAATTAAATTTCCAACAAGATGGTGCTGAAAGTATTTTATATCAGTTTCGGTTCTAGCGCTATTTCGTTTGCAATGAGAAAAAATATATAAAAGTTTTTGATTCCCTGTTAAAGATGTATATAAAAAGAAAAAAATTGAGTTGAATTAGCATATAATTTTATCAATTTAAATAAAGGAGATAATCCTGTATTCGAATGTTTTTTCAATTTTTTTCATAGCCATATCCATTTAGTTTTTATTTGATAATTTCAATCAGTGTGCGAAATGATGTGGTATGCGGTTTGGCTCAGTATTACTCTATTTTTTGTTTGTAATATTTTTTATTTTTGTTTAACTTTTTAAAAGTAAAAAATTTTTATTATTTGCAAAGCAGCATCTTTAAGAAATAGTAGTGCTAAGTGCAAGCTAATGTGCTAAGTTGTTTTATTTAAAACAAGACCTGTATATTTAGAACTACCTGGCTCTGACACAGAACTCGACAACAAGAAAGTAAAAATGAGAAAGACATTTAAAGATGAACTTAAAGAATTGTTTAATATTACAACAAAGACAAGATGACAGAAATACAGAACAAATGAGATGACAAATTCCTTTGCATGCAAAAGGGAAGATATTTTTTCATGCAATTGGAGAGGAGTAGATGTAAAGATAGTAGCAAAAGAAAGCGAGGAAAAAAGAGAGAAAAGTGAAAATGAAATATGAAGAATGCATGACAAGGGGCATTCATGAAATAGAAGTTGTACTTTTTTTGTTAACATCTAATTGGAAGGCAAAAGAAGATGAAGAGTATCGGACAACTTAGACTAAGACATGTACATCTACAATGTCAACATCAATAGCTTTGTTTCATCAACAAGAAATAAATTTTTGAATATCTTCCAGCCCCCTGAAGTTCTAGGTATTTTGGGTTGCGTTTGCCTCCCATAGAGCTGTGTTTGTTGCCAGCGCTGTTGCACAGTCGCTTGGACATTTCAGAAATAACATTATTACCAAGTTCAATCAGATGATCCAAAATAAAAAAAATGACAACAAGCTGCTGTAATGGATGAAAAAAATGTTATTGTTACAGGGAATGGCCAGGAAACACAGTTGGCTATTCATAAATGGGATAAAGGAACTAGAGAGATTCAAACAAATGCCTTTATTGAAGTAATTGATAAATGAGATCTGCTTTTACAGATCTAAGTCCTTGTATTCAACACAACAGCAAGAAATACTGGGTTTCATAAGGATGGGTTTGTTAATATTAAAGAAGCTTTAGGAACTAAAATGGTCTGGATTTCATGCCATCATCATGTTATCAAAGATATCCTTGAATAAGTTTTTATGTTTCTGTTTGGTCCAACCCAAGTTCCATCAACTGCACTATTCAAACAGTTACAGAAATGATCAATAAACCAACATGTTTATTGTACAGCAACTGTTTCAGGATTGAATACTGAAAAACATGCAACAGGAAATTCTTGTCTATTTACAAGGTACTTTTGAAAAAACAGCAATAAAGTAACAATTATCAGGAATTTTTACGTTTATTCTTTTAGTTGAGTAGAACAAAGCACTATTTAGAATCCAATCTTGACTTAATGACATTAAACTTTTGTCAAATCTAAATACTTATCTAATAAATACTGTTGCCTTGTTGGCAAACTTCAAATCTGAAGACTTATCCAATGAAGAATGTTGCCAGCAAGGCAACAGTCTTCATTGGATAAGCTTTTTCTCTCTAAGCATCTGATTTGCATGACCCTTTTAGATGACAGAGCGTCAGCATCAATCAATCAAAAAAAAAAAAGTACAAAATCTACATCAACCAAAATTGACACCCTTCAGTGTGTAAAGTTGATAAATGAATCTGAATAGTTGAGATTGGAGGATCAAGTGATCAAAAGGATATCTTTCTTTGATGTCTTTATTTAGGAAGGCTGAGAAAAGTCTCAGATATTCCTTAAGAAACCAACAGGACAGTGGAAATCTAATCCAATCAATCAAAAGCTTTTATTAACTGGCTGCACACATAACAGTTATTAATGATGCAGCTCAAAGGTAGATCAGTTTTATTGAGAAATACAATAACACGCTGACAAAGAATGAGAAAGAGAAACAGTTTATTCATTGATTGGTTGCAAGCCATCACAAGAAATTCCCAACGTTATAAAAGACATCACTTATGTGGAACAATTTATCTGAAAACTGTAAAACTAAATTCTTAATTATATTAAATTTTTTGGTTGCATTTTTTAATTATAACTTTAATTTCTCAATTTTGCTTTAATATAGAATTCTTTAAGTTTTGAATTTATAATCAATATAAAAATATTTTAAATATTGGCAGAACCTAAAAACTGTAAAATGAGTTGACCTCTAAACCTTAAATGTTTTCATTAAAGTTTTTCACAATTGTTAAAATAATAACAAAGGACAAAGGTCTCTAAAATTCAACAAATTCAATCAGACTCTGTTAATATCCCTACTGTATCGTTGCTGTGGATACCATCACTATCCACAAAACTAAGAAAAATATTTCAGAAAGCTGGCTACAGAGTAGTCTTCAAATCAATTCCAGATTTAAAAATATTACTAAAGTCAAAAAACAAAACTAAATTACCACAAAATAATCAACCCGGAACTTATTTGATTGAATGCCAATGCTCAAAGAGATACGTAGGCGAAACTAAACTTCAAATTAGGACTCGGACTCAACAACATCTAAAAAGTTTAAACGAGGGGAAACATTATCAATCTGCAATAGCCACCCATAATAAGTTTTGCTCACAAGAAATAAAATGGGAAAACGTAAAAACTATTAAAGTTGAAATTTGATTAAAAAGTGCACTAAGCTCTAGAAATACAGAGTTTCCAATGTTCACCTTTACATAGCGGAATTAATTTAAACAACGGGCAGTTTGTGAAAATTAAATTTTGGACTCCATTTTTTACATTTTTATGTAAGCAAGAAAAAAGCCATTCAACTGCTGACGTCAGTTAGTTTTTAACTGTTTCTAATGTTACAAAAAAAAAAAAAAATTATTGTATAATTTTTACGAGCTGATGATGCTAGTAACCATAATTGAAAATTTCGAATAATAAACTATAAATTGTATTAAAAGAATTCGTATTAATTGATGTTTTCTGACTATATATATATAACATATATGCATGATGTCAACACTAAAGATTTTCTTTTTTATAGTTTGCTCAAGGGGAACCTCCAAATGCAAAAGGGCTATGCGAGTTGATTAAACAATTAGTACAATACCAGGAGGTATCGATATCTAATTTATTTGTTATGTTTTTATTATTGTTTACTTTGAATTATTTTTTTAAATCTTGTTAACTCTTTAAGCCTACTATGCATTGCTCTAAAATCAAATAAAGAAATAAGCTAATATCTAAAGAAACATCCAGTATGTTAAAATGAATGTTTGACAAGATATTGAATGTTTGCTTTCTAATTCTATATTTAAAACAATCAAATTTGGTTTTTATATAAAAGCTGTTTTATTGATTTTTTTTTTCAGTTAATTTGAAATTTAAGATGAGTTTGGAAAACTTAATAAGTCTGAATAACTTTATTAGAAAAACAGCACATGCTTTTATTTTATAGCAGTTTACTGATTATATCTGTGATAAAGAGCGATGACTTTTTCCTGAACATGTATGAATTTAGACTCTTTACCTGCTCTAAATAGATAAAATCTACAGATTTAATTAAGAACTATATTTGTTAATCTTGTTATTTCAAAGAATAAAACCAAATTATTTTGTTATTTAAAAAATTTCATCAATAGCTTAGCTTCTTTCAAAGTTCAAAAATAGTTCTGCTGCTAAATTATATTTAAAAACATGTAGGTTCTTTTTAAAAATTGAACTCAGAACAGTTTTTTTTTATGGTTCTTATTTTAGTTCATCGTATAAGGTATTCTTTTTTATTTTCTTTATATTCACTTGGAAAAGTTTATTAAATTACTTTTCAGATTCATTTAAACTTTGAAATGATTGTAATTAAATCATAATCATAATCATCAATCAACCAATGAAATGAACCAGAAAATGAACCAGAAATAATTAACAACATTATTACCTATAGAACTATGTTAAAAAAATACTGTAGGATTTCTTTATTTTTATTTTAAACACAAGAAAAGGTTTTCTCCAGATATACTCAATCTTTTTTGTTTTTTTTTAATTTTATTTTTAGTTTTCAATACATTTCATTAATTTGATAACATATTGAAGTAATACAGAAGTTTGGTATTTATGATATGTTATTTTTATTTTATTTTTTTATCTCCAAAACACAAACCTTGATGAACAAGGTCCTTGCACAGAGAAAAAAGTTGAGCATGGTACTACCAGAGATGTGGAAGGGATCAAACTCTGAACTTTTTGCTTATTATTTACCGCTACACCACTAATGCATTAAGTTTAAAGGTTTAACAAAAACATAAGGTTTTTAAACCCTTAAAATTCCCATTTTATAAAGACAAATTTGTATTTCTAATTTTTTTAAAGAAATTTAATTCTGTATAAAAAATAATTAAGAAGGTGAAATCAGAAAAAATCTCTCAACAAAGTGAAATCCTCTCTTTGCTTAATAATGCCTAGTGAAAAGATGCAAAAATGATTGTATTTTTAAAAATAAAAATAATTCTTAAATTAAATATTTTCTTTATCAGAACTTTGTCTACTTCCATTTTAACAATTTTTTATTATCTATGAAAGCATATTAGTCCAAATTTTTCATTATCTATGAAAGCATATTAGTCCAAATTTTATATTATCTATGAAAGCATATTAGTCCAAATACACATTGTGTTGCTGGGTTTTCATAATTTCTTTTCTATATAAAGGACAGTAAAATCTTTAGAATATTTTACTCTTCTTTCTATAGAATTTTAGATGCAGCAGTATAATTATCTGTCATAATTAATAAATTATTGCAATAATAACGCAATAGAGGTTTTAATGAGCTTCCTGTTTTAAATTAAGATATATTAGTGGCTCTGTTATATAGATTTGTTCTATTTAGGTTTTCGCTAATGTAATAAATATATACATTTTGCACTATAAATTTTTTAGGATGCATTTGGTAAGAACATAAGTAATCCTCCATTAACTAGATTACCGGTAACTTTTTAAAGTACTTTTATTTTTGTTAAATATTTTTAATATTTAATAACTTTTTTTATTTAATATTTAAATTTAATATCAAATTATAAATAAAATCAAAATAAAATATAAAATTTTGATAATATTTAATAACATTTTTTCCAAAAAAAACATTTTTATTTTTCAATGTTATATTTTAATATAACAAATTTTTTTTTTCTTTTTTTTTTGCAAATATATATATATTTTAATAACAAGTTCTTTAAAACTTTTTAACAACATGTTTCATCAATAAAAAATGACATCATCAGAGAAAATTTTTTTTTATACCTGATGATATTGACTGTTATTAAAGAAACATGTTAAAAAGTTTTTAAAAAATTGTTATTGATTTGAAAATTTTTACTAAATTAGTGCTACTTAGATCATTTGGATATATTTATATAAATATATATATATATATATATATATATATATATATATATATATATATATATATATATATATATATATATATATATATATATATATATATATATATATTCTTCTTTTAATCTTAAAAAAATTACACTAATTATAAATTTTAATATTTTAGCACTAGAGGCCTTTCAAAAAATCATCAGTAGTGCTGTTTTTGTTATCATAATAACAAAATATAATTTTTTAAAAGAAACAGGAAATGATAATTATTTAATGTTGCTGTTAGCAACTATTGTAATCTATATTTAATTAAATGCTTAATTAGTAGAACCTTTAAAATTAATAATACTAAACTTGTTTTTACTATGACATTAACAATCTTTTTAACATTCTCATTCATTTTTAACAAGTTGGAAACATTAATATGTTTCCAACTTGCCTTATAATTAAAATTTTTAATTCTTATCTTACCAAAAAAACTATTTCTACTAATCAATACAAATCCAAAAACCAAGAAGTTATGAAAAACTACTTTACTTTATGTTGGTAATGTATCTGATCAAACAAAAAAGCGTTTAAACTCTATCATTAAAAAATATTTTATAAACCTATAGTATAGATGTAACTACATTAAAAAACATTGAGTTTAAACTCTATCAACAAAAAACCTATAAACTTTAATTTAATTTTTACCTCTTTTAAAATTTCTAATTTAATATTGATGCCCTCGTTATCAAGTATATTCAAAAAAAAAATTTTTAGTAGATTTATGGTTTTTTAATATACTTGATAATGAAGGTAACAATATTCTCTTTAAGTATCATAAAAATAAATAAATATATTTTTAACAAGTAGGAATAAATCCATAAAATCAGGTTTTATTTTAAAATATCTATACAATTAAATTCTTTTTAAGATGTCAATATTTAATATTATACTAATATATATATATATATATATATATATATATATATATATATATATATATATATATATATATATATATATATATATATATATATATATATATATATATATATATATCAACTCTCGGAATCAGGATCGGTATTCAGCCATGCCGACCTAACTGCTGACCAGACAGTGTCTGAGGTCGGCATTTTTTTTGCCTCAGAGTTTTAAAACCTAATTTTGTTTGCTATTTCATATAAACTAAAAACGACAAAACGAATGTTTTATTTAAATTCTAATTAAAATAATAAAAATAAAAGTGGTATAACAAATGTTTTCTTTAAGTTCTAAATAAAGTACTTAAATTAAAAACAAAAGAAAGAACGTTTTTTTATTTTAACTCTTAATAAACTAATTAAAATTAAAAAAAGGCAAAATAAATGTTTTATTTAAATTCTGAACAAAAGTAATTTTAAAAACTCATCAAGAAAAACTCAAGAAAAATAAAACAAAAATTCAACAACATTCAACTCAACAAAGTAATTTAAATAACTCAAAAACGAAGGTTTTATTAAAATTCTAAATAAAATAATTAAAATTTAAACAAAAAAGCAAACGATTTAATTAACTTCAGAATATAATATTACAAAAAACCAACAGAAAGATAAACTTTTTAATTAAATTCAAAATGTGAAACTTTTATTTAAATAGTAAACAAAGCAATTAAAATAAAAATAGAATAAAGGACGTTTTATTTAAATCTATAAAATAAAATAATTAACTAAAATTAATAGAATAAAATAATTAACTAAAAAAGAAAACACAAGGGTTTTAATAAACTTTTAAATGAAATTTTTCGAAAAACTAAAGCAAAAGCAAACGTTTTTTTTTTTTTCAAATATAAATTAATAAAATTATCAACCTTTATTTATATAGTAAACAAAACAATTAAAATAAAAGCAAACAAACAAAAGCTTTATCAACTCCAAATTATGATATAGTTATAATAAAATTGCCAAAGTTAATGTTTCATTTAAATGTTAAAATGATGCATTCCTTTTTACAAGTTTAAAGCGAACGTTGACACTTGATGTTTTGTTTTTCTGTCAATTTTATACTGAATTTTTCTGCATGCGTCTATTTGTTGAGCTCTGGTTCTAAATTTTGTGCCAATCTGATAAATATAGGTCGGCGTCCAACCTTATTTTTCCTAATTGCAAGGGCTGTATGTGTATATATATATATATATATATATATATATATATATATATATATATATATATATATATATATTAGTGTGCATCAAACGCCCCATACTTTCAAAAATTGATCTGTCCCTATTCTTATTGCTTCTCACAAGACACTGTTAAATTTTTCAAAAATTGAATGAAATTTAGGGGGCCACCTTAACTCTAAAACTTGAAACGATTTAGAGTTAAGGTGGAAAATTAACTCTAAATCGTTTTGAAACGACCCTAAACAAAAAAAAAATTTTTTTTTAAATGTGTGTCATGTTGGGTCTCAAAAGAAGAAAAATTTTATAAAAATTTCAAAAAGAAGAAAAATTTTACACTAAAGTTAGTATTTTAATTACATCAAAATAATTATTTTTTAACAAAAAACAAACAAACATTTTTTAATGGTTTTTGTCAAAACTTATTTTTAAGGTATTTTCAACAAAAAATGATAATTATTTTTGAAATTTTTATAAAATTTCACTTCTTTTGAGACCCAACATAGCATACATTCGAAAAAGTTTTTTCTTCTTCTGTTTAGGGTCTTGTTGCAAGTTTCAGACTTGAGGTGGCCCCTCTAAATCTCATTCAATTTTAAAAAAAATTAACAGAGTGTCTTGTGAGAATTAATAGAAAGTTGTTGTAAGGTTGCATTTTGTTATTTTTTTTCTACAAATACTGTCATGGTGAATGCTAAATTAACTATCTCTATTATGATTAACCAAAACTTATTTTTATTTAGATTTTTATTCAACAAGTTCCTTTTACTGCATCTGTCCCTTCATGCTATAAAAATTCAGCATAAATTTAATTTTTATTTTTGGCAATAAGGAGTACACTGCTTTTGATAATAAATGAACTAAAGTTAAAAAATATCAGTCCTTGTAACTATCGCGCAAGTTTAATTTTTAAATGAATGAACTTTTGATCTTTAGCTTGCTATTTTAGTTTATGTGAGGAAAACAAAAAAACGAAGTATAAACTTTTTGAGACTTTTTGTTTTTTTTCCTTTCAATATTTTTTTTTAAATAACAAAAAAAAAGGTTTCAATAACTTAATAAAAGTTTTATTTAGATCTGTTTAAAATAACCAATGTAGTTTTTTAATAATTCTTAATAATTAAAAATATATATTTTTTAAAATATATGTTTTTAAAAATATAATATGGTTTTTAATCAAAATAATAAAATATTTTTTAAAATATGTTTACTGTAATTATCTCTTTAATTATCTTTAATTTAAAAGGCGCCTTAAAATCACTTTAAAAATTATAACCTTTAGTAAAAGGTTATAATTTTTAGTAAAAAATTATAACCTTTAGTAAAATCAAAATGCTTATGAACAGATTTACTAATATATAATAAAAAATTTAAATTTAAAGTAATAGAAAATAAGTTTATTAAATGCTTATGTTTTTAATTCAAATACAAGACGTAAAACTATTTTGTTAATTTTACAAATATTACGCAATATAATATATGTAAATATACTATGTAATGTAAATATTTATTAACATTTGTTTAAAATATTTTTAATTATTGTTTTAAATTAAATTTACTAAAATATAGTTAATAACTGTTTAAAATACTTTTAACAATTTTCAATAAGCGTGGTATATGCAACAAAAGCATTTATTAAAATCTTAAAATAGTTTGCTTTTAGCTAAAGTTAACATCGTCCACCAGTAAATTCATGTATTCAAAAAATGCCTTTAAATCAACACCTTATTAAAGGATAAAACTGAACAAGATAAACATAAATGATTATTAAGAAAATGATGATTAAAAATTATTGTTGCGGCACCTGTTTAACTAGGGGAGAATGAAGGGGAGGGGGAAATCAAAAACATACTAACATAGTTCCCTCCTCCCCTCAACGTTGCTGAAAAAAAAACAAAGTTCCCAAATAAACTCTGGGTTCTTCACTGTGATATTAAGTATAATATTAGTACCCCTTTAGACTATTTACAAACAGTTTAAGTGTTTTTTGAAGTTGTTGAAGTGCGAAGTAATTGAAGCTGTTAAGGTAATTTGGTTTTGAAGTGTTGAAGTTATTGAAGTATTGTGATTTTTAAAGTTATTGAAGTGTTTTTGAAGCTGTTAAAGTGTTGTAGTTTTAAATTTTGAAAGTACAACACTTTAGTTGTTATGCTATCGCTTCATGTTTATTATATATTATTATGTTTCTATATCATTGTTTATAATTATGTTTGTTTTAATTACATTCAATTTTAGTACTAAGTACTGAGTTAAAAAAAAACAACTATTTGCTTGAAAATGTAAATAAATATTTTTTAGTACTAAATACTGTGTTTAAAAAAACTATTTGCTTGAAAATGTAAATAAACATTTTTATTGAATAATTTAATATTAAAAAGTATTGAATAAGGGAATATGGGGTTGTTTTATTTTTTTGTCTTCTGTAGTGTTGCTTTAATTTTTTTTTCTTGATTGTTATGGTTTCTTGTAATAGATTAAAGTTTTTATGGACTATTCTCCAGAAGGTTCTCTGTGTCATCTGTTATCTTGTGCATTTAAATTCAAAGTTAATCAAGGATGGTATGTTTTTTATATATACTTTTTTAGCTCTTCACTTTTTTGTTGATAAATTCTAGTTGATCTTTTTAATATTTTAATTACTCTTTTTTGTGGTCAAAGATAATATATTCACAAGTCTATCCTAAATAATTTTCGATATTTAAGAATTATTAAATATTTGTTAGATATTCAAATATATATTTTTTTGATACAAAAAAATATATATATATATTAATCTCTTATGGTTAAAAAATCATTGAAATTTAACTTAAAGTGAGAAGATTTTTTAAATAGTCCTAGGCCATAAATCCTAGATTTATATTGCTTTTTTATTATTTCTTGTATATTTAGTTGGTCTGATTCCAAATAGTTTGAATTTTAGAAATACTCTTCAAGATTTAGATTTCTAATAGATCTTTATTATATTTTATAACTTTTTTTCAATCACAATGTTTTCAATAGCAGGGTTCCCACTCCTCCTTAAAAACCATAAATATCCTTAAAATATCAAAACCTCCTTAAATGTCCTTAAATAACCTTAAAAAAGTTAAAATTTGACTGCACTCCTTAATTTCTCCTCTTTTTTTTTTATTCATCTAGGAAATTTTATTTAAGTGAAGGGATTATACTTATTATTAAAGAAGAAAATATATAGTTTTTTGATAGTTTGAAAACCTATATTTATATATATATATATATATATATATATATATATATATATATATATATATATATATATATATATATATATATATATATATATATATATATATATATATATATATATATATATATATTTATTGAAAAAAATAAGCTTTTGTTTTGAATATAATTGTTTTCTCCTTAATTCTCCTTACTTTTTTTTTCCAGAAAATTGTAATTCACGACAAAATCTCCTTAAATATTAGGAAAATATCTCCTTAAACCTCCTTAAAATCCTTACTTTTAGCCTCAGTTTTAATAGTGGGAACCCTAAATAGAAAGTTTCTGTTTTTAAAAATATTTTCAAGCAACAAAATAAAATTAACTATTCAAAATGTTTATAATTTAAATAAAACTTTCTTCCTCACTTGCACTATATTTTAAATATGATACTGCTACTGTTGCTAGATTTACATTTAATTTTCAGCAGTGATTCTCGCTATGCTGGGTATTATGTATTTGGTATTCTGGATGCCGCTGAATTAAATTTATAGTTATTGAGCGTTAAAATTATTTTTAATTTTTTCAAATTTTGTTTTTATTTCAAATTTCAATCGCCAAATGATTAGAGAATTTTAAAAGACTAGATTTTTTTGTTCAAATAGATTTCTTTTTAAACAAAATTTCAAGAACTTGACAACTTGCATATATATAAAAATGTTTGATCTTGATATTGCTTTAAATAAAATATAATGGTATCATGTTTTTTATATTCTATTTAAGATTTCTTGTTAAAATAATAAAATAATAACAACATGTAAGATATAAATAGAAACATTTATATGGCTAATTTTTGCGAGTCTTTAAGTACATTAAGTAAATTTAATAGTTGAGTAACTGTAAGTTACTGTAGTAACTTGACTGGTTGTTTTGATTTAGTTTAAAGGTAAATTCACTGCGATGTACTTTATCCATTCAGTAAATCAAAGTAAACTTTAAAATAATATATTGGCTTCCGCTTAGAGATTTAAAGTAGTTTAAATTCAAAAGGACTTTATGTTGAATCAAAATCTCCGTGCATTGAGAGCAAAGATTCTATTCAAAAGATAAATTTAGTATGACGTACTTTATGACCCTAATAAAAAGCTTTGACAAAAACTAAAAAAGAAAAAAATTAGAAAAGAAAATTTACAAAAAAGCAACAACAAAAGAACAAACAAATCGCAAAAATATTTTTTTTAAGATAAAACTAATCGTGAAGGTGTAAAAAGCAATTGAGATATGTTTAATTCTGCCCTGGATATACTACCTGCCCAGACGCTAACCTGTCAGTTGATGCCTAAATATAACAGTAATAAATTGTTTTTATATCATTTAAAATTTTTTTGTTTTTTTATGTATCTATATATATGTTTCTTCGTGTATTTAGATATCAGGCCTTCTCAAGAGAGGCGTGCGGTCACACGCCTTGAATGACCACACATATATACTTTTTTGTTGATAACATGACCACGATTTTTTTTGCATTTATTAAAAATGGCGCATTTTAAAAAACGCGCTGAAAAAACTAAAATATATATATAAAAATAAATATATATATATATATATATATATATATATATATATATATATATATATATATATATATATATATATATATATATATATATATATATATATATATATATATATATATATACACACATTATATATTATTTTTATCCTTTTATTTTGTCATTAATTAAAAATATATATACGTGTATTATTGTTAGGTTTCTATTTTCTCATAAATAATTATAATAATAAATTATTAATAATAAAAAAAAAAAACCAATAAGATAACTAATTAATTTGATTTTTTCAGCGCATCTTTAAAATGCATCATTTTAATATATGCAAAAAAAAAATTGTGGCCATGTTATCAATAAAAAAAAATATATATGCGTGGTCATTCAAGGCGTGCCACTGCACGCGTCTCCTAAGAAGGCCTGATATATATCATTTTTTCATTTATATATATATGTTTTTTCATATGACAGGCGTCGTTTTGACTTTCAATCACCTTCAAGAGCCGATCGAAATGTTGAAATGTTTCTCAATATAGAAAGATTGCTTAAAGAAGTATGATTTCTATACTCTTGATATTTTATTAAAATTTAAAATCATTGTTTTTTTAAAATTACATATAATCATTATGATTTTCTAACTATCATTGTTATTTGTGGATGGTTAAGGTGGTTTTGCACATTTACACTTTACTTATATTCTTGTGCGTCTTTCCCCCCATGTTTTTCTTGGTAAATTATCTGTTTTAACAGATAAATTACAAAGGTGCTTTAAAGATAATGCATTGAGACTAGGATTTAGTTAATGATGTTATAAATTTTTATATATTTATATGTTTTTAAATAGTTCATTTTACTTATAATTAGCAGCTTTGAAAGATTTTTTTGCATTTGCACGCTGTTCTTAGAAATAATAATAATTAGGCTTTGTACTTGTTATAAATATTGCTTTTATTTATCATTAGTTTTTTTATATTTGTAAAATGTGTAAAAGATTTTTTTATTATAGGTTATAACTAATATAGTTTTTTTAATATTATCTAGAGGGGGTTTCTCGAATCACGTAAAATCTATTTAGACCCAACCATAGATGAGAAGCAGCATGCTAAGTTACAAGATATTGTAAAAAGACATCAGGTTTACTTTTTTATCTCTTCAAAATCTCTTCAATACTTCAATAGCTTTTTATTTATCTTTTTCAATTACTTTTTGTTTGAATGTTTGGAAAACCTTAGAAGTTAAACTCAAAAGTTTTTCTTGAAAAGTTTTTCAAAAATCCTTTTAATCGTTTTAAACTTGACATGAAAATGTTGTTAGTTTTTTTATAGCTTGTGGCAAAAACTATTATGCTGTTTGTATGTATAAAATTTGCAGTTTTAATTAAAATTGAATTTAATTAGACAATGAAATAATAAGTTTTCACAAAATCAAAATTATTTTTTTCACAAAATCAAAGTTATTTAATTTCCTAGAAGCTTATAACTGAAATATTTTTTAAATTCTACTTTTAATATTTTAAGTTGATGTCTTGAAAGTTTTTTTTATATGTATTTAATCATACTAAATCATACTAAAAGTTTTATTTTACAGCCTTGTTTTTATGTTAAAATTGTATTATTTTACAGGGTATTTTAGTTGACACAAAAGAAAAGTGTACTCATATTGTTTATTCATGTCCAACTGATGCTCAAAATGATGGTAAGTTCTTTATATTGTATATATATTTTTTATGTTAATTCACCTCCCCAAGGCCAAGGAGGCCACTATAGACAAGGAGGCTACCTAATTATGGTTATAACCTTCTCTCAACTCTATAATTCTGAAACACGAACCTTGGCGTACAAGGCTGCTGCGCGGAGAATCAAGTTGAGCGTGGTACTATCAGGGGCATGGTGGGGATTAAACTCGGAACCTTATGAAGTGAGTGCTCTACCACTACACCACTACCGCATATATATATATATATATATATATATATATATATATAATATATACATATATATACAAATTTCGCGCTCGTAATACTAAAACATTTTATCAACGAGCGCAATTAAGCACGTTCGGCATCAAGTCTTTGATAGCAATATTCAGAGTTGGATGGGGAGGGGTCACTCAAAAGTATAGGGAGGGGGTCACTACATAACTTTGTTTCCTATTGGAGTTGAATTATTATGCTTGATTGTGGACATTCTAAATAACAGAAATAATTTAATATAATTTAAAATAAATAATAGTTGAAAAAAAAAAGATTAAGAATATTTCTTTTATTTACAAAAGATGTGTGAAAATTTAAAACAATAAGCAAAAGAATCTTACATTTTTACAAATTCTTTTGTATTAAAACTTTTGATTTTTCAAAATTCAATCAAGTTTTAATTTTTTAATTTAGATTTTCTATTTCATTGGGACAAAATTTTTTTTAAATTAGTGACATTCCATTCTATCTGTTATCAGAATGACTTCATAACTTTTCAGTGGTTGTTTGTACAAAATAGACAACTGCTTTCTAATTTAAACTGAAAGCGCCGTTTAAATATTATCAA
Source organism: Hydra vulgaris (assembly GCF_022113875.1). Lineage (NCBI taxonomy): Eukaryota > Metazoa > Cnidaria > Hydrozoa > Anthoathecata > Hydridae > Hydra > Hydra vulgaris. The sequence goes on along the minus strand of NC_061162.1, from coordinate 25,000,168 downwards.
ATGAATAATATTTTATATATTTGATTATATACTTAATAAATGTATAATAGACTTATACTAATATAATATATATATCAGTGTGAATATATATTTACTTATACAAATATAATTTATAAATAACTTATATACTGACGTAATTTTGAGAAATGCGTTTATGAAACTAGTAACGTTACATTTTTTCTTTTGTTGTCAGTGAGCACGCTTCCAAAAGTTTCAATTCAAAGTTATATAACAAATATATTTGTTATACATGTTGTTTATTAAATCTTTTTTTTTTTTTTTAATTTTAAGTTGCGTTTAGTTTAACTTTTTTAATAAACAGACTTTAATATAAGCTTAACTAATTCAAAGATACCAGTGAAAATATTTAGTTTATTAACTGATATTTGAAAAAAAAAATTGATATTTTAACGTTTTGATGATTTTAATTTTAAATATAATATATTTGAATATTATATTTAAATATAATAAGTCATTAATTAATAGAATGTGATCGAACCTGTACGAAATAAAAGCTTCAAGTGAAGTTTTGGTTTCATAAACTTTTTATTTTAGATATTTATTTATAAGGTATTTATAAATATTACGCTAGATATTAGTATTAATTATTTAAATATTAATTTTTTAGCATTTAATTTTAGAATTTTGATTGAAGTTTTGATATTTTATTACATGGACTTATATGCAATTCAAAGTAAAAGTTAAGCAAAATTTTTTGTCAAACAAACCCTAAATAACTATACGAGTTAGCAAATGGTTTGACTTAACCAGTGTACAATTAAACTGATAGTATGATAAAGTTTTAAAAAAAAAATGCTGGATTTAGCTTTCAAATAGAAAATAATCATTTTAATTTGAACTTATACTGCATAAATTTAAATTAAAGTATGTCACGCATAAATTATGCGTGATGTACTTTATTATAAATATAACTTCTTTTTTTAACAATATGCAAACTCTACAGTTTAAACATATTTTGACTTTGAAAAAAATTTACTAAAAGTATATTCTGTAAAATCAAATTATAATTTTCTCCCTCGCTAGTTCTTTGGACGAGCGTGATTTTTTACTCTCGTAACGAAACTAACAAGCGCTATTTGTAACGCACAGAAGATAGTTTATCGGCGTGTTTCATGTGCACTGGCTGATCGCTCCCGCTTCATCACAAGGTCTGTATATATATATATATATATATATATATATATATATATATATATATATATATATATATATATATATATATATATATATATATATATATATATATATATATATATATATATATATTACTATGAATGCATGTTTAGATAACATCTGACTTCACACTAAAATAACCTGCTGCCGGGGGCTTCAGTACATACATCTACTATCTTATAGCCTGCTGCCACAAAGGATTGCTGCTACATTGATAGAGGGTTTGTCATAGGGCAGCAATCTTTTCTTTCATTATTCTTTGTGTTTTTTTTCTTTTACTGATAATGCCTTATAAATTAATGTAAAAAAATAGGATAAAAATTTTTATTGAAAAAGTACCCCAATTTTTCCCAACTTTTTTTTTTTTATCATTATGTTTAAAATGTTGTTTTTATAAAAAAAAACTATTCTTAATGATATTAATTTTAGAGGAATGGTTACGCCCAATTAAAAAGTACGATAAATATGCTCTGGTTCATTGGTGGTACTTTCCAGACAGGTAATCCCTTGTATCATAAACTTATTTTAGATTTTATATGAGCCTATGACTTATTAAGACTATAAGTTTGATCTGTGAGTTTTTAGTTAATAATGGGTAATAATAAAAAGCAGAATTCACAATGTTATTTACTCTAAGATCAAACTAATACTCTGGTGTTAAAGTTTTATGGAGTGGTTTGCTAATCTGGTTTGAACCTATAATTTTAAAACATCCAAGTTATTCCAATACTTAAGAAACAGAAGTATTGGAACTAGAAGCAATAATTCAAACAGTTATTACCTTTAGAACCATATTTACAACTACAATATGATTCAATGCAAATCAGCTAATTAACTATAAAATGACTTCTGTATTATCTTATAAATCATTTCTGATTGATAGACCACAATTACTGTCTTTGACAGTAATTGTGGTCTAGTCGTATATAGGTCTTTTTGTAAGTTTGAACCATCCCACTGTTACTATTATGCCCAAATTATTTCAATGCTTTGTCAGTGTTTTTGAGTTAAAAAGTTAAAAGGTTTGTAAAAAAAAAAAAAAAAAAAAAAAAAAAATGATTTTATTCTTAATTTCTTTGCTGTAAGAAGAAAAAAATCTTTTTAAAAAAGTTCTTGTTATATACCTTTATTTTTGTTAACTGTATACTTTTTTTTCACATTTTTTCTAATCATTTTATTTTTAACAATTTCTATAATATAAAGCTAATATATAATATAAATACTAATCTTTGAAATTTCTTCTAAAAAATTAAAGTGTAAAGTTATTTTTTTTTTAACCTGTGTGGTTGGCTACAGGTGCTTCATTTATTGTTTAATCACTCAAGTATGCCACAGAAAACATTTACCATAGAACTTAGTATTTTTTATCATCAATTTATTTTTGTAACGCATAAAGAATTGTTAAATCCATATATTTAATTAAAATATTTATTTGAAAGTTTAATTTTTATATATTTTCCATTTTATTTGTTAATAAAAGCATTAAAAATGTTAAAAAAAAAGTATTTAATGTATGAAAAATTTTGTACTCAATACTTTTCTTAAATAAACAATTTTTTTTTAAGTAACTTATTTATAAATAATAATGTGGTTAGTAATTTATTGATATTAAATATTATTTAATATTTAATATTGTTATATAGTATTATTTAACATAAATTGTTAAATAAATTTTTTGTAAAACCGTTAATAAGACTTTCAACAATAACATTTTAGTTTTAAATATATAATTTTTATTTAGTTATGATTCTTGGATACCTTTGAGTGAATGTGATCAAGAACCTGAGCCTACTCCAGAACGCTCAAAACCATGGGAGGTATATTTTTTTGTATTATAAATCTTTTTTAAACAACAATAGGTTGCAAAATATTTATAATAATTATAGCTATTAAGTTAAAAAAATAATTTCAGTTATCAAAATGTAAATTTTTTTATTACTTAAATATTAGTTAAATGGTCGCTGGTTATTAGATTTGGATGTGTTCAATGAATGGATGAATGAAGAAGATTATGAAATTGAATGTGTTGACGTAAGTTCCAATTATTTAGTTCTGTTCTTTTATCTGTTCTTCCTTCTTAATTTACTATGTGTTAGCAACTACTTGCTTATGCATAGCTGTAAGCAATAGCTGTTAACAATACCAAATAAAAAGGTTGTAATAAAAAAGTAAAAATTTGTCTAGCAAACAATTTGCTGTTGCATTGAAGATATTTTGTTATATTCATGCTACTTTTTTGAATTTTATAAAAGTATAAAAATTAAACTTTAATATGTAAATATGTAAATCAGTTCTGTTTGTATGTGTGCTTTTTTTATTGTTCTCTAGATAATTAGAGTAATTAATTCAATTAAAAAGCTCATTTTATAAATATTTATTTTCGTCATTCTGTTAAATTAAAAAGCTCGTTTTATAAATATTTATTTTTGTCATTCTGTTAAATTAAAACGATTTTGTTTTTTAAAAAGAATGAATGGAAGATTTTGATGTTGTTTCTTCTAATAATTGGCAAGTTTTTAGCAAATGTTTTTACGAAATTAAATTATAAAACAATACTTATATTAAATGTTTATTTATTAAAAGCTTTCAATTTAATAATAAATTTTTTTATAATTTAATTTTAAAATAAATGTAATGAAACATTTTGATTGTAAAAAATAACAGAAAGAGTTTCAAAAAAATTTTTGTTTAAAGCAATTTTCTCTTTATAATTTATTATTATTTAATAAAAAATTTCTTATAAATTATAAAAAAACACTTAAAAAGTAGGGAACCCTGTTAAAAGCAGTTCAAAAATTTTTAACTTTGTGGTTGCATATATGTCTATATAAAACTTATTATTAATAAGTTAGGCTTATTCATGGCATTTAGGGTAAGGTTGCCGATATTGTACCCTTTAAGAATAAAGTCAAAAATAGAGAGAAAAAAACAAAGTAGAAACAATTAGACTTTATTTTATTTTATAATTTAGGGATAAACTATATAGGGAACTAAATTTTAAAAAATATGCTATTGGTACAATTAAGGAAACAAAATCCTAAATTGTACTACTATAATCCAATATTTTACCTATATCTTGATTTTACAAATACTATATTAATTTACAGTACATTTCGAATGATTTTTGTAAAGATCTTTTTTTGTGTAAAATGTTTTGTATGTAAAACAGTTTTGAATTTAATAAGTTTTATTTAATAAGAATATAATATATTTTAAAAGTTTTCAAAACAATCGACATTGGCCAATGGTTATCAATGCCAATGTATTGGCTAAATAGCTGATACATCGGCAGGCCGATGCATCAGTGCACCCCTAATATTTGTGCGTGTGTATCAGAGTTGGCAAAAACCCAGTCCAGTTTTTTTGGGTAGTTTTATGTTTTATTGGATTTTTTTGGGTTTTATTTTTGTTTTGTATCTTTTTTTTTTTGTTTAATGATATTGAAAATTAGTATAATTTTCTACTTTAACTTTATTTAAATATATTTTACATAACGTTATTTAATAATTTATAACAAGAATTTTTCAAATTTTTATAAAAAAAGATTTTTAAACATAATTTAAAACTATAATAGAAACGTTTCACATTAAATTTATATCTATTGATTTATTTTAGATTTAAATGCAATATTTTTAATAATTAAAAATGTCAGTGAGAAATGGGAAGAAAAAAAGCTGGAGAATGGGAGAAAGTAAATGAAGTTTCAAATGAACTTCAAATTTGAAATTGAAATACAAATAACCAAACCTGTTTCTCTGCACAGGGGCCTTGTTCAAAAAGGTTCTTTTTTCAGAGTTAAAGAGTTGAGAGAGAGTTGTAACCACAATAAGGTAGCCTCCTTGACTGTAGTGGCCTTCTCAGCCTTGGGCAGGCGAATAAAAGATAAAAAAAGATGAATGACATAAAAGATAAAAAAAGGTGAATGACATAAAAGGTAAAAAAAGGTGAATGACATAAAAGATAAAAAAAGGTGAATGACATAAAAGATAAAAAAAGGTGAATGACATAAAAGATAAAAAAAGGTGAATGACATAAAAGATAAAAAAAGGTGAATGACTTAAAAGATAAAAAAACTCAATCTGTAAAAATATTTCAAAAATTTAATTTCAAAATTTCAGATAATCATTCAAATATTAGTAAATCTGCTCTGATAGCTGGATTATTATCTCAAGTTGGAATAAGTTCTTTGGCATCTTTTAGTTTTATAAGTTTGCTAAAACCTTGTAAGCAACAGCTGATTCATCATACACAATATCAATTCAATATCATTGAATGTCTAGCAATATTTAGAGAACCTAACAGTCTTCAAATCCAACACAAAAAATTTGGTGTTGTTTTAGATCAAGTATTTAATTTTTTTAAATTAAAGTTTTCATTAACAAATAAGTCTTGTAGACCTAAAGGGAAAAAAATAATTAAAAGTAAGATTAAGTAATAATAAAAATAATTTTTTTTTTTTCATAGGTAAAAACTTAATTATTGAAAATGTAATTGAAGTTTTCCCTTCTCAGCTAGCTACTATAATATGCTTATGTTTTTAGAAATGTTGGTTATAATAGTTCATAAAGCTATAAAATATCTTTAAAAAATCTCAATAAAACCCAGATTGGATGGGTTTTTTTAGGCGGGTTATTTAATGCCAACCCTGTTGTGTGTGTCTGTGTGTGTGCATTGATGTTTATCATTGTAAATAGTTTTCAGCATGAGCTATTGCATCCCTTGCATTCTTTAATAAAACAACCAACTTAATTTTACGTTATGATATTTCATTTTTTTATTTTTAGGGAAATATAGGGCCATTCTCTCCTCAAGGTAAATTTAAATTTTGTGCTTAATTGTTAATTTAGTTCAAAGATATTAAAAGTATATATTGGTCAAAATATTAAAAATAAGAAGTCATTGTTATTATTATTATTATTATTATTATTGTTAAATTTAGGAAAAGGAATAAAAAGAAGATTTAGAGGAAAGTCATTAAGCGAAGAGGTTTTTAACTATTTTCCAAATTTTACAATTGTATATTTAATGTAAAACTTAAATACATATATTTATATATTTAAAGTTAAGAGGACCATTACTGTAATCTTATTAAGCTAAATTTATTACTCTTAAATTATTTTACTGAAAAAATGAATAACTATATTTTTAATAAATGTAGAAAGTGCTCAAGAATCTAACTAAAGCTGTTTTGAAACTGCTAAAAAAGAATGTTATTTAATAGTAAAATTATTTCAAAATGTGGCATAAATATGTTTTTGTACTTAATACGCGTACAGCCTTATTCACCAAGGTTTTCCATCACAATAGTTTTTCATTCAGCTATTGTCTTGTAGAAAATCTTTTAGGCTTTTTCTAGATTTATTCTTTGTTCTTATTCTAGATTTTCTTCTTATTTTTGTTGTAAGCAAAAGTTTTCTCTTGACTAGCTTGTACCCCTTCTTCATAGGTAAGCCTGTTTTAGATTGCTTTCTGCCTTACATGATGAATGCCTAATCTTGTTAATCTCACAAGTTTTTGCTTTTCTTTTTGTTGTGGCTTGTGGCTTTGTAACTCTTTTTCTTAAATTTAGGAATTATAATTGTTAAATAAAATTAATAGTATCATATTGTGCATGGAAAGTTACAACTTAGGTTTTTTTAAAAAAGGAACTAATAACAATAGGTTGATTAGCAGGAATGAAGCAACTGCATAGCTTATTTTTTAGTCTTTAAAGTAATTTTTTATCCGTTGAGTTATTTACAAAATTCACCAGGGCTACTTGTTATTTATGAAAGTATTTTAAATTTGGCTATTTCCTCCTTAGATCTTTCATAATTCATCTTCATCTTTCATCTTTCATATTTCGTCTTCAGATCATAGTGCTGATTACAGTTAATCCTGATTTTTTGCAAAGACCCTAATAGTCACCACCACCTCCTAATAGTCACCACCACATCCTAAAAGTCACCACCACCTCCTAATAGTCACCATCACCTCCTAATAGTCACCACCACCTCCTAGATAAAATTGGTGTTGGAACTATGATTTTTAAATCTCACTTTGTTTGTGTTCACCTTCTTTATTTTTTTATTATCTGATTTTTTAATTATTGTGTTCACTTTCTTTATTTCTTTACTATCCGAAGATGAGGACTTGATTTAAATATTTTCTCTTTATATAAGCATTTCTTTAAAGACATTTAGCAGTGGACTTATGTAACACTAAGAAAAATCATTTTATTTGATATTTTAATAAACCTTTAAGTTGCAAATACTAGACTATTTGTTATTGTTTATTAAAAAAATTTTAAATTATTTTAAACATTAAGTAACTATATTTTAGTTATTTTTATTTTAGTAGTGATTAAATGTTTAAAAATACTTTAAACTTAATAAATAATAGTAATTACGCCAATTAAATGCTTACATCTTGTTTGTCTATTATTCATCTTGTAGTTAAATAGTTATTGTCTATATATAATATAATTGAATACAAAACATAGGCGTATATCGAGATTAATAACTTTTGCAGTGCTTCAATAATGGTTAAAAAATATGCAATTAAAAAATTTACAAAATTTATAAAATTTACAAAGGGTTTTTGTAAAATTCTTGTAAAAATTTACAAAGGATTTGCTGCAAGCAATCGCTAATTAGAGTTGGAAGTTACTGGAAGAGAAAAGATGAAGATTGTAGAGCAAGATAACGATTGACAGACGATTTAAAAGATTGAAAATTATATGAATCAGGAAAGCTAGATGAAGGAAGCGAATTCAAAAAAACTGATGTACGAGGAAAAAATAGAAAAAAGGTTTTGGAGCACTTAGGAACAGTCACAGAAAAAGGATGAGGCTTAATTGATTGACAAGTAACACAAGAATGAATTTTAGTAGATGGCACAAGAGGCGGTAGCTCTTTAGAGCAGTGCCCATTATAGTAATTGTAGAAAAGAGAAAGAAAAGTAACATTACAACAATATGATAATGGTTGGAGGTTGGCTGCAAAGGCAGGACCAACTATGTGTACAATGTGTTTTTGCATCTTGTCTAAAAGAGAAAGGGCATCATTAGAAGATCCGCCCCAGATATGACAACAGTATTCCATACCAGGACAGATTTGAGATTTATTTCAAGCTCAAATACCCCATCCAAACAATTAGAGAGTGTTGGCTTCTTATTATGACAAGAATAAAATAATATAGTATCAGGAAACAATGCCACCTTAGATGTAAGAATATCTGGAAAATCGTAAATGTAAATTAAAAAGAGTATAGGTCCAAGAATTGAACCTTGAGTAACCCCTGAGGTTACAGGATATGAAGAAGAGTGCTGTCCATTGAGAACAACTTTTATACTATAATTAGAAAGAAAGGATTCAATATTCTTAAAGATGTTACCTGATACACCATAAGAAGAAAGGTTATGGAGAAGACAAGAATGTTAAACTTTATCAAAAGTTTTAGAAATTTTGAGAGCGATAACCTCAACCTCTCTGCATCTATCTAATGCATGATAAAACCTATTGGTTATTACTGTTAGCAAATCAGCTGTAGAATGAGAAGATCCAAATCCATATTGATGACCAGAAAGTAAGTTATTAAATTCAAGATAAGAGATTAAGTGTTTTTTAATTAAATACTCACAAACCTTTATTATGATAGTAAGAAGACTAATGGGAGAGTTGGATAAGTCAGATTGCTCTCCAGATTTTTTGAAAATAGGGATAACAGATGCTGCTTTCCAGCAGGAAGGAAAACAAGACTCTGATAAGCTCTTGTTAAATAGTTTTGAAAGTATAGACGACAGTTTCGGAGAACACTTCTGCAAGACTATAACAGGTATGTTGTCCAGGGCACAAGAAAAGTCCAAATAGGAAATCACTTTAGATACAGAAGCTGGAGTAATACAAATGTCAGGCAATTGATCAACTTGTTTGTCAGCAATATCAGGTAGAATGCAACTAGTGGAATCAAGAGATGATATTGATGAAAAGTTCTTAGCAAACAATTCAGCTTTGTCTTTAGGTGAGGTGATAAAATCTGAACCATACAAGAGAACTGGAATAACAGATTTGCCCTTATTGATACTGTTAAAGATTCTCCAGAAGGCACGAGACCCTATTTTTAGTGATGAATTATGAGATTTCTTGACCTGAGAATAGCGAGCTTTGGCGTTAGACAAAACATTTTTAGAATGGTTTCTTGCAGTAATATACAGGCCTCTGTTTTCTGGAGAATTGTTTTGCTGATAGATATGAAAGTAACGGTTTCGATTGGCAATTGCAGCAGCACAATGCGAGGAAAACCATGGAGAAGAGAGAGGCTTGACCTTGACTTGTCGAGAGGGAATAAAAAATTCTATGCCGGTCTGAATCCACAAAGTTATATAAAAAGCACATTTTTCAGCAGGAAGGCAAAAGATTTCCCAAGGGCCATCACGAAGAAAATCACTGAAAGATTCCCAGTCAGCTTTAAGGTAGTTGTAAGAGGTACGCTGATAGGGTATTCTGATGATGAAGAAGAATGAGGTAATAGTTTTAGATCAAGCTGTGATCAGTAGCACCTAAGGGTGAATGTGGAGAAACTGAGCACTGACTAGGATCAGAAACAAGAAATAAATCAAGTAGGAAAGGTAAATGATTCGGGTTGTCTGGAAAGCAATTTGGAAAATTGACTATTTAAATTAGGGATTGAGAAAGGCAGTTTGGGCTTTAACACCTGCAGAATCACTGACACTAGAGCCAAGCCATTCAGTGTGATGAGCATTAGAGTCACAAGCAACAACAAAATTGGCTGATGGAAAAAGAGAGAGGGCTTTGTTAATTTGATCAAAAATAACATCAAAAAGAGTGCAGTCTTGAGATGAAGGGAGCAATATAGAACAAAGAGAAAGGCGATAAAGTGAAATGGTGCTAAATGAAAGCACATAAAAGAATAGTCTGGATTCAAACCTAGTTTTCTGACAAATTTTTTTTTTTTTTTTTCATCTTCGCTTCCTACAAGGCTGCAAGCAACCACTATGAGAGTTTTTTTTTTTTTTTTTTTTTTTTTTTTTTTATTAATTATCTTCGCTTCCAACAAGGTTGCAAGCAACCACTAATTAGTGTTGGAAGTTACTGGAAGAGAAAAGATGAAGATTGTAGAGCAAGATAACGATTGACAGACGACTTAAAATATTTCAAATTATATGAATCAGGAAAGCAAGATGAAGGAAGCGAATTCCAAAGAACTGATGTTCGAGGGAAAAAACTAGACGAATAAGAGTTTTTGGAGCACTTAGGAGCAGTAACAGAAAAAGGATGAGACTTAATTGAATGACGAGTAACACGAGAATGAATTTTAGTAGATGGCACAAGAGACGCTAGCTCTTTAGAGCAGTGCCCATTATAGTATTTGTAGAAAAGAGAAAGAGAAGCAACATTACGACAATGTGACAGAGGTTGAAGGTTGGCTGCAAGAGCAGGTCCAACTATGTTTACAATGCATTTTTGCACCTTGTCTAAAAGAGAAAGGGCATCATTAGAAGATCCGCCCCAGATATGGCAACAGTATTCCATACAAGGCCAGATTTGAGATTTATAGAGATAGAGAATAGAATCCAGAATAAGAAAGTGATGAGCTCGATAAAGAGAAGCAACTTTAGCAGATGCTAATTTTGCAACGGATTTGATATAAGGTTTCCAAGAAAGATCAGAAGTAAGAGTTAATCCTAGAAGATGAAGGGTAGGAGACTCATCGAGTACATTACCGTTCATAAATATAGGAAGGTCTAAATTATTGCGATAACGATTGGCTGAAAAAAATTGAGTTTTATCTGAATTAAAGTTCACCAGCCACTGCGAGCCCCATGCTGTAGCAGAAGTGAGATTCTTTTTGAGCTCAGATGGCCCCTGCAAGCAATCAGAGGGAGTTGGCTTCTTATCGTGACAAGAATAAATGGTAGTATCATCAGTGAACAATGCCACCTTAGATGTGAGAATATCTGGAAGATCGTTAATGTAAATTAAAAAGAGTATAGGGCCAAGGATTGAACCTTGGGGAACCCCTGAGGTTACAAAATAAGAAGAAGAGTGCTGTCCATCAAGGACAACTTTTATACTACAATTGGAAAGGAAGGATTCAATAATCTTAAAGATGTTTCCAGATACACCATAAGAAGAAAGCTTATTGAGGAAACCAGCATGCCAAACTTTATCAAACACTTTAGAAATGTCAAGAGCAATGGCCTTAACCTCTCCACCTTTATCTAATGCGCGATAAAACCTATCGGTTATTACTGATAGCAAATCAGCCATAGAACGAGAAGATCGAAATCCATACTGATGATCAGAAAGTAGGTTATGAGATTCGCGATGAGAGATTAAGTGTTTGTTAATTAAAGATTCAAAAACCTTGCTTATGATAGGAAGAAGACTAATGGGATGGTAGTTAGATGAGTCAGATCGCTCTCCAGAATTTTTAAAAGAAGGGATAATAGATGCTGCTTTCCAGCAGGCTGGAAAACAAGACTCTGATAAGCACTTGTTGAATAGTTTTGAAAAGATAGACGACAGCTCAGGAGAACACTTCTGCAAGACTATAACAGGTATGTTGTCCGGGCCGCAAGCTGTAGAAGAGTCTAAGCGGGAAATCACTTTAGATACAGAAGCTGGAGTGATACGAATGTCGAGCAATGGATCAACCTGTTTGACGGGTATATCAGGTAAAACGCAACTAGTGGCATCAAGAGATGATATTGATGAAAAGTTCTTGACAAACAATTCAGCTTTGTCTTTAGGTGAGGTGACAAAGTCTGAACCGTACAAAAGAGGTGGAATTACAGACTTGCCCTTATTATTGATACTATTAAAGATTCTCCAGAAGTCACGAGAGCCTAATTTTTGTGATGAAATACAAGATTTCATGATCTGAGAATAGCGGGTTTTGGCGTTAGACAAAACCTTTTTACAATGGTTCCTAACAGTAATAAAGAGACGTCTGTTTTCTGAAGAATTGTTTTGCTGATAGATATGGAAGTAATGGTTTCGATTGGCAATTGCAGCAGCACAATGTGAGGAAAACCATGGAGAAGAGTGATACTTGACCTGGAATTGTCGAGAGGGAATAAAGGATTCCATGTTAGCCTAAATCCACAAAGTTATGTAAGAAGCACATTTGTAAACAGGGAGACGAAAGATTTCTACCCAGGGGCCATCACGAAGAAAGTCACGAAAAGAGTCCCAGTCAGCTTTAAGGTAGTTGTAAGATGTACGATGATAGGGGGATTCTAATGGTAAAGAAGAATGAGATAATAGTTTTAGAGAGACCAAACCATGATCAGACGCACCTAAGGGTGAGTGTGAAGAAACTGAACACTGACTAGGATCAAAAACAAGACATAAGTCGAGTAGAGAAGGTAAATGATTCGGGTTGTCTGGAAAGCGAGTTGGAAAGTTGACTATTTGAGTTAGGGATTGAGAAAGACAAAAGTTGTGGGCCTTAATGCCTGCAGAGTCACTGACACTAGAGCCAAGCCATTCAGTGTGATGAACATTAAAGTCACCGACAACAACAATATTGGCTCATGGATAAAGAATGAGGGCTTGGTCAATATAATCAGAAATAACATCAAGAAGAGTGCAGTCTTGGGATGAGGGAGAGCGATATAGAACAAAGAGAAAGGTGGTAGAGTGAAGTGGTGCTAAACGAAAGCACATAAAAGAGTAGTCTGTGGATTCAAACCTGGTTTCCCGACAAATGAGTGAATTCTTACGAATGTAAATGCCCAGGCCAAGCATGTGACTATTGGAGTCTTTACAAATTAAAGGAAGATAACCATCAACACTAAGATCACAAGAAAAGACAGCTGAACTCAAATTAGTCTCACAAAGAGCAAGCAGGTCTGGTGAACTTTGCAAGAAATAAGACTCAACAGAAGAAAAGTTACTTCGAAGACCACGAATATTGGTGAATGATAGGTTTAGCAAACTTGGTGATGACTGTGGTTTTTTGTGTTTTATAGTTTTTGTTACTTTATTCATTTTTAAATTTGTTAAAGAACTTGACTCGAAACATTGATAGTACTCAGTACACTGTTCTATAGCTCAAGCAATTGCCTCATTTCCACTAATAAACCCTAAGCCGTAACAAAGGGCTCCAATGTGGCCTTGGCAATGCACACCAAAAGTACAAACAGGGACACCATCCATGCGCAACATGGCACTGTTAGTACTCTGATATTTTTCAGCTCTTGATGGAATCAGCCTCTCTGAGAGCTACCACAGAGTTCGGGAAACCTGACTACCAGCCGGCCTCAGAACCATAAAACTGAGTTTTAGAGCTGTACCCTCATTTGGAGATAATAGAATGAGTTGCCTAGTCTTAAAAACAGAGACACAAGCAAAACCCATGAATCGAGTCAAGAAGATCCAGCGTTCAACATACTAAACTGGAAACAATGTATTAAAAATACATCTGCGCCAGCCTAATAGATGAAGAAGGGGTGCGAGGCTGGTCAACAGATAGAATCTGTTTACCCCTTAAGTCTTGGCCTAGGAGGCCTTCTACAAGACAGCAGCCGAATGCATGTAACATCTGCCCAAGATGAGTATTTTTATCGAGACACCATCTCTAGCCTTTACTCAACCAAGAGCCCCAAGGCAGGGGGTGTTTTATGTCGGAGTTTGCATCTCCTAGCCTTTGCCTAAAAAGGCATATCCTACAAGGCAGCAGGACATGAAGCAGATTGTACTGGGTTACATGTTACCAGTAGCAGGATAAACCTGACCTGACTGATAGTAGCAGTAGCAGGATAAACCTGACCTGACCTGACAGTTACTAGAAGAGAAAAGATAAAGTTTATAAAGCAAGATAATATTTGACAGACAATGAATACTAGTGAATGATAGGTTTAGAGAACTTGGTGATGACGGTGATTTTTTGTGTTTTATTGTTTTTGGTACTTTATTCATTTTAAAATTTGTTAAAGAACTTTACTCAAAGCATAGACAGTACTTAGTACACTATTTATTAGCCCAAGCAATTGCCTCATACCTTTGTTACAGCCCTAAGCTGTAACAAAGGGCTCCAAATGTGGCTCCAAATGCATGCCAAAAGTACAAACAGTGACACCATCTATCTGCAACATGGCACTGTTAATACTTTGATATTTTTCAGCTGTTGATGGAATTAGCCTCTCTGAGAACTACCACAGAGTTCAAGAAACCTGACTACCAGCCAGCCTCAGAACCATAAAACTGAGTTTTAGAGCTGTACCCTCATTAGGAGATAATAGAATGAGTTGTCTAGTAATAAAAACAGGAACACAAGCAAAACCCTTGCATTAAGTCAAGAAGATCCAGCATTCAACATAGAAATAGTTTATTAAAAATACATCTTTGCCTCTTTTTGTCACTCTCTTAACTAGTTCTTAAATGAATCTTGTTTTCTTTCCTGCTGGAATAAGGTATATCTGACCCCTTTAACCAATTCCCAGTTTTAAAGTGTTAGAAGTATTTTAAATTTCTTAATATTATTACAATCATTGAATCTGGGACACACTTATAGTAGATGGACAACTTTTCCTGTAACTTTTGGAGTACTACAAAAATTCATCTTTGGTTTCTTATCTATATTAATAATGTTCCTGATAATTCATCTTTAATGTGACTTTTTTTTGCTGATAATGAAATTCTTCTCATTGAACAAGCAGTGATTTTGAATCTTTTCTTCTGTGACAGCTTTGGAGTTCGTGTCTAGCAAAATTTAGTTGTTTACTACTGATAATATTATATATTTCAGCCCTACTATCAAAAAACTTGTGTAAAAAATTGCTTAAAATCTTTGCTTTATCAAAATGAATAATAATGACAAATTAGAAAAAGGCATTCATTTTCCAATTGTTAACAATCATACAAGAAGTCACTGTTTTAAATATTCCAAGGAAATGACAAAACATAAGCACAGAAAAAACTTCTTTAATCGAGTAGCGAATTTATGGAACTCTCTGCCAGATGTTGTCAAATCACCATCAATCAACAGCTTTAAAGCAGCAATCAATCATTTCGGCTGTCAAAGTGCACCTGATAACGCACTCACTGGCTCTGCCAGTTACTGTGTTTACTACTAACTAATATTATTATAATAACACTTTTGCTGAGTCTTTTTACTTAATGTCTTTTCAGATTATCATTCATTAATGACTTCTCATGGAAATCATATTTACAATTCATTGCAAAATTATTATCTGCTAAGGCTGCTTCTCTTTGTTTCCTACTCCTTTTTCTGTTCTCTACTTCTATAAGTCTCTTATTAGCCCTTGTGTAGACTATATATTGGTTTTGTGTATGCTGTTATCATATTTAAACTGCTTTTAATCAAGTCCTTTTTCTTTTAAACAAGTTCAGAAAAATTGCTTTTTAACTCTAAATTGTCAACTTCCAACTTAGTAGTTGCCTGCAGCTTTGTTAAGGATGAATTTGATAAAAAAATTTTAGCAACTATCTACAATATTGCGTTTTTGTAAAAAGGAGCAGGTTTAAAAAAGTATATTGGAAGAGTTGGATAATCCATTTTTAATAGAGGTCTATAACTGTTTTAAAATTTACTTTACTTGGGATATATACTTTTCTTGGGTGGTTGGAACTAACTTGGATTCAATTTAGCAATTTCAGGTTTGTGGTAAAACTGGAAACTACAGTTGCTAATCTAATGTCAAGGTAATTAGGGAGATAATCAGAGATTTTCATATTGAGCAAAAACACTAAGTATGAAAAAGAATTTCAATAAGCTTTTATACTTCTGCATCATTAAACACTCCTTTGGTAACATCAAACAAAGCAACTAATTTTTTTAATTCAAATTTTGTCATCATTGTAGAGATAACAAGGTTTACATGCATGGTAAATCACAAATTTGAGTTTTTTATGATAGTAACATACTGCCCAGCAAAGCAAATAGAGTCAGTATAAAGCTTTTCTAATATAGAAAGGTAGAAGTCAACAATGTCATAAATGAGGAAATGATAAAAATGCTTTTCTTTAATATTTTTAAACCAATTTAATATATCCTGTGATAATTCCACAAGTTTATACACGCATATCTCTTGGTTTATACAAATCTCATTTTTGTAGCATTAAAACAAATGCAAAGTTGTTTGAAAAGTTGCTCTTTGAATAAAACAGTTGGAAGATTCAATTTATAGGTTTTGCAATGTAATATATTTAGGCTATAAAACTTATTGTTAATATTACCATAAATTTTATTAATACTCTGAGCTTACTTTTTCATGTAGAATAAAGCTTTTCACCTCTTTTGATCAAAACATCAGTTTTTTTAAGTAGTACAAAATGTTTTTTTTTTATAGTCAAATGTAAAAAAAAGAAAAGCTTCATCTCCTGAGCCTAATGGAAAGAAGAAGAAAAAATCTTTGAAAAATAAAGATGAACTTGAGTGAGATATAATTTTTTTTATATACTTATTTATACACTATGTAAACATTAGCAGCAAGTGACAAATCTTAATTGTTTAGCAATAAATTTTTTTAAGGAAGATTAAATTAAAATAGTTAATTTATTACTTTTTAATCATTTTAAATTGATTTATTACCCTAAAATATGCAAATATTTCTGTTTTAGAGAAAATGATTCAACTTTGCAGCTACCTGATCCAGAGCCTGTACCTCAAGTGAGTTTTTTTAATAAATGCGTGTGTGTATGTGTGTTTATATATATACACATACACACATTTATATGTGTGTGTGTATATATATATATATATATATATATATATATATATATATATATATATATATATATATATATATATATATATATATATATATATATATCAGATCAGAGATGCAGAGTCCCGAAAGGACTCCTGCTTTATATCTTTATTTTTTCATGGTCTTTGGTGTCTAGATGTTTTAAACATGTTGGTTAATTTCTGATCTGCTATAAGAGAAAGGTTCATGATATTTAATGACTTGGAACTTATTATTTTTAAGACCAGAGTTCTTGTTGTCTCTGTTGTCATTATACCTAAGGACTCCAGGGTTCATAAATTGATTCATCTAAAAGTCTTGATTAAGTAGTCTATAAGCTTTTTTATATTATTAAAGCTCCTGGATATCAAAAACTAGGAAGAAGTAATCTTTTTCAGACTTTCAAATCTGGAGTTTTTTTTTTTGGAATCTGCATCCCTGATACATACCCACACATATATATATAGACCTGCTGGAATTGTCTGCCTTTATTGTGCTTACCATTCTCTTACTCCTGATATTATTCTCTGCCTCTATAAATTATTTATCTTTTGTTCACCCATTTATTGAATACTGTTGTCATTTTTTGGCTGTTGTTGGACCTGATTTAGCTGCCAAGCGAAAGTTTCTGCACTATTGTTGTAAGGTTGTATCTCTTGTTCTTTATAAATAAAAATGTGATCATGGTCACTTGGGTATGTCATACTTTTAAAAAGATTTTAATTAAAAAAAAACAAATTAGGGAGTAATTTTATTATGTGGTAGGTATTTCTAAGCAGCATTAAAATAAATTTTATTTTTTTTAAATTGGGGGAGGGGGTGTAAAAATGAACTTAAAAATTGCAATAATTAAGTAAATTATGTTAATATGAAAACAATGAATAACAATTAAAAGAATAAAAAATAATTTAAAAAAGTATGTTTTATGTTTCACATGAAATCCTTAGTTAACTCAAAACTTAAAGATTATGTCAAAAGAGAATGTTTTGCAAAAAATGGCACCAATTTAAGTATGGAAACAAAAACACCTTTGCTCATGCATGTATTGTTCAATGCAAAAACACAGTTTGCTTGTGCATGTAAGCTTATGCTCTCATGCATGAGATGAACAAAATAGTTTTACTTATACTTCATATTCATATTCAGAATTTAAATTTCATTTAATAATCTTTTGGAGTTCGAAAGTTATGACCATGTAAACTTCCATCCTTTCTAAAACAAGGAGGTTGCAAATTTTTCATGATCATAACTTATGAACACTAAAAGAGTGTTTTATGAAATTTAAAACATGCAGATGAATTGCCTGATATTGTTATACGTAAAACATCTATATTTTCTGTGGACACACGTTTTGAACAGACTTTCTAACAGAATTCTTTACTTTGACTGTTTGTCCTCTTAATAAATAAAGAAGTTTGATTAGATGATGGATGAATTATATTGATGAACTATAGTTTGATAAATTTCTCTAGGAACTATCCAGGTATATAGTCCGATTCCAGCTTCTTTAGCTGGTTTATTTGGACCCTTCGAAGGTGTGTAATTGGTCATATAGTTTTTTTAGTTGTGTAATGGGGTCAAATAGCTTTTAACTTCGGAAGTAACGTTTTGTTTTCTAGCTTTTCTATTCTTCGGCAAAACGTATTTGTAATTGAATCTTCAATCAAAATTTGAGTAGGATCTTTGCTTCCATCTACAAATATGCCTTTGATAGGAACTTCATCAATAATTTGTTTTTCTGACAAAACTTTAGTTTTAACCATAACCTCTTGTCTGGCTCTCCAAATTTTTTTATGATCACATGCTAAATTATCCATTTTTGGAATTAAGTAATTAGATTTAATCAAATCTTGAAGGAAAGCATATACAATTGCAGATGTAGCAGCAGGAGATATGTTTAATTGAAGAGATGTTAGTGTTAATTGATGGATCTTCATGTTCTGTTTAATAGTAATGATAATAGTAAGTAAAGTTTTTTGTTTGGAGCTGTCTTTTGAGGATATTTCTTCCTTAATATTTTCAGGTGACGTTTCTTCATTAAAGTTATACCCAACTGATTTTTAAACTTCATCTTCAACGTTTTCTATTAGAACCTGTGTATTTATATGGGGTTTTTTGATCAAATTCTTGATATCGCAGGCATTAAATCTACAACTAACCCAAAACAAATAACAAGTACTAAGTAAATTTGTTCTATAATTATAGATTACAATTATAAATGAACTTAGTTAATAAAAAATTTAGAAGCTATTAGTTAAGTTTTGTTAATTTTTTGTTGTTGTAAAGATGCAGTTTTTACTGCTTTTTTAATTATTTTTTTTTACACAAAAAAGAAAAATAATTTTTATTTTTTTCTTACTGAATATAGCTTAGCTTACCCCAACCCAATTTTTTATTATGACGTATCTTAATGGTCACACAATTTATCATCACTATATCAACTTAAATTCTGTCTAGAGCCAATTATTCAGCAACGTTACATTCTTTTACTGTTACTGTTCCTTCGTGTTAAAAAAGCATTTATCTGTTTTTTTTTTCCTTGAACATTGTGCTTTAAAATTCTCTACCACCTTCATTAAAATTCTCTACCACCTGCATTAAAATTCTCTACCACCTTTATTATTTTCTGGCTTATACAGTTTACAGTTTTTTACGTTTTGTACTTTTGTATTATAACGACAGTGTAAAGTTGAATTTTATATCTTATAATTGTATTTTTCTATTATAGACTGTTATGATGCCTGTGGATGAATCTCAATTATGTAATTATTTATATATTATTAATATTATATATTATACCACTGCGTTATTATATACATGTTTTTTTTGTTATGTTATCATTAATATGTTTATTAGAATTGTATTTAAAATTTTTTGTGGTGTTGAATGTATTTGTATGTTTTGTGTGGTTTTTCTTTATTAGCTCTTATTTCAAAAACTAATGTTGTATTGGATATATCAGATAACATTCCCAGAGAAAAAGGTTTGTCCATAAAGTATTGATTGTTAAAATTGTTGAGACTTTAATAAAAAAAAAACTGAGCTCCAATAACTGTTAATATAAACTTGTTGATAAGTTTTTATAGTTAATCTGTATTTATATAAAGGCTGTTTATATTTTATTGTATTTATCTTTTCATTGCAAGTATCTGTGTAGATTATTATTGTACATACCTTTAGATTTTTATAGGGCTAACATTTTTATTGCATTAACATTTTTAACCCAAATACTTAAGTAATAAACAATTATTTGAGTAACATTTTAAATTAAATAATAACAACTTAATTTAATAAAAAGAAGGAAAAAATTAATACTGTCATAATAATGATAGTATAAATATTATCTTAAATAATAAAGTTTTTTTTTTAATTTTAAAATTTTTTTACCACCAGATCAGTTCACAGATCTTAGCAACAATCGTGATCTTAGCAACAATCGCGATCTTAGCAACAAAGAAAGAAATTTAGAAGTTAGTAAAATATTTGTTGTTTTTATTGTCTTGACATTTATTATTTTTAACTTACTTTGTATGCATTTATATATATGCATTTATATATATATATATATTTGTATTTTTTTTTGTATGCATTTATATATATATATATATATATATATATATATATATATATATATATATATATATATATATATATATATATATATATATATATATATATATATTTGTATAGACTGTTTTGTTTTTTTTTTACTATAATTTTTTTTTTTAAGTTTTTTTCTTATTTATAACAGAATATTTTTATTCTTCTGTGTTATTTTTTTTTTTTTAATGTGCTTTTTTTATATATATTCTTGATTGTTTTTTGTTTTTTGCTTGCTTTTAATTTTTTCTTGTTGTTTTTGTGAG
The DNA here is from genome assembly GCF_022113875.1 of Hydra vulgaris. Classification (NCBI taxonomy): domain Eukaryota; kingdom Metazoa; phylum Cnidaria; class Hydrozoa; order Anthoathecata; family Hydridae; genus Hydra; species Hydra vulgaris. The sequence continues at coordinate 24,979,390 of NC_061162.1, read as the reverse complement.
TGTTTTTAAATCTTTCTTATTTCTAATTTTTCTTTTAAAACTTGTTCTATTATTAAAGTATATGTACAGTTTCAAAGTTTTGATTACTAGAACTCAGAAAAAACAAATGAAAATGGTAAATACTTAGAAAATGATTCTGAAATCCCACATGATGATAACGTACCTGAGCAAACTAGACACATTGTAATTCCAAGCTATGCTGCTTGGTTTAATTACAATAGGTAGGATTTAATTATTTTTTGAATACTATAACTGATTTACTCATTAAGAATTAATTAAAATAGGTGATTTAGTTTTTAAATTGTATTTACAAAAGGTGATTTACTTTTTAAATTTTAATTACAATAGGTGATTTACTCTTTAAGGTTTAATTACAATTTTTAATTTTAAATTTTATTACAACTCAAAAACAACTAATTTCAAAGCTCATAGCTTTGAAAACAGTTGTTTATCAGTTTATACTTTCACACCAAATTATATGAAACATTTTAAATTGAAAATTTTGCATTAGACATTTTGTAATAAAAAAAAAGATTATTTGCATTCAGTTTCAACTATACAAATAAATATAAATAAATAATAATTTATTATAAATAAGTTAATACTATTTAGACAGCTTAATATAAAGTGTGCATAAGTGTGCATACATAAGTGTACGTATACTTGAGTGTACATACACAAGAAAATGGAGTTAAGTAAAACCTAAGAAAATGTAAATTGTAAATTTCAAGTTTTTAATATCAAAAATAAAAATCTGTAAAAACTGTTCATAATGTTGTTTAACTTGTTTTCTTAGAAATTTTTTTATTTAGATCAAAGTGCTTAAATTAAATAAAGAAAATATTATAATTTTTTTTTAGAGCATTTTTAATTCTATTTTAAAATTGATGTTTTTTTGTTTTTTTTAAGTATTCATGCTATTGAGCGGAGAGCACTTCCAGAGTATTTTAATGGAAAGAACAAGTCAAAAACTCCAGAAATGTAAACTTTTAAATTAGATTTTTTGAAAATATATTTTCTTATAAAAACTTTTAACTGATTGGTATTGATTTTCGAATTTTTTATACAGCTATATAGCTTATCGTAATTTTATGATTGACTCATACCGCTTGAATCCAACAGAGTATTTGACTGCTACTGCTTGCAGGAGAAATTTAGCAGGCGACGTATGTGCTATTACAAGGTTTTCTTTTATTTTTTTGTTATAAGATTTTGATTAATTACAGCTTTATTAAAATTAATTTATTCTGTTTTTAATTTTAAGAGTGCATGCTTTTTTGGAACAATGGGGATTAATTAACTACCAAGTAGACTCAGATAGTCGTCCTCTTCCAATGGGACCTCCTCCAACTTCACACTTTCATGCCTTGGCTGATACTCCATCTGGTCTGCAACCATTGCAACCTGCAAAGTCACTTGTAAGTGTTGTTAAATTTTGGTTTAATTAACCATGTTTCTATTGAACAATATAAAATAAATTTTGATTTAATTAGATCATTCCTTTAAAATCAAAACTAATCTTTTTGATTTACAGGTTTCTGCATCACAACAGTTAATAAATCTTGCAGACAAGAAAGATGAAGCAGATGAAGAAAAACACTCAGACAATAATTTTGGGTATTAATAATGTGTTAATTTTTTTTTTATATAGATGTTGTTTCCTTCATGTCAAAATTTGAAAAAAACCTTTCTACCATAAGATTTTTAAAATCTCTAAAAAAAAAACCACTTAAGTTTTGCTATAAACTTAATATATAATAACTTATTGTATGTATTTATAAAATAAAATTTCTCTAAAATGTTTTTGAAAAATGAGAAATTAAAATAAAGTTTAAGAACTTAAAAAACTTTTAAGAAGAATTTTAACTTTTAAAATAAATTTTTAGTAGAATCAAAACTAATGTCATTAATGTCAACTAGTTGTCATCTCAACTAAGATCTGTAATAAACGATCTTAGTTGAGATGACCCTTACTGCATTTACCTGTTTTAAGTTGTAAAGGCACACTGAATTTTGATCTTTTTTTTTTTTTTTTTTTTTTTTTTTTTTTTTTTTTTTTTTTTTTTGCATCTTTTGTGATGGATGTACTCTAGATGAACTAAATAGAACTAAATAACTTCATAGTGGAGTTGTTTTGTTTTTTTTTAATTCACCTCCTCAAGGCCGAGAAGGCCACTACAGACGAGGAGGCTACTTATTTGTGGCTATAACCCTCTCTCAACTCTATAACTCCGAAACACGAACCTTGACGAACAAGGCCGCTGCGCGGAGAAACGAGTTGAGTTACAATGTTTATGCATCCGAGAAAATTCACTCTGATGCTGCAGAAGATGTTAGATCTCAAAGCATAATACAAGTAACTTTAGACTAACGTGGATATCAATGGGCATTTGATTCTAGCATAGAACATTTGTATCATTTTTCAATTAAAAGAGGTTTCTCTTTAGCTTTAACTGTTGGGTGTGTTTCTTTTAATTAATTTCTGTTGATTTCATAAAAGCAAAGTTTCGGAAAATGTTTTGCACTTTATGGGAAGCTTTCTCCAAAATATCTGTTGTCTCTATTACTCCAAAATATCTGTTGTCTCCATTTGGCGAGCAATCTTGGGTGGGTTTTAAAGTAGAGAGAAAAGTGCTTTTGTTTTTCTGAACCAAATTTGTTGTTATTGTATAACATAAAATGTTAAAATATTTTTTTCTTTTTTTTTTAGATATTGATATTTTATTGTGAAGATAAATTGCAAAACATTATTTGTTATTTATTATAATATTACAATAATATAGATAAATCCGCAAAGTCTACATATATCAAATGATATAGCATTCTGCTGTGTCTATAACTATATCAGTTGATGTATATAAACCTTGTTGTGCTTGCACCTATATCAGTTAATGTATATACACTAGGATATATAGAAAATGTATGTGAAACAAAAAAATAAATTCAATTTTGAAAAAATATATACTTTAAGCTGCTTATTTTACCCTTGAACTACTTTTTTTGGACTTTGTAAAAAAGGTTATTGTAAACAAAAATGTAAACCTGTATGCAAGTTTTTCAAAATTTAGTTCAACAGTTATTTTTTAAATACTCTCCTTTTATAGCGTTTTATAGTGTTTTTTGGGGTAAGGTATAAATGATGAGTTGTTTATTATCAACTGTGTGTAATTGTATTAACAAAGTGTAAAATTTACAGTTGATGTTATTAGATTTAATACTTTCCCAATACTTTATAATTAGATATATAATATATACTCGGTGTAATATATTTTAGATAAAAGTGCTTAACTTTTAAAAAAAAAGAGCAGTTCTATATTTTTAAAAAATGACTTATTCTTCTTTAGTAGATAGAGTAATAGCAAAATTAAAGTTGCAATTTTTGAATCAAAATATTTCTAAAAGTTGTTTTATTATTTTAGTAATAAAACAACAAATAATAAAATTATAAAGTTTTTATTTTTTTGAATAATTAAATTTAAGGCGTGAAATACCCCAAAAACCAGAAACAAATTAGCTTGTCAACTAGGTAAACTTGATTGGATTTCTTTCATCAAAACTCCCAATTTCCAAAGAATCAAAATATAATCAAAAATAAACCAGAAGATTGTGAATCAACTATTATTATATTTTTATTATTAGTTCAAGATATTAATTATTTTTAGTTCATTAATTTGAATCTTCAAAGATTACAACAAACATAAGCTTATTAGTTATTTATTAGTTCATTAACTGGAATCTTCGAAGATTACAATCAATCATAATTAAAAATAATCAGCAAACATAAGCTTATTTATTAGTTCGTTAGTTGGAATCTTTGAAGATTACAACAAACATAAGCTTATTTATTAGTTCGTTAGTTGGAATCTTTGAAGATTACAACAAGAGTTAAAAAAAAATCACAAAAAGAATATTTTATGGTGAAAAATAGTAGCTTATATATATATTTTGTAGCTTATATTTTTATATTTTATAAATATATATACTATGAATTAAATTTATTTTCATGTTTTGCATTCTAATTTCTAAAATTAAAATCGATAATATGTATGTACGCAATTTCATAACATATTTTGCGTGCTTTAATTTTCTCTCAGCTACCTAAGTATGAATGCCTATTTAATGTCCTAAGTATGAAATTTAATTTTGAATTGTTAAGATACACAGAAATGGGTTGAAAAGCAATAAGGGAAGCAACAAAGCGGCAAATAGTAAATATGAAGGATGGCTTCATGATCATAATTTAAAAATATTAAGAATATTTAAAGTTTCAGAGAATGGCATCAGAAATACTCTGATGTTTAAACTACTGATGACATCAAACTCCATGCAGGATCCAGAGGGTTAAAAAAAATTATGGAATACAGAAGCAGTCTTTTTTAAGAAAAAAGTCCAAGGTTATTTTTTATGATAATCATTTTCATTCACATTTAATGAAAATCATGAAATCATTATTTTGTGAGCCTTTATTGTGTTAGATTAGTTCACAAGATTAAGATGGTGTGACAAGAGATTTGGGTGGTCTTTGGAAATAGAACCAAGTATTTTTTAGTGATGAAAGTAACGTTAAAGTAATAAATAAAAAAAATAAAGTGTTCTTGTTAAATGTTTTAAGACCCTTTTCAGTTCCATCAGATAAACAGACAAGTAGAAAGTTATCTTTGCACTAATGCAACTAGTCTAAAGGTAACTTTCCACTTGCCTATTATTCTAAAGGAACTGGAAAGGGAAGGGAAAAATAAAATCACATGAGCATACATAGTTTTGCTATGAAAAAATAAAAGATTTGAACTAGGCAAACTCACATATTTATTTTTCCTTTCACATTTCCATAAAAAAGCAGGTAAGTGAAAACCTCACCTCAAAATATTAATGCATAATTATGACATAACTACAGCATAGCTACATTTAAAGTAATAATAAATTATAAATTAAAAATTTCCTCAAAAAAAATCATCTAAGTAATTATATAAGTAATTGGTGTTTTGATAATCAAAATCAATTAAAAGAACTTTTTTTTTACTTTGTAGTTACAATTTTCTAACTTTGTAGTTACATTACTTTGTAGTTTATTAATTTGTTTGTTTAATTCTAAAAAGTTTTTTAAATTATTAATAATTTGTAATGTAAAAATATTATGAAATAAATTTTTTACATGAATATTTTAATTTAGATTGAGAAATGACATTTATCTAACAAAAAAAAATCAGAAGGTATGTAAATTTCAATTGTTTATGCACAATTTTTTTGGATTTTATATTCCTTTTTTAAAATGTTAAGTAGTTAAGTCTCAAATTTGTGTTAAATAGTTTTTTTTTAGTTTTTTTTATTTTATTGTTAATTTAAAATTAAGTTTCAAATTTGTAGAGTCGCTCCGCTGCTTTTAAAGATTGGACTGATCAAGAGACTCTGTTGTTACTGGAGGTTAGTTTTTAATTTTTTAATTTTGTTTTTTTAAATTGTTATTTTTCTTTTTTACTTCTAGTCAAAAAGTTTTATAGTGTTTTATCGAGTTTTGGGAATAAAAAAAATATTATTACCTGGATTTTTTTTTTTAAATTTGTTCGTATATTTTAATTTAATAAGTGTCAATTTTATTAATTTACACATACTTTCTTTGCATTTACATTTAGTTACATTTATTTATATTTTCTATGTAGTTATATTTTATATTTAGTAACATTTATTTATATTTTCTATGTAGTTATATTTTATATTTAGTTACATTTATTTATATTTTCTATGTAGTTATATTTTATATTTAGTTACATTTATTTATATTTTCTATGTAGTTATATTTTATATTTAGTTACATTTATTTATATTTTCTATGTAGTTATATTTTATATTTAGTCATAGTGGTAACAATTTATTTAGTTTATTGTAAACAATTTGTTTGAAATGAAATTTTATTAATTGTCATTATGAAATTTTTTTTTTTTTTAAAAGCAAAATAACAATAAAAGCAAAAACAGTTACTGGTTAGTTATATTTAAAATACGTTAGTTCTATTTAAAATAGGTTGGCAGTTTAGGTTGCTATAAAGTGTTGTAACTAAAATGATGCCAATTAATTTCACAAAAGAAATGAAGCATAGATGCTTTGAACTTGCATTGAAATCGCATTGAAAGTTTAATCAAACTAACAAATAAAAATAACCTTAAATTGTTCAAAATGCACAAAATTGACTATGGCAGGTTGTTTGCTGACAGCCAGAATTGCCAATTCATAAAATTTTTATTAAACTTTACTAAAAATAGAAATAACTTATATGTAACAAAAAATAATATCATATTTAATTTATCATATGGAAATTTAAGCCACCTATTAAAAATAAATTGTAAAAAATATGTGGTCATAATTTGATAGCTAACCACTATAGTTCACTTGGGCTTGAAAACTCAGTCTTTTGAAGCAAATTTTTACATTTAATTTATTTTTAAGATTTATAAGCATGTTTAATATATTAATAAAATATAGGGCTTAGAGCTTCACAAGGATGACTGGAACAAGATATCAGAACATGTTGGATCAAGAACTCAGGATGAATGTATTATGCATTTTCTTAAACTTCCAATTGAAGACCCTTATTTGGAGAATGACAGTACTTTTTTAGGTAAAATAGTAAAAATAAGTTTTAATAAAAATTTTTTTTTCTAAGAATCATTTTTTATGTAAAATATTAAACACTGAATTATTTGTGTTGTTCCAGGACCTCTTGCATTCCAGCCAACTCCTTTTAGTCAATCTGGTAATCCTGTTATGTCAACTGTAGCTTTTTTAGCATCAATCGTTGACCCTAGAGTAGCTAGTGCTGCTGCTAAAGCAGCTGTTGGTAAATTTTTTTTTTTTTTTGCTACTGATTATTTTTATTTTGAAAATCAAATTTTTGTAAAATACCTTGAAAAAAAAACAGCATAAAAATGACTAATTTTTATTTTATTTGTTTTTGTTTGCTAAATTAAAATTGAAACAGATGAAAATTTTTAAGATGGTGCACCCATCATTTAGGGCAGGCAGTCTGAAATTTGGGTTGTTTCTTTCAGGCTTTTATCAGCAAATTTTTGAGACAAATCTGTCTTATATGATCATATTATATTATATGACTTTTTCTATAAAATATGACACTCTACAACAGTTCTGAATATCATATATATTTTTTAAATGTTAATACAATTTTTTCAATTTAGCTTTACTACAAAATCATTAAAAAAACTTGCTCAATTTAACATTATATATTCAAGCAAAATATTTCAGTAATTTGTTTATTTTTTTCGCCATGCTTTGCTCTAAGTTTAGATACATTAAATCTATTTACAATAGATTCCATTTTTTTCTATTAAATGTTCATTATATCTTGACAGAGAGCAATTGTGCATATCTCTTGATGAGAACTTATTGCATGTACTTTCCACATCACACTGAAGCTTTTATTCAAGTACTATAAAATGTTAATGAGTATAAGAAAAATATTAGAATTAAAAGAAGTAATTAAACAATAGAAGTTTAAGGTTACTTCTAAACAGTTTAAGAATGTTTAAAACTATCTTGTAATACTGTGCGCTCACAATATTACAAGATACTGTGAATCCACACAATCTTTTGTGAGTAGTTTCAAGTTAAAAAATATGAAATATTTGGTAAATAATGAAATTAATTCATTTACAATCGTTTTCTTTTTTTCTAATTATTTAGCCATAGATATTTTTTTTTTCTGAAATTTTACCAAAATTTCCAGGAAATACTTACTATTTTTATTGTTTACTGAGTTAGCAAAATTTTTATTTTATGCTATTAGCATTTTTTTCTAATTTATTTTTGTACAGATGAGTTTTCCAAGCTCAAAGAAGAAATCCCAAGTGAGCTTATTAATGCTCATATTGAAAAAGCCCAAGCTGAGTTGAAACAATCTAAAATTGAAAAAGATGAGGAGGGTAAAAAAAAAAGGATTTGTTTTCTTTTTCTTTTTTTTCATTGCAAATAATCATATTTAGTTAGACATTACTTTATTTAGAATCATCTACTGATCTACAAAATAAAGAAGGACAGAAAGATAGTGAAACTTGTGAGGATTCTTTAAGTGAGTTAAGTGAAAGTGACAAAGAGAAAATAAAAAAGTATGAAGGGATCTCAGAAGGCAACATAAAAACAGCTGCTGCTGCTGCAATTGCTGCTGCTGCTGTTAAAGCTAAGGTTGACTTTATAAAAGTATTTACAAATATTATTGACAAATTTATATTGTGATATTTTAATTCATTATTGTTATATATAGGGGCATTGCCAGTGGGGGAGGCATCCTTAGAATGTAAGAATATGTATAGGGGCAACATACCAGTTCCAGGGGAAACATCACTAAAATGTACAGGTTTTTACTCTTATCTTTTAAGTGACATATTTTCTATAAGTTGTCTTTATTTGAATCAGGTATAAAGATAGAAAAATTTGGAATATATTATTTGCATAAAACTTGGAATATATTCCTTGCATAAAATTTGAAATATTTACCTTCCAAAAAATTTATCAAAAAAATTTATTGGATTCACCTTATAATCAGTAATAGTTTGAATAAAAGAGTTTCATGTTTGATTTGGTTCAAGTATATTATTAGTTCAGAAATGTAACTTATAAGTTCTCTCCCGATGTGTTGTTTAAATGGTTTCCGATGTGTTGTTTGAACTCTCATTTGAAGCATCTAAAAACTCTTTCTTACTCTACAAAATTAGACAAGCAAACTACAAACTAAACTGCTTAGAAAGCTTTTCTTTTCCATAAAGATCCAGATTCTCATCAGTCTATTTGCAATAGTCACCCATCTTCTACAATATAATAAAACCACACTCCATTTTCTCAATATTGTTTTTTTTTTTTTTTTTTTTTTTAAATGTGCAACCAAAATCAGTTTAAATTAATAAATATATAGAGTTTATAATAATAAATATATAGAGTTTATAATAATAAATATATAGAGTTTGTAATAATAAATATATAGAGTTTATAATAATAAATATATAGAGTTTGTAATAATAAATATATAGAGTTTATAATAATAAATATATAGAGTTTGTAATAATAAATATATAGAGTTTGTAATAATAAATATATAGAGTTTGTAATAATAAATATATAGAGTTTATAATAATAAATATATAGAGTTTAAAATACCATTAATCATTAATCTTTATCCAAGTCAATTAGTTTTTTCTCTGAACACATTACTGAGAGTTGCTTTTTTTTTTTTTTTTTTATTTAACTTCACCTCCTCAAGGCCGAGAAGGCCACTACAGACGAGGAGGCTACTTATTTTGTGGCTATAACCCTCTCTCAACTCTATAACTCCGAAACACGAACCTTGAAGAACAAGGCCGCTGCGCGGAGAAACGAGTTGAGCGCGGTACTACCAGGGACGTGGTGGGGATCGAACTCAGAACCACTCGTTTATGAAGCGAGCGCTCTACTACTACACCACTACCGCATGATGCTTTACTATCTAAATAAATTTTTTGAGAGAAATTTGAATTCAACATAGAATTCAAATAGTAACATAGTATTCAAATAGTAACATAGAATTCAAAAAGTAAACACATTGTGTAGAACCTCTATTCTTTTTCAGTAATTTTTCTTTTTCAGTCCTGTCAGACCTTTCAGTGGGGGTGAAATACATATTTTCTCTCTGATTACCCACTATTAACAATATAGAAGTCTGTTTTAAATATTCTTGAAGAGAAATTTTTTATTTAAAAGAAAAAAAAAATGTTTGTTTTGCCATTTATATTTTAATTAATGATTTTAATTATTTTAGTTATATAACTTAAAGTGTTTTCAATTTTTTTGAAATAGCAAATAAACTGAGGTTGGCGAAAAAATTGAGTCTAAATCTTTATTGTGGCGTGCTCTTAACAATTCTTGATTAAGTCTAAAATGACTAAGGAAACCAGCTTTCACAGGTTTGACTAAGGAAACTTTCACAGGTTACAAGTTTACAATGCTTAGTATTCTCATCTACTAAAATAGTTTTCTCTTTATTTCACAAATGTTATGAACCTTGTGCTCTAACAAGGCCTTTAAAATGTCTTTATTTGAGTTTTAAAGTCTGAATCAGCAAGAGCCATAACTACTACTTTAGGTGAAAGATACCAGGAGTGAGATTTTTAATTTTTCAAGAGTGAAGTTTCTACATCAATATCCCATTCCTATTTATTTTTGCTTGATTTTTACTGATTTTGCTACTTAAATGAATTTTTTCCAATCTGCAGAATGTTTAGCAAGGCTGGATTTTAAAAACTCTGGAGCATAAAATATAACAATCATTAAGCAGACTAGAATATGCTGGTCTTTAATTTAAGTATTTTGTAACTGGCAATACCAATTCCAAACCCATGTGAATTACTAAAGCCTAATCACTTTGAACAGTTTCTAAGAGAAGATTATATTGTTCCAAGTGAAAATCGTCCTTGTGATGAAATTCGGAACTAGTAACAGGCACAGTAATTCTATCTCTTGTAGTTGTTTGTTGGATTTTCTTATACAGATGTGTAACTAGTTTGCCATCAAAGTGAAGGTCAAGATTTTTTACTCTTATTTCGTCTATATAATTCTGTTTAATTTCATTTCCGTGCTTTTGAATTATCTCATAATCTTTAATCTGACAGTTTCTCTGTTTATCTTAATTTTTTTTCATATATACTCCTAGACTTCATGATACTGGTTATAAGCATTGTTTGATCTCGATATTTTAAACTGTCCTTGATTAAATTTATTCAAATGAAATACAATTGATGTTGATGTATCAATTTTATCTCATTTAAATAATTTCCATCAGCATTTTTAATCAACTGTTCTAAATCCAAGTAATTGTAGTTCTTGCCATTATAATAATGGGCATCTCCATTGCCCTCTATTGACATTTTTTTTCTTAAAACCTACCTACAGTATCTTTTTTGTCTATCTTTGCTGTCATCTTTGCTTCTTTTGATCTTTTTCTATATGTCCCCTTAAAAACTTTTATTAGCATTTTTCTGATCTTCCAAAAATGCTAAATATTCCTCTTTATTCTTTTTGTTTCTTGGTTCAAATCTTGACTGAGTTGTGTAAGCTCTTTAATTTTGGGTTTTTCAATGTCAAAAAGACTCTCCATGATTAATTGAAATTTTTTAACTAATTATTCTTTGGTGTCATTTTTCCAAACTAACAACTTTTCCTTGGTCATTAATACTCTTTTTTTTTTCAAAAATTTTGATAATATTTTATCTTCTCCAATAATATAGTTTGTAAAACCACAAGACTCCCAGTTATTCACTATTTTTCTAAAAAGACAGTTCTCCGTCTTTATGATAACACTTTGTTTTTCTTTGCATTCAATATTCAAATCTGATCCCATCGGACGAAAAAAATCATAAATACTTTTAAATCGTTTTGATCTACTGCTAATTTAATATTGATAATGTCTTAAAAGTAATACATTAGTTGGAAGCTGATTCTGAGGTAAAAAAATTAAGGTTTAAGAAGATAAAGCGGCCTCCTACAACTGACATGCAGATGTCCAACATGTTTCGCCTTCTTTTCGATACTTGGTTTGATCTTTGTGTCTATATCACAAATATTGGTATTTACATAAATAATGTTTAATGTTTTTTTTTTTAAGTTATATTTAATTTAAAAACAAATCATTAAATTTATTTGATGTCATTATTAAATAATATACTAAATAATGCCATTAATAAACCTTATCTAAAACAATGTTTACTTCGCCTTTTTTTTATATATGAAATTTTTAATTAGTAACTTTGTGAGCAGTTTAAAAATATTCGAAACTGCTGTAAAACTTTTTTGCAATGCCTAAAAACTATCCCTGAGGGTTGTAGAATTAGATGCAGTATCATTTTTAAATTTTTTTTTTTTTTTCACACACGCATATATATATATATATATATATATATATATATATATATATATATATATATATATATATATATATATATATATATATATATATATATATACACATGTATATATGCTTACATGTAGCACCTTGGTCAGGTTGAAGAGAGAAAGATAAAAAGTCTTGTAGCTCTCCTAGTTGAAACACAAATGAAGAAACTAGAAATTAAATTACGTCATTTCGAAGAATTAGAAACGATTATGGATAAAGAACGAGAAATTGTAAGTTAGTTAATTCACTAATTTACTTACTATTTTCATGGTAACATATCTATTGCTTGTTTATTTATAATTATAGCTAGAACAACAGCGTCAGGCCCTAGTGAAAGAACGCCAACAATTGTTTATGGACCAGTTAAAAATGCAAGAAGCACGGGCTTCAAATGTTCCTGTGGAAATACAGTCTCACCCTCCATCTATCACTCCTGTAGTCCCTTCTTCTACACCATCGGCTGATGAAAGGGTTTCTATTTTATTACTTTTATTTATTCTTAAACAAAAGTTCTTTAAAATGAAAAGTATTTAGAACTTTTGTTTACAAATACACAAAATAGTTTTGCAATTAAAAAGCGATGTTGTTCAGAGTTTGGTAGTACTTTATATTTTTAATATCCAAGAAAATTCAAATCAAAAAGTAAAGACTAAGTTTAGTTGGTTACTGGTCAATGCCATTTTTAGAGTTTAGCCATCAAAAATAAATGATTATCAAATTTTTTGTATGAATAATAATTATTTTTAGGCTCCTGCGAGTAGTAATTGCAGTGACTTGAAGAGATTTACTGAAAATAAAATTCCTGGACCAGATTTTTTTCAACTCCAGATGACTTCTGCGAGATCTAGTAAGTAAAATTAGTTATGATTTATCTAGAGAACTCTAATCAGGAGTAATGATCAATAGGGGCTCGAAAAAATAAATACACCGGTGATGTTAGCTATTATGAGATAATATAAAAAACTATTTCATGAGGGCCATTACGAAATTTATCAGCATTTAAAATGATTTTTTGAATTAATTATTGATGTTTGCAAATAACATTTATACTTAATAATCGACTAAATATTGATAAATCATCATGAATTTATTACGTTGGATTAATCAAAATTATTTTAAAAGTATATTTTAGTGTTAAACTAATTTAAAAATAATAATTTGCAGCCATTTTTCTCATGTAATTTATCTTTAATGTATTTGTAAATTATATTTTTACAGATTCAAGCGTATCAGTATTGTCTCCTACAAGTGATCGTATTTCAGACAATTCATCTACGTCATCTTTAGTCGCTAATGAGTTAATGGTGGCGAAAACACCTTTACCATTAGGATGCATTCAGCAAGACGAGAAAAAACAAGTTTCTGATTTGCCTCCATACTCTGTTCCGCCACCATTACCTATACCTGCAGTTAGAGGTGCGCGAGGTGGCCGAGGAAGTCGTTCTAAAGCAAACCGTGCAAATGCTCAAGTTAATAACGATATACAACAGCATCATCCATCTGCGCCATATCTGACCGGAGGTATGCCTCCATATCCTGGGTATGGAGGCTTTCCTGGTCAACAAATTCCTGGCATGGCTCCAGGGATGCAAGGGTTTCCTCCTAACTCAATGATGCAACCAGGAGCTGGAATGATGCCTCAAATAAATCCATCTCAATTCTCATCTGGTCAGTACCCACCAGGACTTAATAGTCAATTTCCACCACTATGACTAGGGGTACAAATACCACGAGCTGATTCTCCAAATAATATGCCTTAATTTTGTTACAAAAATGCTTAATACGAAGTTTTTTGTACTTCACCTAGGCACATTTTTTGATGTAAAATTATTTAGTCGCATAAAGTTATTGAAAAATTTATTAAAACTAATATAAATAGTTTAAAGTTATCATTGCATCGTATACTATTGTTTAATATTATACTATTACTAGGCAGTAGAGTTTTAAGTAATAGGAGACAGATTAAATGAATATAAATTATTAACAGATAGCGATTGTTGATTAAATTGTCAAGTCGGCAACCAAAAGTTTTTCTTATTTAAAAAAAACTTTTAGTTGCCGATAAAAATTTTCATTTATTTTACTCTTTGATTTTAGGGCAAAATACTTGATTTATCAATATGATAAATAGAAAAAATAAAAATGTCTATAAATCTGTATTTAATGCTATTACGCATTACCAGCGATGTGAAGTTTTAAAGTGTTCAGAAGCTCTGTTCAAATGTTGAGAGACTACATTGAAGAATAAAAATGTGGGGGTTTAAAGACGTTAAGGCTATTTTTTTTAGTGCGGAGCTGTTTTGACGAAACATCAAACATACTAACTGCGTTTGAATCAACAACTGTTGAAGATCTCAATGTTTTATTGTCCTATAGGCTATCTTCGCTTAAGTGATTTCGCAGTGGTTATATTTGCAAATTAATAAACAGTTGTTATATAAGACAATTTTTCCTGTCTATTTGTGAAAGTGTTACTAATGATATTGATTTCATTTTGACGAAAATTAAGTTAGTTTTTCTCTTTGAGGCATACTCTGCTTCCAATTATAAGTTCGCACCAATTTTAATTTACTAATTTTATTTATGCTCTGAATTTAATTTTTAATTTACCTCCCTAAGGTTCCAGAAATCTCCAGAGTTTAGAGGTTTTAGACCTCTGTCCATTTGATTGTAAGCCGACCGTTCTACCATTAGTCTACTAACGCATTATTTGCAAAATGCAGTCTAATATCAACATAGTAAATAAGTAGGGTAGACTAGGGTAATATGAGTACCTCGTTAATATTAGCATACTAAAATATTTCTAAGATTTAAGCAGTAAAGTTGAAGTTGCTTGTATTTTTTGAATCCATTTTATGTTGTGATAACAGAAATCAGTATAATTAGCGTAAATTTATATGCAGTAATTAGCAGCTCTCATCTACTTAGAACGCTATTAAATTTTTTGTGTTGTTAAAATATTATCATCACGCTTGAATGAGTTTGTGGCGCAAAATTTTGATGTTAAAATAATGAAATTTAATTTTCCATAGAGAAAAATATGTTAGCTAGAAATCCGTTTCATTTTGGTTTGAAAAACAATGCATAAAAACATTTAGTTTTGACTTTAAGATACCATTTTTGTGTAATGCTTAAATTACTCAGTTTTTTTTTTCATTGAAATTACTTTGTTCAAATTCCTAAAATTAGTGAATTTATTTTTGAATAAAAACAAAAGGTAGTTGGTAAAATGCGAACCGTGAACTGCGAACTGGTAAAATGCGAACTTTTTTGCGCACCAAGACATTTTAATGATCACTTCGGTTATGATATTTAAAAAAAACTTTTGCTCGTCAATTTTTTAATTATATACTTTTTTTAAAATTATACGTTTTTTAAAATTGTATCAATACCCGACGGGCATTTGTTTTTAAAAGTTACGATCTAAATGTATTTTAAATGTCTTTTAAACGTCTTTTAAACATTAATGTTTAAAAGACGTTTAAAAGACGTTTAAAACACATTTAGAACGTAACTTTTAAAAACAAATGCCCGTCGGGTATATGTAAATTTTTCCTTTTTGAAAATCAATATTTTGACTTTTATTATTGATAATATTTATTTTATTTCAAAATGTAACTATTTTTGTGTTGTTATTTTTTAAAAGACCACACAACATTTAGAACAATTAGTACAACTAGCTCCAGATGTTTTGCTGTCTTTTTATAAACACAAAATCATCTATTTAAATCATGCATCCTAGTATACCAAAAAGACCCCACAACATTTAGAGTAATTATTTTACAATTAGCTCCAGAAGACTGCAATTGCAAACATGAGTGTACCCAAAATATCGCTAACGATAGAAGAAATGAAATTAATGATTATTTTCTGCAGTAAATCGCTGAAAAAATGAAAAATAGTAAATCCAAAAAGTTCAACTTTTGCTATTTTTTGGTTGGTGGCAATGATGTCAACTATTTAGTATGCCAAAAATTTTATCTTAACACTTTAGGATTGAAAAATACAAATACTAAAATGATTTGTCGAGCTTTTGAACAAACAAAAAAAGACAACAGCTAAACAAAGAAAATATAAGGTAAATAAATTAGTTACACACATAATGAGCTAATCGCCAGTCCCATCACATTACACACGTAAGAACTGCCCTAATCGAAGATATCTTGCATCCAATTTAAATGTAAAGAAAATGTTGGGGGATTTCAACAAGTTTAATAATGTTGTTTGCTTTGAATCAACGTTAAGAAAAACTATTAAAAAATTAAATATTTTGTTCGCAAATCAAACAAAGGAAGAGTGTTACACATGCCTTCAGTTCTTTACACATTGTAGAGAAAAAAATCATTCTAAATTAACTTTAACTCCAGACTGTACAGATTGCATGACATGGAATATTCACATGAAAAGAGTCGGATAAGCCAGAAACATTTATAGACTTGATGCTGATCGAACTGTTTGTGCACAAAAAATAATAATGGCGACAGACATGAAAAAAGTAATCATGCTACCAAGAAAGGAAAATCTTAAAGAAGCAGTTTTGTTTGTCAGCGGTTAACAATATACAATCAAGCATTTGTGCCTATTGTATATTGTTAACCGCTGGAAAAACGAAGGAAAGTGTAGTTTCAATGGTTTGGTATGAAGAAATTACTATGCGGTGCAGAGAAGAGCTGTTTTCTACATATTATTTGTTTTTGCATAAATATGGGGACAAATCTGAAATCATTGATTGGTGTGACAATTGCTCCGCTCAAAACAAAAATTGGAGTTTAGTGATGTTTACGTACTCTTTAATATTTTTTTTTTGTATATTTTATTCATATTTGTTTATAAACACGGACATTTTGTAAACGGGGCTCGGTGATAAGACTGGCATTGTCTTCTTCTTGCTCCGGCCAAGTTTTATAAATGTAATATGTCTTTATTGTAAATATATGAAACGGCAAAAAAAAAAAAAAATGTTTCTGATATATATGATTAATGGCAATGAAATCGCAACCAACAAAATCAAATTAAAATATTTGGAAAAAAGGCACACATTTATGAGTTGTGACTCATTTCATTATTTAAAAGAGAAGCAACTAAAATTAAGTCACGTGTACAATTTTAATGATTTTATTCAAAGAGTGGAAGCAGCGAAACGAAATACTAAGGTTAAAATTTTGCAGGTAAGTTTGACTTTAGTTCTATAAAATTTATAAAAATTGAGGCTGTAACTAAGTGAGCTTTTATTCTTTTAAGGCCACAAACATTTTTGTGCTAAAAGTAAAAATCACTCAATATAAATTGAATAAATTGTCTCCTCGTCCATATATAGAAAACATCGCCAAAATCGAGTTCAAACGTGTTTTTATAGAATGTTTTATCGTTGTGACTATGATGGCCCCGTGATTGAAGCATCAGTTTTATCCAAAAAGCAAAAAGAAAAAATGTCAACTTTTCAACATACCATGAGAGATTTAAAAGCCGGAATCAATCCAATCCAAAAATCGAAACTTGTTTCAACACTTTGTCCTATAATGCCCCCTAATAGAAGAGAGTTTGGGGAAAATTTGTTTAACAATTCTTCAACTTCAAAATTATATATTATAAACGTCTTGCGCGCATAGAAATTTCCTTGATATTTGTTTTTTCCTTTTTGTATTATTAGTTATTTCATCTTCTAAAATACATTTATTTTATATTGAAAATTTTTAACAGATGTAACTAATATAATTGTTTTGTAATATTAGTCAGTGGCGTAGAAAAGTCAAAAAAGTTGGGGAGGGGGAAGGGGTGTAAACAAAAATTAAAGCGGTCTAGGGCAGCAAAAAATAGAATTTGAATGAAATCAAAATGAAATTTTAAGAAATTTTAAATTTTCATTTTTTTTTTTTTTAATAGTTTAATTGGAAGAGTTTTAGATTTAGATGGTGTAGCAAGCAAAATGTTTTGTTTTGTCAGTATTCAATTAAAGTTTTATTTGCTATAAACCACTCATTAAGATAATAATATATTAGTTCTGTCTACATAACAAAAAATATTTTTTAAATTTGGGCCTGAAAAGAAAAAGTGACATCAGCAAAAATAATATAATTAAGTATTTTTAAGAACAAATACCTTTTATATAAACTAAAAACAGCGAAATTCCAAGTATTGATCCTTGTGGAACACCGTAACTTAACGATTCAAATCATGTGCATATTAAATTGTATCGTACTCCTTGCTACTTAAAGACTAAAATAATTACCTCAAAAGATATAAAGTAACATAAATTTTACAAATACTGGCAGCATTTACCGTATAAAAAATAAAATGAATCATAAGCAGTAAAGATCCATATAGGCATGTTAAGATATCTCATGCTTCAGTGGATTTTTTAAAAATCAAACAAGATATTTTTTTTGTTGGGGTGGGGGAGGGGGTTATTGAGGTGCTCCTAGAAGTCGTTGCAGTCTGATAAGCACCGCAGAAACGCACTAGGAAGTTCACGCCTCTTTCCTAACCAATGTCGCTCATTAGCCAGCGTCGAACTACGGACCTTTTGGTTCTGGGCCAGAACTCTAACCACTACGTCACGCAAAAAAAAAAAAAAAAAAAAAAAAAAAAGTTCAACGATTTCAGTCAAAAGAAGCCAAGTTTCAGAAAACTCTTATGATGATAATTATTGAATAAATTAGTTAAAATAAATAAACTATTTGTTTTTTATTTTTATTAATTAATAAAAGTTTCCAACTACTGATTTAGTTTTTTTTAAGCATTATTCTTGCGTGTTTAATATACGAAAGGAGACGTTTATCACTTTCAAGAAATTATCCCACTCAATTCAAGCTTATTAACCCCCCGTCGTTAATTAATTTTTACTTGTTATTAATAAAAAAAATGGTTTGGTTTTTTCATCTTTAAAACTAAGGATGAAAAAACCAAAATAACAGAGTAAACCAGCCTTAAAAGTTGATATTATCTTGTTAAGATATCACTGATAAGAATAAAAACTTATGTAATCAGGCTTTAAAAATCGTATAGTATTTATATTAATATGCAATATATTACAAGCATAGTATAATGTTTACATACAATTTATTTTATATTACAAGCATAGTATAATGTTTGTAAAAGCATATTAAATCCTATTGGAATTATGATAAAACAGCTGTTAAAAAAGCGCTATTAATTTGATCACAAGTCACAGTAAATTGTTTTATGGGTGTTATGTAAAATATTTCTACCTGCTTTTTTACAAAGATTCTTTTCCCGCCCTTCCCCCCCTCCCCCGCCGTTTTTTTTTTATTTATTAGTTTGAGATAAAAATTTCTCCTTCGCCCTCATTTGACACCTAGTCACCTTTTTTTTCTATTATTCTGTGTTTGCAACGCAACTACAATTTGTAGCTATTACATACTTACATTGCAATTTTTTTTTTTAAATATGAGAAAAATAAAACAAAAAATAGTATTTTTACAAAATAAAAGTAATTAGTAAATAAAAAGACTTCACTATGAGGATAGCTCACCATTTTTAAAATGCGTATACTCGTTGATGATAATGATATCAACGCGTACACTCGTTGACGATATGATATCAACACGTACAACCGTTGATATGATTTATATAATTATATTATAATATTATATACTAAATGTTGCTAGTTGAATTTTAATTGATGTTTATTTAGCAGTATGTTTTAGGCAATGTACCTACTGAACACTATAGTACCAGTACTTTCGGGCTACCAACTACTAACAGTACTAGTAATTTTGGGTATCTGCAACAAAAACTGCATGTGGGTTTATTTCAAACTTAAAATATTTTTTTAAAATTTAATATTTTATTTAGAAAATTCAACTATTTTCTCCATAATAGACCCCGAATTCTTAACTTGGGTGGGTTCTTACAATCTTTTGATCGCACCGGCAACTCGCGTAATCCACAGTGATCTAAGATAGCATTAATAAGAGAATCTAACTGAGATTTGGTTGGTATCTCATGCCATTGTTTAACAAGAAAACTCGTAAGCGATTCAGGTAAATATTCTAAAACACTCCGAAAAGATTCCAGGTGCCTGTTTTGCTCAATAATGTTAAGAATCCAGTATTTAAAGCTCAGCCATTGATTTCCGCTCATTATTTTAGAAATATATGTGTTTGTACCATCGTTTCCAAAAAATATATTCATTGATATTGTTGTATCTGTTGAAGTAACTTGATGCCACCAAAATGCAGGAAAATAAAGCATCTCACCAGGTTTTAATATACACTAAAAAATAATAAAGATCCTAATTATACAAAAAACTTGATTTAAAACCAAAAGATTTGATCTCTCTCAAGAGTTTATTTTTTATTTTGCAAAAATAAATCTATACGTATAAATATCAGTACATAAGGGATTATAAAATTATTATAAAATTATACCGTTAAAATAAGATTATTATTTTTGCAAAAAAATGAATATTGTTAGAGGGTTTTTAAACTTTAAATTAGAAGACACATTAGTTTATTTAAAATTTAAATTAGAGGACACATTAGTACATCTAAAAATTAAATTAGGAGACACAATATTAACAGAAGAAAAACAAATAATTAACCAAAGAATCTAAGATACTAATCAAAAATTGGGTTGTGGAATAACTCTTTATGAAATTAAACAGACTTTTGGAACAAAAATCCATTTCAATTAATTCATCTATAGCAAGATGCATTGATAGTTTTAACTATACTTTAAAACGTGTTCACAATAGAGAAGAAATTCTGAAGATATTGATGAAACATGTTCACAATATTCCAGAGAGAAGAAATTCTAAAGATATTATTGATGAAACAAGTTCACAATATTCCAGAGAGAAGAAATTCTGAAGATATTATCGATGAAAGAACTAATTATGCAGAAGGATTCATTTTGTCTTTAATGAATGACAATAAAATATTCTTTATTGATGAAATTTCAAATTTTCGAAGAGGACTTTCTTTAGTTGCAAAGAAGGCCGCGCAAACAGTGACCAATATACTGTCAAGAAATATTTTTGTCTGTTGTGTAATGAATAAAAATGGCATTTTGAATTATGAAGCACAAACAAGAGCATATAATACAAAAAGTTATTTATATTTTATTAGTCTAGTATTAGCACAATTAGATATTAATTAAATTGTTGGAGCTATCTTAACTTTAAATAAAGTTTGTTTTCATAAAGCCACCTCTGTTCAAGATGAAATAGTCCTCCTCTTCAGCATATCAAAGAACAGCAAAAATTATCTACATTTCTTTTTTAAAATTGATGACATGTCTACCATTCTCATTCGAAACAAATCTGATTGTCAGGGTACTGAGCAATCCGACTCTAATTTTGAAATAAATATCAAAGATTAATAATTTTGGAAATTGCAAAACTAATTTGTACATGTTTGCAAAAAGAATGAATCGCTCGACCAGATGGAAACAGAAGTTTAAAGTTGAATGCATCTGTTAAAATATAAAGATACAAATCAAATTTCAAATGGAACAAGACCTACATAGTAGAGATATGACCGAAAGAATTTTAACCTCCATTTTGGTCACAAATTATAAACTTTTGTGAACTGATTATTTATAAATTATTATTAGAGCTAGTTTTAAAGAAACGTTCCCCCACCTAGACACATGACGACACCAAGACACCTAACGACACCAAGACACCTGACGACACCAAGACACCTGACGACATGGTAGGTGTCATATTATACTAAAATATTTTTCTCCCAAAGTATATCATGTTGGGCCTTAAAAGAACTGAAATTTCATAGAGATTTCATAAATAACATTTTAAATGTAACCTTTTTGAGAAAAATATTTTAAAGATAGATAAAATGCCTTAAAAAGTGCCTTTTTTCAATTTTTATTTTAAAATGTTAGTTTTTTTTAAACAAGTTTGAAAAAATTAATTTTTATTTAAGAGCTTTAAAATTTTAAAACTTTCTATAAAATTATGCTTCTTTTGAGACCCAACTTAGAGAGAAATATTTTTATTAATATATGACACCCACCATGCTGTCAGGTGTCTTGGTGTGGGACCATTTTATGAATGGAATGAAATAAATGTGTTTCATTTATTTCTATTACAAGCTACAAAATTATTCTTATATCATAACCCTTCTGCAGTGCAGGTACAGTGCAGGTGGCCTTTTCCATTCAAAAAAAAAAAAAAAAAGATCATAGAGCATATTTTAAAATTTCTATGATTAACAAGACAACTGGAAAGTGAGTTGTACAGTCAGGAGTGATAACGATACTGTCAGATCTTAAATTAACTGTAAAAAATTGTGTTCATTACATTAAATTTGAATTTTGTAATGAAAAGGTTAATAGAAATCCGGTTTTAGTAAATGATTTTTCTGAATATTATGAACTTTGTTATGAACATTAAAAATAAAAGAGCATTGAATCTTTGCACTAATATTGTACAAGTACCAATTAATAAAGGAGGAGGTTCATTGAAAATAAATGTTAATATGTTTGATCCAGATGAACTTAAAATTATTAGTACTAATAAAAAGATCAGAAGTAAATACAGTAGATCAGAAGCAAAATGCAGCATATATTCCCATAATTTAAATAACGTTTTTGTATTTTTTATTATCAATTTTTAAAAAATCTTTCATAACTGGAGTCCATCGAGATATGTCTTTTTGGTTTTAGTACATGATCGAAAAAGACAAATGGATACATTTTTTTTAAACCTTGGTATATATGGTAAACAGATCTTCATTTATACTGCTGTTTATTAACTTGATCTGCTTTTGGTGGTGTCCATTTAACTAGGAGAACAAGTAGTATCAATAATGCATTGAGATTTTTGAAGATCCTTTTGTTTACAGTAGTTTAGTAAGTTCCCTTTTTTTTAATGGCTATTTTGACGTTGTTGGCGACAAATATTATTTCGTTCTTTTTCTATTTATTTTAATTCAGTTTTCTTTCTCTATAATCTTTACAAACTTGTTTGTGTGATTTGGGCATTATTTTTATATTTATGTTGCCTGTATTATTATGTAGAATATGTAAAAAAAAAGAACTTTTAAATCATTTCATAACTGTTAGATATTTAGATATTTATTTCATAACTGTTAGATATTTAGATATTTATTTCGAAATTAAAAATTAAACTTTTTTTAAAATAGGATGTATTTGCCAGACTTTATTTTTAGAATATCTTTATACTTTTACTGCAAGAAAATATTTTTTTTTTAAATAAGGACTTCAGCAAATCCTATTAAGTTATCATTAGACGTGTTTCCAATGCTACAATGTTGACCTCTTTGTGATTTGTGGACGTAAGATAAATTTTATCACAATTTTTATAAAGCTAAATATATAAAATTTCGTTAAATCTAAAATACAGATCTTTATTTAACTAATTTACATAATGTTTATAAAGTTAATACTGTTTTTAAGATACAGTTATCTTCCTCTTGATGAGTAGTCTGAAACAGCCTTATGTTCTCTTTATGGACCTTGTGACTTACATCTTTTTTATATCTTGCCCAAGTTGCTTTAAACTTGTAGTGAGTGGCTTCTTCAGGTTGTTCTGCAAATCTGGGAGCGTATTCACTAAACTTTTGTGTCGCGTAAGTTTGGCGTAAGTTCAAAACTATGATATTCGTATTCACGAAACTTGCGCAGTTGCGTTGAACAAAACTTACCAAAGTTTTTTCGTAAGTTCAGCGCTAAAAAATCGGTATTCACCAAGCTAAAATGGTGTTCACCAAACTTTTTAAAAACGTGCTCAGCTCAATCAAAGCAAGAAAAGTTACGTTAGCTATGAGCTGCCTTAACCTTGGCGTAACGTTAAAATCACTAAATATTAGAAATAGTGTAATATTATTATGAGTCATATACACCTATATTTTCAGATAGATATAGAATCTTATTATAATATATACAATTTATTTATATAAGTTGTATATATTATAATAAAGTTAACATTAATCATAGATATCAACACAAGTAAAACAAGTATGATATGCATCATAATAATTTAACATCTTATTAACTTAATAACATCTTAATAATTAAGATGTTGTATTATTATAAATTATAGTAATATAACTTCGTATAATATAATCATAATAATCATAATAATATTTTTTTGTATAACATATTCAATTTATTTTGTTATAATAGTAATATAACAGCATAAAATAGGATCTTAATATATTTAAGTTATATGCATAATGGTGTGATATTATCATTAAATATTGACATCTTAATTGCAACAATTAAGGTGTTAAATTAATAATTAAGCTAAACTTAATGTATATTAAGAACTTAATGTATATTGAAGATGGGTAGGAGTGAGCCACTTTTTTTAAATCGATTATATCAAGGAAACCAAAAGTGGAAAAAATATAGGATAAGGAGCCTAAGGTAGCCTAATATATTAGGTTTCTAATAGTAATACATGAAATATTAAAATATCTTCAGATTTTTAATAACTTGGACAATAACGCAGGTGTTGCTACTGGTTCACTCCTACCCATGCATGGGTAGGAGTGAACCAAGCGAACGGTAGGAGTGAGCCATTATCTTTGATGACCAGAAAACTAAAATTAGATACTTTCTTTAACAAATTTATTAAAAATTAAGTAAATAACAAATACTTTATAATTAAGCATAACATAATTAAGTTATAAAGTAACATAAATAGCAATAAATTAAACACAATTTTAAACTCATTTAATGAAATAAACAAAATGTATAAGTTACCTGAAAAAGTGTTTTAAGTAACAACTGATTTTGAGCAAAACAAAAAACTGTCATGACAAATGATAATTTCCAAATATTAAGATATAATAAAAGTATAAATATGCAATGAAAGTAGTATATTAGCATATAGTATATTTGTAATAAAAATAATATTTACCAAATACTGATATATTCAAACACAACCTCAAATTTGTAATGGCAATGTTGCCTTTTTTCTTGTTCCAGAAAAGGTTGGCCGAGGTAGCAATATTTTTAAATTATTGCAATTTTTTAAATACTTTTTCCTTTTTGGATTAAATGCAATGCATCTTTCTTTCGAAGTTGTTCTTTTATAGATTCGAAACGTTATAACATATGGTAAAAGTAAATGCAATGTTGCACACGAGTTTTCTAATGATATACTAAGATATAAAAGTCAAACTTAAACGCTAAAGTCAAAACTTTTTTAATGTGAAGTATTAGTAAGCCGCGGTTCACTCCTACCCGTGAAGGAATGACTCATTCCTCCCCAAGCTGTACAACTGGATTAAAACATTAAATGTTCTATAAGTACGTGGTTTATGCATGTAAAATACTTTGTTCTAAAAACTACTTGGTGAAAATTTTGGGTCTTTTTCATTTCCCGTTTTAGCTGTAGGATCAAAGGTTCACTCCTACCCTTGGCTCACTCCTACCCATCCTCCCTTATGTAAACTTAATTCATATATATTAAGGTGTTATACGATTAATATTAATAATATAACATGCTATTTTGTAAAATAATAGTAACATTATTATAAAAATAAGATACTATAGTATATTATATATTATACAAAAAATAAAATATATATTATTTTTTTAAAAGATGCTATATTGTTATGATGCAATTATGATTTTGGTAATATATATAATTATTGAGTTATTATATTAACAAAAAACAACTATATCTTTATAAATATTAACAATAAAAACAACTACATCCTTATAAATATTCTATTTCACAGTTTTTTGTTAAATGGTACATATCTCATTAAGTATAACGATCAAAGATCATTTAGTTGTTTTAATAGCTCTATTTAGATTTATATGTGATGAACTGTTAATTAATGTTAAATATGCTTGTGATGAACTGTTAATTAATGTTAAATATGCTTGTGATGAACTGTTAATTAATGTTAAATATACTAGTAATGAACTGTTAATTAATGTTAAATATACTTGTAATGAACTGTTAATTAATGTTAAATATGCTTGTGATGAACTGTTAATTAATGTTAAATATGCTTGTGATGAACTGTTAATTAATGTTAAATATGCTTGTGATGAACTGTTAAATATGCTTGTGATGAACTGTTAATTAATGTTAAATATGCTTGTGATGAACTGTTATATAATGTTAAATATGCTTGTGATGAACTGTTAATTAATGTTAAATATGCTTGTGATGAACTGTTAATTAATGTTAAATATGCTTGTGATGAACTGTTAATTAATGGACTGTTACAAATGAAGTTTAAAACAGTTGATTTAGAGACTACTTACTTAAATTTTTTTTTCCTTTTTCAGAGATGTCAAAAAGTAAAAGCCTAGATAAAGATTTTTATTTTTTTTAATTCTGAATTAAAACACTGGAATATAATCCAATGCAGGTTTGTTAACAATCATGGCTACACGTTTTAATCAACTACACCAGAGAAAATATGTTACACCATTTAATCAACTACACCAGAGAAAATATGTTACACCATTTAATTAACTACACCAGAGAAAATATGTTACACCATTTAATCAACTACACAAGAGAAAATATGTTACACCATTTAATCAACTACACCAGAGAAAATATGTTACACCATTTAATTAACTACACCAGAGAAAATATGTTACACCATTTAATCAACTACACAAGAGAAAAAATGTTACACCATTTAATCAACTACACCAGAGAAAATATATTTCAATTAAGTTCAGGTAGATTGTGATAGGGAGCAATCTTTTGGTCATCTCAAAAATTATTAAAGGTCATAAGAGAAGTAGAGCACTTTAGTGTTCCTAACAAAAGCTTACCCTAATAATATACTGCAAAATATATTTTACGTGCATTTTACTATAAAACCTTTGCAATTGCTTAGGATTAGAAATTCATAAACTTTTAGGACAATGATGAAGATGATGTACATGATGTTCAGACCGAATTAACACAAGTCAACCAATTTGACTTGGCATTGTACAAAGAACACAAATTAAAACTATTTGTTTGCAAATTGAAGGCGATAATATATTGTTGAATGTTACATGGACGAATGTTACAAGGATTTTTTTGGTGTTTTATATATACAAGTATGTTATGCCCTAGTCAGAAAAATTTATATTTTTTTGGAAAAAATAAATAAATAGATAAAAATCTCAGTCATTTGTTTAAATTTAATAGATAATCATATCAATTATGAGAACTTTCTTTAAAAAAATTCTATAAAAGATTTAAATCAGGAAATTTTAATCATGAGCCAATTTTAGCTCATGCTAACTAATCATTTATCTCAGTGTCAAATAACATGTGCCATATCATTTTATACATTTATCTCAGTGTCAAATATCATGTGTCAAATTAAAATTGATACGCAAATAAAACCTAATCATCAGCCACTAATGGCTTCACTGAACCTGTAATTAATTTTTTCACAATAATTGATTTTTTTATAACTGACATTTCCTTATACTTTGATTATTCATACTCCATTTTTATGAGAAATTAATCATAAAATAAAAATAAAACTATTCAAAACTTATAATCACTTAAATCATTCTAACCATGGTTGGTCACACAATAAATAAAATATATGCTACCTCAAAGAATTGAACATTCCTAAAGTTTGGAAACTTATTGAAATCCGGATTGTCACAATTTACTTGAGATTGAATAGTGCGGCCATTAGATCCAAATGGATTGGGATAGAGATTCTCAAGATCATTAGCTCTGTAGAGTCTAACATGTTTTTCACCAGAAAATACAATTAAAAAATTGTCATCAGGATCAAAGTGACAAAATTCATAATGTCCTTTTCTAGCAAGCCACAAAAAAGGTCCCCCAT
Organism: Hydra vulgaris; assembly: GCF_022113875.1. NCBI lineage: Eukaryota > Metazoa > Cnidaria > Hydrozoa > Anthoathecata > Hydridae > Hydra > Hydra vulgaris. The sequence goes on along the minus strand of NC_061162.1, from coordinate 24,951,682 downwards.
GCAACTTTTTTACATAGGAAGGAATACAGATATCATTTGCTAACTCAGGTAAAGCAATTTTTATGTTTTGCACAGCTAAATAAGAAGATTGCGCCTTTTTATTATTGGCTTCAATATTTTCAACATATTCATTAAATGTCATTGATTCTATATTGTACTTTTTTCCAACTTTATAATCTTCTTGGGATGTATTTCGACGCACGAATACTTTATTGTGTCCTGCTTTTGCTTTAATGCTTGATAATGTCCATTTCATAGCGGGCCATTCTTTTATATAGTTTTCTATAATAACAGGAGTCTCACTATTCAAATAATAATTTTCAAACTCTTCAACAGACAGCAAACTCACTCGTTTGATTTCCTTTGCATTTTTGTTCATGTCTTATTTTCTGAAAAATTATTTTTAAAATTAAGAATATTTATAAAAACAAAAGTATTTTTATAATTAAGATTATTTATGTGCAAATCATTTTGCACAGCATATAATTTAAAACATTACAAAAATCACACAACATCAACCAATTATAAAACAAGATGATTAAATATTGGTTTGATGTGTCATGATGACAACAGTTATGCAATCATGATGATTCACACAAGATGAAAATAAATCTGCATTAGTTATGCAATAAAATAAATCTGCATTAGTTATGCAACAAAATCATGTAACTAATGCGGTAGTGGTGTAGTGGTAGAGCGCTTGCTTCATAAACGAGTGGTTCCGAGTTCGATCCCCACCACGTCCCAGGTAGTACCGCGCTCAACTCGTTTCTCCGCGCAGCGGCCTTGTTCGTCAAGGTTCGTGTTTCCGAGTTAGAGAGTTGAGAGAGGGTTATAACCACAAATAAGTAGCCTCCTCGTCTGTAGTGGCCTTCTTGGCCTTGAGGAGGTGAATTAAAAAAAAAAAAACTAATGATAAAATGCTAGTTACATAATTTAAAAAAAACAAATAAACTATAAAACAAATAAATAAATATAATAAATAGTATAAAAAAAACTAGAAAAAAGAGAATTTAAGTTTAAGTGGATATTTGTATACTTGTTAACTTTATTGTAGTTGTCATCATGTTATTTAACTTATCATTGTTATATTGTTCTGTTATATACCTTTTTTGTTGTACAAATAAAAAAAATAGTTTTCGATGCAAATTAAATTACTTCAATTATTTTAAAAATAATTTAAAAAAAAATGTGACAACTTAAGCAGCTGTTTTTTCTGTTAATTATGATTAAAATACTATTTCATAAATTAATGTTAAGTAAAAAATCTTCAGTGTCTTCTTCATAAACAGTAACTGGTATTTGATCAACTACCTTCATGTTTCTGTAGTTTAACTCATTTTTTTGATCTTCTTCACTCAACTTCTCTCCTTTGACCATCTTGTAATAAAAATATTCAAAGCTGTCGCCAAATGATTTACACAATACTGACCAATTTAATAATGATTTGCCATATAATGGTTTACGAAAATGTGGCTGTGAAAATGTAATTGAAATGAACTTTCCACCATTCTTTAAAATAGAACTGATCTGTAACATTAAATATAAAAGCAAGGATGCAATTTAAAAATTGATAATACAAATCAATAATAAAAAAAACACAGACCAATAATACAAAAAATATAGACTAACAATATAAACTTCCAGAACAATTTTATCTGTTATGTTTTTTGGTGTGTTTACATTTTGTAAACTATTACCTAGAGATCTAAAGTATTTTAACTTCAGCAATTGCTACAATTATTTCTAATGTTTCACCTTTCATCGTGAAATGTAGGTGAAACATTAGTATCACCTACATTTCACCTTTCACCTAATGTTTCAACTACCTTTCACCTAATATTTTATCTACCTTTCGATGTTTCACCTACCTTTCACCTAATGTTTCATCTACCTTCACCTATCGCTTCTTTTTAAACTGCAAAAAAGTGTGATAAGTAAGCTAATTTTTAAATACAATTGTTTGTTTTGTTTTTTTGCACATAAATTTCTGGCCAAAATTTTTCATTTAAGTATTGTTAACAGATTACCACAAAAGTTATCATTTATAAAGACAAAAAATAATTCATAGAGTACCCTTAAAAGTATTTTAAGAACATATTTTAAGGAAATAAATAATTATTAAACAAATAAAACATAACATTTAAAAAATAATAATTTATATTTTCTTTTTTTTACTGGTAAATTTAACTTTTTAAATACATTTTTAACTAAAACAATTTTTATACAAAGTTTTCATATTATAGTAAAATTTTAAATTTCTTAGATCAATATTATAAGAAAATGCATTGATAATACATCACAATTTAGAATTTTGCTGTAAATAGTACTACTATATTCTGTAGACTTAATTTTGGATTAAGACCCAGGTCTTTAAGTAGCATAACAAAACTTCATTTGAAAAAAATTTTTATTTCAATTTTCGAAATTTTAAAAACTGAGTTTTAGAGCTGTACCCTCTTTAGGATATAATAGAATGAGTTGCCTAGTCATAAAAACAGAAACACAAGCAAAACATCCTAAACTGGAAGCAACATATTATAAATACATATATGCCAACCTAATAGATAAAGAAGGAGTGCAAGGATGATTAACAGATAGAATCTGTTTACCCGTTTAGTCTTTACTTAGGAGGCCTTTTACAAGACAGTAGCAGGATGCATTTAATGTTTGCCCAAAATAAGTATTTTTATAGACACCATCTCTAGCCTTAACTCAACCGTGAGCCCCAAAGAAGGGGATGTTTTAAGTCGGAGTTAGCTTCTCCAAAAGTCAGAGTTGGCTACTCCTATTGTATATATGATTTCCATAAGAGTCAGTAGTAAAAAATAATCCTAGAAAACACAAAGATAATGACTCAGAGGATTGCCATTCATCAATATAGGAATGTTGATAGTATTGCCATAGTTGTTTACAGTAAATAACTAAGTTTTGTTGGAGTTAAAATTAATAAATCACTGCAAGTCTTAATCTCTAACAAAAGTGAGATCAGCATCAAGATTGGTTGCCTGTTTTAAGCAATCAAAAAGAGAATACTTTTTGTCGAGACAGGAGTATAAAGCATCATCAGCAAATGGAGCCACTTTAGATTTAGCCACTTTACACTTTACTTGTCAAGAAGATCAAGACAAAAGATGTAGATTATGGTTGTCAGGAGGGTCATTAATGTGGATGAGAAACAAAAGAGGACTAAGAATACAACTTTGAGATACCCCAAGTTATTGGAAATGAAGAAGAGTGTTGGCCTTTGAGGAAAAAACTTTCCCAGATATACCATAAAATGCAAGCTTGTAAAGAAGTCCAGCATGTTAAACTTTGTCAAAAGCTTTAGATAAGTCAAAAGACGTAGCCCTAGCCTTGTCGTTTCCAAAGCACAATAAAATTTTTCAGTAACAGCAGTTAGCAGGTATTGATTGCCTGACAGTAAGATGGGATGCTAGAATTTTTTCAGTAACAGCAATTAGCAAGTATTGATTGCCTGACTCAGGATGGGATGTCAGAAATTTGTTGATCAAAGACTCAAAGACCTTGCTAATAACAGATAGAAGACTGATTGAACAATAGTTGGAGGAGTCAAAATGTTCTTAAAAATTATTTTAAATTGTAACCACAGATGCCATTTTCTAGGAGGCAGGAAAATAAGATTCAGTCAAGCACTCAGTAAATAATTTAGAGAAAATTTCCTGTCATAGTCTTACCAAAGAGTACTGGAGAACACTTTGGTAAGACTATGACAGGAATGTGGTTTGGACCACAAGCCATAGAAGAGTTTAATTGAGATATGACTTTAGTAACAGAAACTGGAGTGATTTAAATGTCATCTTACAATTGGTTAACCTGTTTAATTGGAATGAAAGGAAGAGAATGGCCATAAGATTTGAGAGTCAAATTAGAAGAGAACTTCTTTGCAAATAGTTCAGCCTTGTCCGCGGGAGAGGTAATAAGATCAGTCCCATAAATGATATGGAATGTTAATCCTTCCTTTGTTAACAACGCTGTTGAAGATTTTCAAAATTCTCTAGAGTCTAACTTCTGAGATAAGATATGAGATTTCTGAGATAAGATATGAGATTTCTGAGTTCCCAGTCAGCTTTAGAGTAGTAGTAAGTAGTGCAATGATAGGGTGAGTTCAAAGAAGAAGTATAGGATGACTTATAGAGATCATTGCATGACTTATAGAGATATAGAGATCTTATAACTTATAGAGATATAGAGACTTATAGACTTATATAGATAATTGCATGGTCAACCATGGCCAATCACAGTTGGCCATGGAGAAAAAGGAGAAACTGAATACAAGCTAGGATCAGAGAAAAGACACAAATCAAGAAGTAAAGGTAAGCGATTAAGGTTTAATGGAAAACGAGTCACAAAGTTAATTATCAGAGTAAGAGATTGAGAAATTGCAGAAGTTTTGGGCTTTAATACCAGTAGAGTCAGTGGTGTTAGAGCCAAATCATTCAGTGCAATGAGCATTAAATTCACCAATAACAATAATATTGGTCAATTTGATCAGAAATTACATTTAAAAGAATACAATCTTGATAAGAAGGAGAATGATAAAGAACAAAGAGAAAGGTGAGAGAGTGAAGCACATAAAAGCAAGGTCAAGAAATCAAACTTAATTTAACAGCAAATAGGTGAATTGATGCGTATGTATGCCCAAGCCAAGCATGTGACTATTGAAGTCTTTGCAAATCAAAGGACTGGTACTAAAGCACCTATCAACACTGAGATCTGAAGAAAGAATAGCAGAATTTAAATTAGTCTCACTACGAGCAAGCAAATCTGGTGAATTTTGGAAAAGGTAAGATTGGTGAATTTTAGCAATAAGTATAAACTCCATCAACTCATGGAAGGTTACTTTAAAGACCATGAATATTTATGAAAGATATATTGAAACAATTAGGTGGTAGGGATGGTTTTTTATGTTTAATATTTTGGGTTAATTTAGGTATGGTTTAAGTATAAAAAGAGCTTGACAGATTCATAGATAAAGCAAGGTATCCCAAGCAATGAGCTGTCCAGCTGTCTCAATTCTGTTAATTAGCCCATAAAATGTAACGTAGGACTTCTTATGTGGCATGGACAATGCATACCAAAAGCATTAATAGGAACACCATCCATGCGCAATATGGCACTGTTAAAACTCTAAGATTTTACAGTTATTGAAGGAGACAGCCTCTCTGAGAGCTAACAAAGAGTTAGAGAAACCTTACTACCAGGCAGCCTCAGAACCATTAAACTGAGTTTTATAGCTGTACCCTCATTAGCAGATAACAGGAAGAATTGCATAGCCACTATCAAGAAAAGACAAGCAAAAACCTATGAGTAAAGTTAAGAAGATCCAGCATTCAACATATGGGCAGGAAACAATGTAACAGAGTTTTACATCTATGCCAGCTTAATAGATGAAGAAGCAGTTTAAGGCTGGTCAACAGAACTATTCTGCTTACCTCTGTCTTTGCCTAGGAGGCCTTCTACTAGAAAATAGCTGGATGCAGTTAACACCTGCCCAAGAATAGTATTTTTATCAAAACACTATTTATAGCCTTTATCCAACCAAGTCTCATCTTTCTCATCTCCTGATCTAAGTATTGATGGCTATCTTCCTTTAATTCATAAAGACTCCAATAGCCACATACTTAGCCGGGGCACTTACATTCGTAAGAATTCACCCATTTGTCGAAAACTAGGTTTGAATCCAGAGAATATTATTTTATGTGCTTTTGTTTAGCACCACTTCACTCTATCACCTTTCTCTTTGTTCTATATCGCTCTCCTTCATCTCAAGAAAAATTTCAAATTGACCAAGCCTTCTCTCTTTATCCTTCACCCAATAACGTTGTTGTTGATAATTTTATTGCTCATCACACTGAATAGCTTGGCTCTAGTGTCAGTTACTCTTCAATCGTTAAAGCCCACAAGTTTTGCCTTTCTTGATCTCTAACTCAAATAGTCAACATTGCATCGCCTTTCCAGACAATCCGAATCATTTACCTTCTTATGTCTTGTTTCTGATTCTAGTCAATGCTCAATTTCTCCACATTTACCTTTAGGTGCTTCTGATCACGGTTTGATCACTCTAAAACTATTATCTTATTCTTCTTCATCATTAAAATCCCCTTATCATCATTCTTCTTACAACTACTTTAAAGCTGACTGGGGCTCTTTCCGTGATTTTCTTTGTGATGGCTATTGGGTAGAAATCTTCCATATTCCTGCAGGCTTGGTTGGGAAGCGGGAGCGATCGCTCTTGAATACTGACCACAAAAATTATATTTAATTGCGAAAAACTGGCCAGGATTTTTAGTTGTTTTGAGAACATTTAAGTCTATATACGAAACAAAAAATTTTTGGTTTACGGACATACATGGAAACATAAAAAACATAAAAAGAATATTCGCAAACACTGAAAACTGAACAAACTAATTCTATTGGTTCAAAAAATAGGCTGACTAAGCGAAATAAAGTTCTAGAGTATTCTGTTGAAATGTTTAAAAATTGTATTCACAATTTGTTACGTTTTGAGATTTTATACGTTTCTAGCATAAATTGTTTTAAGAATATATTATCGATACTATGGCTCATTCTCGGAGCCACATCTGTAAAGCCGTAAAACTTATAAACTACTATTATTTATTTACAAAAATAAATGTTTTAAATATACATTATCTAAGTTATTAAAATTTTGAAAGTTTTTCATAAATTATAGATTTTATTAGTATATTCTTATTTTTTATTTAAAATGTATTTTTTTTGCAAATGTAATTTTGTGTATCTGTTTTTTATCGTAATGTAATCTTTTAAAGCAATTTTAATGACTTAATTTGTAAACAAAGACTTACAAAAATAATTGCATTTTCAATGAAGTTATTAATAATCATTAAAGTTAATAAAACTAATTATGTAACAAACATATAAGAAGTTTCTGGTTACTAAACACAAACAATGCATACAAAGTAACTTGCGGTTGAACAAGCACCGCGTCCAAGGTCATGACCGAGCACAAATATATGGAGCAAGTTATTAGATAAAAAGAAAAGTTTTTAGAAATTAGTTTACTGACTTTAATTTTTTCGCTTATGTTGCCATTCTTCAAAACTCGTAATACTTTTTTTCTGCTTTAAATACTAATTAAAATAAAAAAACCCACTCACTAAACCTCAACAGCGATATTGTGAAGCAGTTTCACTCCTCGTCATATAGTATTTTTAGCCTTTTTAGTTGATTCCTATCTAGTTAATTTAATTTCTATAGTAATTCAATGACTTAATTATTTCACTTGTTTATTTTATTAAGAAGAAAAGTTTCAAATATGTTAAACTTTTCAAACTACGCGAAACATGAAATAGGTACTAAAAAAATTAACTTTTTTATTTATAAAATAATTTAGCTTAGACAAAACTAAAACTTGCAAACTTTGTTAAATAAAGAACATTTGTTTCTATTTTAAACAATTGTAAGATGTTACTTTATATAAAAAGCGTTGTTTAATTTTATAAAAAAATTATAAAAGACCGATGTTTTAAAAATATTTGTTCTAAACGTAATTTATTTTGCTTTAAGTTTTTTCACGTTAAAAGATTTTTTTTTTCCTAATTTTGTTTTTTTTTTGTAATTGTTTCTCATCGGTCCAATTAATCTTTTGCACATTTTTTTTTTTGCTTTGAAATGTTCTCAAAACGACTAAAAAATCTGGCCAGCTTTTCGCAACTAAATATTATCTCTGTGGTCAGCAATCGAGAGCGATTGCTCTCGCTTCCTGACAAAGCCTGTTCCTGCTGACAAATGTGCTTCTTACATAACTTTTTGGACTCATTGTGCTGCTGCAATTTCCAACCGTAACCATTACTTACATTAGTGATGTACCGATAGCACTTTTTTGGCTGATGCCGATAGATGGGAAATAGCTGATACTGATGCAGATACTGATGAATTAACTAATTGTTAAAATTTTGAACATATAAAGCCATGCAACTTTAAATTTTGTAATCTTTTTTATGGAATCAGTACTGGTAAACAAATACTTGGACCCAAATCAGAGCCAAACCATTATTTTAAAAGATAATACAAAAACTCAGTTAAAAAACAGATATTTTAGTTTTTTTACTATGAAAAGAAAACTTTCAAAAAAATAAATACAAATTTAGAGGAACACTTTTTATTTAAATTTTTAAAAGAAAATGGTGCTATTATAAGCAGTTTACTTTGAATTCTTTATTCATTTATTAGTAATTTATATATCTAAACAACAGTCATGTTGTTTCAATATTTAAATTATTTTAGACAATTAAGTTGTTTTTAGAGTAATTTTATTTTGTGATATTCGATCCCTACCATATCTCTTGGTAGTAAGGTGCTCAACTTGTTTCAGTATTATAAAGTTGAGAGAGGTTTGTAACCATAATTAAAGTAGCTTCCTCAACTGGAGTGGCTTTTGTGGCCTTGAGGAGGTGAATTGAAATACAAAAAAATATAGTAGACTATACTTGATCACACATAGATAATTTTCTTTATCGTGCTCGCCATTTTCTCTCTCCTGACTCCATTCTCTACCTCTACAAAATTCTTATTCGTCCCTGTATGGAGTACTGTTGACATATTTGGGCTGGTTCTTCTAATAATGCTCTTTCTCTTCTAGACAAGGTCCAAAAACGCATTGTAAATGTAGTTGGACCTGGTCTATCTGCTAAACTGGAGCCTCTTTTACATTGTTGTAAAGTTGCATCTCTTTCTCTTTTCTTTAAGTACTATCATGGTCGCTGTTCAAAGAAGCTTTCACCTCTAGTTCCATCTACCAAAACTCATTCTTGCTTGACTTGTCATTCATCAAAGTCTCATTCTTTTACTGTATCTGTCCCTGCATGCTCTAAAAACTTTTATTTGCCTAGCTTTTTTCCCCGCACTTCAACCTTTTGGAACTCTCCTATCTTAATGTTTTCCTGATTCATACAACCTTTTAAGTCTTCTGTCAACTGTTTTCTTGCTCTATAACTTTTTTTTCCCCTAGTAACTCCCAACTTAATAGTGGTTGCTTGTAATCTGCTTTCTAGCAGGAAGGCAAATCTGGAGAGTGATCTGACTTATCCAACCCTCCCATTAGTCTTCTTACTATCATAATAAAGGTTTGTGAGTATTTAATTAAAAGACACTTAATCTCTTATCTTGAATTTAATAACTTACTTTCTGATTATCAATATGGATTTCAGTCTTCTTGTTCTACTGCTGATTTGCTAACAGTAATAACAGATAGTTTTTATCATGCATTAGATAGATGTGGAGAGGTTAAGGTTCTCTACATTTCTAAAGCGTTTGATTAAGTTTGGCATGCTGATCTTCTCCATAAGCTTTCTTCTTACAGTGTATCAGGTATCTTTATGATTTTTAAATCCTTCTTCTACATCTATATGATTTTTAAATCTTTCTTTACCAATTAAAGTATAAATATTGTCCTCAATGAACAGCTTCTTCATATCCTGTAACTTCAGTGGTTCCTCAAGGTTCTCTTTTTGGCCCAATACTCTTTTTAGTTTACATTAATGATCTCCCAGAAATTCTCACATCTAAGGTGGCATTTTTCGCTGATGATACTAATAATTATTATTGTCTTGATAAGAAACCAACACTCTCTGATTGCTTGGGAGGGGCCTTTAAGCTTGAAAAGGATATCACTTCTGCTACAATATGGGGTTCTCAGTGGCTGGTGAACCTTAATTCAGATAAAACTAAATTTTTATCAGCTAATCGCAATAATCTAGATCTTCCTATATTTATGAACAGTAATGTATTCGATGAGTCATCTACCCTTTATCTTCTAGGATTAATCTTACTTCCAGTCTTTCTTGGAAACCATATATCAAATCAGTTGCAAAATTAGCATCTGCTAAGGTTGCATCTCTTTATCATACTTGCCACTTCCTTGCCCTGAATTCTATTCTTTATCTCTATAAATCTCAAACCTGTTGCCATATCTGGAACGGATCTTCAAATAATGCCCTTTCTCTTTTAGACAAGGTGCAAAAACGCATTGTAAACGTAGTTGGACCTGCTCTTGCAGCCAACCTATAACCATTATTACATCAACGTAATGTCGCTTTTCTTTCTCTTTTTTTTTATAAATACTATAATGGGGTTGCTATAAAGAGATGGTATCTTTTGTGCTGTCTACTAAGATTTGTTCTCATGTTACATTCATTCAATTCTTATCCTTTTACTGTGACTGATTCTGAGTGCTCCGAAAATTCTTAATGTCTAGTTTTTTTCCTAGAACATCAGTTATTTGGAACTCGTTTCCTTTATCTTGTTTTCCTGATTAATATAATTTGCAATCTGTTAAGTCGTCTGTCAATCGTTATCTCGCTCTACAATCTTTATCTTTTCTCTTCCAGTGACTTCCAACTCTAATAGCAGTTTCTTGCAGCCTTATTGAGAGTGAAGTTGTTAAAAAAAAAATTTTTTTGGAATTTTTTATGAGTTAACCGAAGTGTTGCAACTCTTATGAATTGACCCAAATAATGAATCTCTTATGTGTTAATCTAAATGTTGCAACACTAGAGAGTAGACCCAAATGTTACTTTTATGACTTTGACACTGGTTAGCATGTTTGCATACAATTTATTTATTTAGAAAAATAGGTATTTTTCAAATTTCACAAAATATTTTACCATTTCTAAATGAATTCTAAGCTCATACTGTACTGCAAACATAAATATGGTAGATCATCCAGTTTCAGCACCCAACAATACATAATATTAATCTGTTAATGAAGTTGTAATAATCTAGATTAATAACCTTAAGCAACACGATGCGTATACAATCTTTAAACTTTTTTTTAATTGAAAGACACAATCCAAATTTTTTCAAGAAAAAATGAGAAATAAGCAAGACTAGTATTCTTATTTTAAAGTTCATAAAATAAAAGAAAAAAAGTCAATCTAAAAATTAAAGTATTCACTGTGCTATTGTTACTTACTTATTGTTACTTATGATGACTTTCAAACTGTAAATAACTAGAGGACTAAATTTCAAACAAACAAAAAATGTTTAATTACAATATATCTTTAAAAAAATGTTTAATTACAATATATCTTTAAAAAAATTAACTTACCTTAAGCAAGATATTTTCCAACTTTTCTTCTAAATCATAAGATATTCTCCAGGGGTCTTTTTGGTTAACCATAAACGAATCTAATGTCCCTTTTTCTATTACAACATCAAAACTTAAGGAATCAAACTTTAAATCAAATATATCCATAACCAACCAACTCATTAAAGGACAGTGTTTGTAACGCTCCGACATCTTATCAATAACAATGTTGGAATAATCTATATTAATGATATTTTGATAACCATCTTTATAAAGTTCTTCACTTAAAGAACTGTTTCCACATCCTGAATTATAAATAAACATAAGTATGCCACCATCCTCTTGAGTATATTTATATAAAATACATTTTTTAATTAATTTAACTGAACTCATATGTACAACATTTTATAGATGTGTTTTTGTAAACGTGTATATGTTTATGCATATGCAGATTATTATGCAGATGCAGAATCTTGTTTATGTTTCCTAACTGTTGATTGCTGCAGCACACTTAACACAAGACAGTCAAAAAAAAAATTTTTTCGAGTTACAAGTTTTTTAGAAAGTGTTGAGAACCATCTAAGAAAATACATCACATTTAAGAATTATCTCAGATTAATTCATTTGAGAACAATTTCAGATTATGACCAATTACAGATTTTACACAGAAAAGGCATCTTTGAAAATTTCAAGTCAATTTGCCAATCTATTCAAAATCTTATATCTGCTAAATCCTATACATTTAATTATAATTAACAAATCTTATAACTATATCATTTTATGCATATCAGATAATATCAAGTTATGAATAAAAAACATTATATCTTATATCCTAACTCAAGAATAGTAAAATAAAACTTTAACGTAACAGTTTTTGGCAGTTTTTGAATGATTTTGGAATTATTGTGTTGCAGCTAAATATTGCAAAATTACCTAAAGACATTAAATTTTGTTACTTTAGCGTACTTTGATCATAACCAAAGAGGTTATCAAAATGCTTAACAATTTTTTTTTTTTTTTTTTATATTTGTTCATGAATCTTCTTGCAATTTCATTATTAAAACCTTGATTTAACATAAATTATCTGGTTGTTTCATAAATGAAATTAACTGCTTATTTTCATCATTCTATAATTAACTACTTATTTTCTTCATTCTATACATTAACTGCTTATTTTATTCATTCTATACATTAACTACTTATTTTCTTCTTTCTATACATTAACTTATTATTTTCTTCATTTTATACATTAACTGCTTATTTTCTTCATTCTATACATTAACTACTTATTGGGTCATTCCATGCCAAGTGGTGCAAAGGTCCCTTATGGACCATCTCAGATTTTATTGAAATTTTTTGATTTTGTACATATATATGTGAAAAGCATGTTTTGAAAATTTTAGATCAATATCTTATATGGTTCTTGATAAAATGCTATTTAAGTAGTGGGCTATTTTGCATGAAATTTCACTCTACAAGAAAAAAGGTTTTTTTCATCATTTTTAACAGCCAATAACTTTTGAACAAATTAGTTTTATACTTCAGTTATTATAAAATAGCAAGTGTGCTGTAGATACTTTGGAAAAAGAAAAAAAAATTAAATCTGGCATGTTAACCTTTTCTATAATGGCGGGCTAAAGTTGAGATTTTTGTTTTTAAAATAATTTTTTTTGTGATTTTAATGATCTTAATCTTAAAAACTAGTTAAAAGATTATTACAAATCAAATTACCTGCTAATCTACATGTGGTGGAGAAACATTTTTGAAAAAAAAAAAAGTTGGTTAAAAAACTGCATTTAAAAGTTATAGGTCTCCAAAATGAGTCGGATCGAGATTTTCATAAAATTGATCTGTAATGCAAAGCATCTGTTACCTAAGATGGCACTTTTTTTTTTTCATAAAATTTTTTATACGCATCAATTAAAGAGTGTTAACTAATAAAAACCAAAAAAATTAATGGGTACTTATTTACAACCCCCAAAAGGTAGTCTCTAAAAGTCAGGTAAATTTTCCATAAAATTCTGAAGTTAACATAATAAATAAATGCATTGAATTATATAATGTTATTTATTATGAAATATCAATTTAAAAATATCAATGCTTATAGTCTTATAATCCCAATAGATAAAGTCCTTTTAAATCCCAATAGATAAACTCCCTCCCCCTCTGTCCCCTCCCCGCTTTATAATACAATTTTTTTTTTAATGAAAAATAAACAAAATGTTTTTAAGAAAATAAACAAAATTAATAAAATTTACAAAAAGTTAAATTTCTCAAATAATAAAATAATCTCATTGATTTCTTTTAAGTCAATACTATAAATTCTTCCACTGTTTGACTGGATTTTAAGAGATTGTACTTTGCATAAAATATGCATCAGACGTACCCAACAAAGATCATCTCTGCATGGCCGCGTGAACTTGTTACATAAAGACTTTTTAATGAATTTCATATTAAGATCTTGATGCTCTTTTGAAATACTAAGAATATTTCCTAAATACTATTGAGCATCGTAAACGCAGGCCACATATTCTCCTGGTGAGTAACTAATAAAAATTCTGCAAGTAGAAAAATCCACATTAACAAATATTATCAAATGAAACTCTTCTTATTTTCATTGAGGTAAGTGATGTTGGGATAAAACTGTGGTGGTTTCGGGTCCCAGGTATTGTAGAACAAGAACGATATCTCTCTTCCAAATTAAAAATATGTGTTTCTATTAAAACTTTGTTAACAAAAAAAAAAAAATATTCCTTTGACATGATGAACACACCAGCTGTACATTTTGCTTGGTGTTTCAATAGGATCGTTAAGTGACTGTTGACTGGCTCGTGCAACAAGACGTTTCACTGTTCCACCAACACCATCATAAGGGCTTTTACCATGGGATGTTGCAAAAAAGAGCCACTCTGCAGTCATGTCAAAATCGTGTTTATAGTAGCATAAGTTGATAACATTTTTTGATGCAGCTCCATCACTAAAATAGATAATGTGTTCAAATGTTTGTAATTGTTTAAGTTTATCAATAACATTATCGATAAAGCAATGAACAGCATCTGTTCCATGTTTCAGATGATCTGATATAACACAATAACTTTGACTATCAAGTTTTCCATCTTTTATAAAATACGCAACAAAGGGGTGCACAGTTGCCTGGCTGTTATTCCAGTGAAAACCTTGCACTGCATCCTGTATTAGAAAACTATAGTTTTCTGCAAAGTCAAGAAGAACTAAAGCTTGATTTTCTTTTAAATTTTTTTTTAAATGTTGGTAGTAGGTGGCTTGACTTTTTGATACAAAATGATGCTCTTGTAAACTATCTAACTGTTCATAAACCATTTCAATAAATTCATCTAAAGGTAAAGTTGCTGGTGTTAAAGTACAATGGTAATTTGATTTTTGCCATTGATAAAAATTAACTTTACTAATTTCATTTTCTGTAAACAAAGTATTAATGTAATCTAACAAAACCTCTTTTGCAGGACATTTATCGCAGCTATGCAGCATACAATCTATATTTTTAATGCTACAAACCATTAATTTCAATAAAATTTTGTAATCAGCAATTCCAGGAATTTTCTGTACGAAGAGCTTTACATTTTGATGGTACTGGCAAACACAAACTGCATGCAGACCAGAAGCGTTACCCACAGGAATGCACCACTTGGGCCTTAGCTCAAAAAATTTTGAAAATCCAACTTTAAGATAATTATAAACTCAATATGTAGCTCTTTCATATTGACTAGTAGAAGTCGCTTTTGGATGTGTTGCTTTATACTATCTACTTTAACTGAAACAAACTCTTTCTTTCCTGGACAAACCCTTGAATATTCATCACATTCATAGAAATGAACAACCTCTGTAATTACATCTTTGCTTAATTTTGTACCCGGTTTTGGAGAAGGTAATGATAGTATATCACTTTTTTTCCTTAATTTTCTGGCTTGTACTACAGATCTTTTTGAAGTCAAAAAGTACTTCTCTATTGAGTTTTCTCTATTGACCAACTGTCTGGAGTGAGTGTAAGAAGTGTGATTTTTTCAGAATTTTACAATGTTTTTTTCAAATTTTGACTTAATTTGAGTCATAATATTGTCTAAATCTGTGTTTGTTTTTTTTTCAAACATTTTTTTGAGGGTGATTTAATTCCACCAAGTGCAGCTATTTCTAAACCTAGCACATTGGCAACAGCCTTTTGTGTATGAGCTTTTACGCTATCAATTTTACGCTTTATATATGCAACTCTATCTTTTTTTGAAACAAGTTTGAGAGGTGAACATTCAAAACTTGCAATACTTAAATTAAAATCTTCTTTAAATGTATGGTTGTCAACATAAATTTCTTTTTCTTGGAGTTCATTTTCTTTTGTATTATGTTTGCAATTCAGAACTTTTTTGCAACTAGTGCAAAATTTTTGACCAGGTATTAAACCAAAACCTTTGGCATATGAAAGACTGATAACTCTAAGAGAATTTAATTATTATTTTATTAATTAACACTCTTTAATTGATGCGTGCAAAAAGATTTATGAAAAAAGTGCCATCTTAGGTAACAGATGCGTTGTATGACAGATCAATTTTATGAAAATCTCGATCCGACTCATTTTGGAGACCTATAACTTTTAAATGCAGCTTTTTATCCAACTTTCTTTTTTTTTCAAAAATGTTTCTCCACCACATGTAGATTAGCAGGTAATTTGATTTGTAATAATCTTTTAACTAGTTTTTAAGATTAAGATCATTAAAATCACAAAAAAAATTATTTTAAAAACAAAAATCTCAACTTTAGCCCGCCATTATGGAAAAAGTTAACATGCCAGATTTAAATTTTTTTTCTTTTTCCAAAGTATCTACAGCACACTTGCTATTTTATAATAACTGAAGTATAAAACTAATTTGTTCAAAAGTTATTGGCTGTTAAAAATGATGAAAAAAACCTTTTTTCTTGTAGAGTGAAATTTCATGCAAAATAGCCCACTACTTAAACAGCATTTTATCAAGAACCATATTAGATATTGATCTAAAATTTTCAAAACATGCTTTTCACATATATATGTACAAAATCAAAAAATTTCAATAAAATCTGAGATGGTCAATGAGGGACCTCATTAAAATTTGGACCACTTGGCACGGAATGACCCTATTTTCTTCATTCTATACATTAACTACATCAAAATAATTTTGTAGAAAATACTTAATAAAAACTTATTATAGCAAAAATTAATTATAACATTTATTTTTAACATTTAATTTTAACATTTAATTTTGTTCTAGAATATATTGGCTAAATTTTAACACATAGCAAGCCTTCTGAGGAAACACTTGCGATCGCATGAATATGACCAGATATATCACATTTTGTTTTGACAACTTAGCCACATCTCCTTGCATGTTTTAAGTTTGCATAAACAAATGTAAACTTAAATTAAAATTAAATATAAACAAACTATAAACTGGAAAGAGAAATAAAAACTAAAAAAAAATAGAAAACTAAATTAAGAAAATGAAAATCTTAGTAAATGATAAAATGACTTAAAAACAAACTAGAAAAAATAAAAGCATAAATTTAATGTTTTTATTGCAATTCAAAAATGTGTATAACTACAAAGAATTTAGAAAAAATTGAAGTTTCAAAGTTATTCAATTCAATTTTAATTACTTCAAAACTTAATTATATAAAATTTTGAAACTTTGATATTGTCTACATGGCAAACAAAACATAAAAAAATATTAGCCATTTAACCCTCAACTAATGTTGACATTTTATTTTTACGAGCTAGTGATTTTGCTATTTAATTCAATTTATCATTTTGTTTTAAATAATCTTGTAACAATTTAATGATTTCATTGTCTTTTCATTGTCTAGTTTGCGGCCGTGGCGCAGTGGTTACAGCGATTGCTTTATAAGCAGGAGATCCAGGTTCGAGGCGAGCTCTGGACATATTTTTGCGTCACAGTAAGGAAGGAGGTGTTAACTTCCTGGTTAAATGCACTTCTGCGGTGCTCTGTGACAAGACCGTTAGGTCTTCTTGGGGCACCTAAATTAACAAAAAAAAATTGTCAATATCTTACTTAAGTCATAATTACAGCCAATATATAAATTTTACACTTTATTGCATTTTAGTATTCCTATTGATTGCATTTGTTAACAAAAATGTGTATTGATTTAAAGTACAAAAGTGTTAGTGATAACAGGAAGAGTTGCAAACCTATGATAGTAGCTATGCAACTCTTCCTGTTATCTCCTAAAGAGGGTACAGCTCTAAAACACATTTTAATGGTTCTGAGGCAGGCTGGTAGTAATGTTTCCCAAATTGTGGTCAGAGAGGCTGTTTCCATCAACACACATCAAAAATGCTTGAAATTGCAAATTAATTGAGTTTCCAAAACAGTTAAAATTGGTAATAATATATAAAATTAAGCATGAAACATTTAAATAAATAAGATTTATTTGGTTTTTAACACTTTTGATAACCTAAAATGTAATAGTTTTAATAATAGAATAACATTGAAAACATCATTATCACAATATAGTGAAAAAATAATTGATTACATTAAGTTGTAACCATTTCCACAAGAATTTCATGAAGTTTAAGTTCAATTCATTTCATTTTTTACACTTTAGATAACTTGAAATTTTTTTTTGACTTGGAATAACAATGAAAACATATTTATAAAATTTAGAAAAATAATGAATTTTAATAAATTGTTTTCATTTTCACAAGAATTTTATACTATTTTTAAATTAAAAATAATTTCAAATGTCCAAAAACTTAATCTGAATCAATATCATCACGAAAGCCTGGTAACTAGTGTGGTTGGTGGTGGTGTGGTTGGTTTAGAACACTCAAGTAAAGAAACAATCCTTGCTGGCAGTTTTCTCTTCTTTTTGAATCTTTGGCGTTTTCCAACACATGATCCTTGAACTTTTGGATCACTAAAATTTGTGAGCCTGTGGAACATATCAGCCATGCCATGTGCCCATGAAGACTTTCTTGTATGATGCATTCTGAAGTTTCTCAAAAACTTATTGTTGGCTTCAGATCCTTCTTCACTTATGAATCCAATTGGAAGAGGGCAATTGTCAATAAGATCCTTGCCATGTTTGAAAATTTTGTGAAGTGTTGGAGGTAGAAAATACCAATCACAGCCATTCTCTTCATCAAAATAAATTTCTTCAGTTTCCGTGTAAAATTTACGGCAACATACATAAATTTGCCGCGCAATTTAGGATGCACAGCAAATTTAGGATTGTCATGGCAATGGCATGCCAGCTGAATGAATTGATTTAACTTTGAAAGGGGGACGTAGGGGGTATGATTTTAGGCAGAAATGGTTAAGTGATTCTTAATCAATACTTTAAAGTTTGAATAGAATTGGACAGAGTTGGACAAAGACCAGAAATTTAATTTTTCTTATCTTTTAAAATAAAACTTGGTCAATTTTGAAAACGATCTGGCATCCTTTATTTTCTGTAACTTTCAAGTTAATCCCTTTACACTGAGTTTCATTTTAAATTAATCTTATTGCAAAATTTTCCAAACTTGTAAAACTGGATATAATATATTAGAAAATTTAGCCCTAAACAGTAAAAATATTAAGACATTTTTCAGTTTCAATAATTTGATTTTTAACCCTTGCTCTTTGAATGGGACGAAATACAAAAATTCAGTGCACTAGAGCAAAAATATTTCAAGTGTACTTTCTTGAAGGTTTGAAAAATTATTTGGCATAAAATTTAGCTTGTTTTTAAAAATTAGTATTTTTGAATTATTTCCCATTTTCAAACCTTTCTGACCACTGCGCAACAGTCTCAAATATCAGAGTATTAAGAGTGCCATGTTGCACATGAATGGCATCTATGTTTGTGCTTTTGGTGTGCATTGTTGAGGCCGCATAAGGAGCCCTTTGTTACAACTTACGATTAGTTAGCAGGACAGAGAAAACTGCATAGCTCATTGAATGGGATGAAAAACTCTATGATTGAGCCAAATCCAAATAAACATAAAAAACCATCACCACCACCTAGCACCATCTAGGTGATTTTTAGAAAAATATCTTAAAACAGATAGGTGCACCTAACTGTTTCAATATATCTTTTACAAATGTTCCACTTACCCCCATTCTCCTCTGTGTGTTAAATTTGTATTAATATATATTTTTTGAAGTTACTGATCTTGCTTTAAGCTAATATTTCATGTTATGTTTTCAAGTAAAACTTAATACCACATAATTCGTATGTATGTGGGTACAGTGTTGATAAAGATGCACTAGTTAGTTGGACTTATAGTTTAAATTTTTATTGCTGTAGAGCCTGAAAACTTTTGAAACTTTTATAGAGCCTGAAACTTTTCCAAGGAAACAAAGTGAGGTTTGAGAAAACTGACACTTTTCATTGCTCATTTTCATTCTTAAGTCATTTGTTGCTACTTTAAATGCTGTGAGGTTTCTGTTATGTTTTTCTTGATTAGATCATATAATAACATCTATATAAGGAAAGGTTTTTGTAGTTTGTATACTAAGACAAAGACATCCATGACGCATTGAAAGATGGCTACATCATTTGTGCATCTAAATGGAAGTTTTTTAAACTCATAAAATTTTCCATTGGTTCAAAAGCATAAGCTAGATGATCTTTCTCTTTGAGTTGGGATTTGGTCAGGGTTGGCATTAAAAAATCCACCCAAAAAAACCCGCCCAATAAAACCCAAAAAAACCTGCCTAAAAAAACCCAATAAAACCCTGGAAAATCTGGGTTTTATTGGGTTTTTTTAAAGATATTTAATAAGTTTATGAACTATTATAACCAACTT
Organism: Hydra vulgaris; assembly: GCF_022113875.1. Taxonomy (NCBI): domain Eukaryota; kingdom Metazoa; phylum Cnidaria; class Hydrozoa; order Anthoathecata; family Hydridae; genus Hydra; species Hydra vulgaris. The sequence continues at coordinate 24,931,781 of NC_061162.1, read as the reverse complement.
TAACATTATAACTATAATATTATTAACTAAAATAATTACTATTATTATTAACTAAATTATTATTAACTATTATTATTAACTATTATAACCAACAATAACAGCTATCAGAACAGGTTTACTATTATTTGAATCATTATTTGGAAACACATCATTACAATTTTTACTAAAATATTTTTATTGATTGAGATTTTTATTACTTTATGTTATTCACCTCCCAAATTGAATTTAAATAAGTAGTGACCAGAGAAGCCAACACAACAGTTGAGGAGGCTACCTTGTTGTGGTTACAATCCTCTCTCAACTCTTTAACTCCTAAACACGAATCTAAACAAGGCCGCTGCGCAGAGGAACAAGTTTGTTCATTTGAATTTCAAGTTCAAAGTTTAATTGAAACTTCAGTTACTACCTCCCATTCTCTAGCCTTCTTTTTCCCATTTTCTCATTGACATTTTTAATTGTATAGAATAATACTTTTAAGTTTAAAATAAATCAATGCATAGATTAAGCGTGAAATTTTTTTTTCTATTACAGTTTTCAATTATATTTAAAAATCTTTTTCAAAATAATTTGAAAAATTCTTGTTATAAATAATTAAATAACAATATATAAAATATATTTTAAATAAAGTTAAAGTAGAAAATGAAACTACTTTTCAATATCATTAAACAAAAACACACAAAAATATTTTACAGGGACAAAATAAGAATTAAACCCAAAAAAACCCGAATTTACTCAATAAAACCCAAAAAAATCCACTGGGCCGGGTTTTTTTAAAAAAACCAGGGTTTTTGCCAACCCTGGATTTGGTGGCAGGCTTTTTTAAGGTCTATTCTACTAAATATACTGTTTATAGCTACCTTGTTCAGTAGGTCATCTATACTAGGACAAGAATAAGAGTCCAGAGGACTATGTAAGTTTAAATTGTTAGAAAAGTCTATTATCAAACAAGGTTTTTTTTATAAGTTTGTAACAAAGCATTGAGTTTTCCAGGGCCTTTGACTAATTTGGATAATATCATTATTAATTTAATTAACTTCGATAATTATTTAGAAGGTGAGTAATTTCATTATTGTTGAAGTTTGGATTTGGGTTGTGTCGTCTTAAAGGTATTGCAATTGAGGCGAGTCAAGACATCGATTCCAGGAATAAGATCATATAGTTTAAATTTCATTAAAGATAGGGTACGACAAAATTGGATTGGCTCAAGTTTTCCTACAAAATGAAGGTTAAGAACTGAGTGTTTATTTAGAATGTTTATACTTATGATAAGAGGTGAAAGGAGTTGTCTTACAACAAAAAATTTACTTGAATAAGAGTGTTCTCCTAATAATAAAGTACCAACATATTGGCTAATGATTTTTGCAGGGGAGCTATCTGCAAGACAGATTGATTTTTTGATATTTGCGTTGAAAGTGATGTTAATATCAGGATTAACTTTAGAGAAATAAATGATAGGTCAGAGCCTGTGTCAATAAGGGCTGACACCGGTATTCAATTATTTGTTGCATTTATAAAGCCTGACTTTTAATTAATAGAGGTTAATTGGGTACTTTGATTTTATGATGTTGTTTTGGTTTAAACTGTTTTAAAGTGATAACTTAAACAGACAGCTACCCAGTATCAGGGTTGGCAAAAAAACCCATCCCAAAAAAACCCACCTTAAAAAAAACCCAATAAAACCCAAAATATATATTTGGGTTTTTTTTAAAATGTCCTACAACTGATAACTCTGATTTTAACACTTATAAATGCTCTTTTATCAGCAAGTGCAACTTTTATGCTGTAATTACTCTTGTAAACACTGTATTTATATACAAGTTAGTATTTAGAATATATCCAAAACCAATCAATCTGTTTTTGTAGCAAGTTGGTTATCTATTATTTTTTTTAAACATATAGCAAGTTATTATAAATATTATTGAAATATGTATTAAAATATTAAACTAGTTAAATACTAAGAAAGGAAACTAAAATTATTCTATTAACTAAATTTCAAAGTACAAGACATTACTAGTTATTTAGTATCTTTATTCTCCTCTCGAATATCTATATTTCCAAACAAGCATTCTATAGATGTCATTTTGTATTGGTATTTGATCTTTTATTTTTTAAAGCTTATGTTGTAAAATATGAATTTCAGTACATAGCAACAAGCAAAATACTATATATAAAAATTATTAAACTTTATTCACAGTCTAGAAATGGAAAGTTGTCAGGCAAAAAAAAAAAATGCTACAGTTTACTAGACTTGTCCTTATTAAGTACTTACAACTTTAAAACATAAAAATTATATTATGTGCAAGGAAGTTTCATTCAATGAGAGAAAATGTTGAAAACTTGTATACAGTTTACAAGGACAAGATTTGTTGGTAAAAATACTCATGCTCATCTGTCTATTTTACAGGTTTTGAATACTTTGCATCACCTACAAGTTTAGGTGTAACTGTACTGTCAACATGTCATTATGAACAGTACTGTCAACATGTCATTATGAACAGTGGGTTGAAAATGAACATCAGTACCAAGTTTGCTAAAACGTGAAGAAACGCACGCAATAGAGCTATATATTGTGTTACTTTGATTCAGTTGCAAAACTGAGCTGGTAAAACATCTTTAAGTAAAAAAAAAGAATCTGGTGGTGAAGACACTGTAATGGTTATTAACAAATTCATTTTAGGTATTTCAAGATTAATCAAAGCTTAGGCACAAACCCATTTGCAAAACAAATCTCTCCATAATCTAAAAAATAAAACATTATTAAGTGTCAATATCATCCCAAATTGGCTAATCATTACTCTCTAATCTAAAACATTTGGATATAATTGTTAAATTTTTTTATGTAATTTTGTATAAAGAAATATTTTAAATATTGGTTACATTATTTAAGTTCTAAATATCCATGTTAGATTAGCTAAACTCCCTGTTTCTGATCATTTATGAAGATTGTCAATTGATGATGGAAGCCCAAAAACTTGGCTTACTGATGGAAGCTAATCATACTATTTTAAAAATACTAATATGATCATATAAAGTAAGAAAATAAAGATAATTACTGCATAATATTGATCAGGCCGATAACTTTTCCAGGAAGCTGGACAGTATAATGTTCTGTTAAAAAAAATGTAGTGATGTAAAATGTAACAGTTTTCTTCTATGATGCAAAAATGTTTCAAAAGTGTTTATAGTCATCCTGATTGAAAATAATTTACAAGGTTGCAACGTCATATTACAAACTTGTTGATTACATGTTGTAAACTTAGTTTTTGAAATGATATGTTGAGCATGTTAGTATAAAAAACTAGTTTGCAACATTTATATTGTCTTACTAACTTTGAATAACTCAATTGTCATAATAATTTTTATAGTGATTTTTTTTTTTGGTCAAAAATAATCTGAACATGTTTTTAATTTAGTGCAATTAATTAACATCATTTTTAGTTTTATAGAGTCCCCTTTTGCACTATCGATATAATGTGCTAGTAGCACTAGTCTAGTAAAACATTTGGCTCGCAATTAGAAGGTTGGGGTTCAAATTACCTCTGCTGAAATCACTGTGCTCAATCTATTTCTTCGCACAGCGCCTTTGTTTAAAAATATTAATTATTATTGTTGTTTGTTAATAAAAATTGGTGATGTTAAGGATTGAGACAAAACATTTTTTAAAAATGAATTGCTCCTATGACTAAATTGGTCACTGGAATTTATGAAATTAAAAAAAAAAATTATCGTACACATACATACAATGATAAAAATTTGGTACTTTGATCGGTTTTAAAAAAAACCCAAAAAACCCATTAAAACCAAATAAAACCCAAAAAAACCCATTTGGGTTGGGTTTTTTCCAACCCTGCCCAGTATCCTTTTTTTCTATAGGGAATACATATTGAGTTTAGAGCATTGCATTGGGATTTGTAATATTGTTGACTCCCACACCAAATACAAGATTGCTTTGTAGCAGTGTGTGTGTGTGTGTGTGTATAAATATATAAGCTGACCAGATTTTTTTAAAATGAAAAGAGTATATTTCCGATCAGGGCCGACGCAAGTAGGTGTCACATAGGGCGGGGGGGGGGGGGGGAGTAACCCATTACAACTTTTGACCACTAAAAAAAAAGTCCTCATATTTTAAAATTTTTCGACTGCATTAACAATACTTTCAAACTGACTGTCTAAATTTACCGACTTACTTGTCTAAGCATTTGCTGACTGACTGACAAAAAGGGTCAAATTTGCCGACTAAATGAACGAAAAAATCATTAATGGGTATATGGTCATTAATGGGTATACAGGCTTGGTCGGGAAGCGGGAGCGATCGCTCTCGAATACTGACCACGGAAATTATATTTAGTTGCGTAAAACTGGCCAGGTTTTTTAGACATTTAAGTTTATGTACAAAACAAAAAAATTTTGTTTTACGGACATACATGGAAACATAAAAAACTTGAATGTTCTCAAAACATCTTTGTGCGAAAGAATAAAAAGAATATTTGCGAACACTAAAAACCCACCAAATTAACGAACAAACTAATTTTATTGGTTCAAAAAAACTTCTATTGGTTCAAAAAAACTCTAGAACTTTATTTCGCTGATTAAGCGAAATAAAGTTCTAGAGTATTCTGTTAAAATGTTTTAGAAATTGTATTATACACGATTTGTTACATTTTGAAATTTCTAGCATTGTTTTAAGAATATATATTATTTGTTTACGAAAATAAATGTTTTAAATGTATATTGATTAAATTGTTAAAATTTTAAAAGTTTATTATAAATCATAGATATTATTATTATATTCTTATTTTTTATTTTAAAAGAGATTGTATTCTTTATGTAAATGTAATTTTGTGTATTTGTTTTTTATCGTAATGTATCTTTTAAAGCAATTTTTATGATTTAAACAAAGACTTACAAAAATAATTGCGTTTTCAATGAAGTTGTAATCGTTAAAGTTAATAAAACTAATTATGTAACAAACATATAAGTAGTTTCTGGTATCTAAACACAAACAACGCATACAAAGTAACTCGCGGATGAACAAGCATCGCGCCTGAGGTCACGACAGAACAAAAATATATATAGCAAATAATTAGATATAAAGAAAAGTTTCTAGATATTGGTTTACTTACTCTAATTATTTTCGCTTAAGTTGCCATTCTTAAAACTTGTTATACTTTTTTCTGCTTTAAATACTAATTAAAATTATAAAGCCCACTCACTAAACATCATCAGCGATATTGTGAAGCAGTTTCGCTTCCTGGTCATTATATATTTTGGCGCTACTCGACTTTCTCCCCCCCCCCCCCCTGTTTTTATGATTGATTTTTATAGAGTATATTACACTGATTCTAAATCATATAAAAACATAGGTCTGAAAACTTGAGGAAAGTACTCTAATTTAATGTTAAAGTATAAAAATCCACATTAAAAACGCTAATATTAGCCATCTTTGTCATACTCGGTTATAATAAAATTCTTTTTCAATAAAAACTTTGAAAAACCCTGGTTTCTATCGACGCTTCAATTTAAAACGCATTTTTTATTGATTTCCTGCCCCAACCAAACCCTGACCAAAATCATGTACATTTAATTGCGCCAATTCCTATTTGTCAGTAGATATGTACATTTATTTACGCCAATTCCTATTTGTCAGTCAATGTATGTATATTTAATCGCGCCAATTCCTATTTGTCAGTCGATACATGTACATTTAGTTGCGCCAATTCCTATTTGTCAGTCGATGCATGTACATTTAGTTGCGCCAATTGCTATATGTCAGTCGATGTATGTACATCATAAAATATAAAAACAACAATAAAAACTGGGTCGTTAGTTAAAAAATTAATTATCTAAATTTTAAAAACAGTGTTAAAATGTTTTTAAAAAGATGGTGGAATATTAGCATTTTTTAATGTGGATTTTTATACTTTAACATCAGTTTAGAGTACTTTCCTCAAGTTTTCAGACCTATGTTTTTATATGATTTAGAATCAGTATAATATACTCTATAAAAATCAATCATAAAAACAGGGGGGGGGGAGAAAGTCGAGTAGCGCCTATATTTTTAACCTTTTTAGTTGATTTCTATCTTGATAATTTAATTCCTATAGTAATTCAATGATTTAATTATTTAATTTGTTTATCTTACTAAGAAGAATCGCTTCAAATATGTTAAAATTTTCAAACTACGCGAAACATAAAAAAGGTATTAAAAAAATTAACTTTTTTATTTATAAAATAATTTTGCTTAAGTAAAATTAAAACTTGCTAACTTAGTTAAATAAAGAATATTTGTTTCCCTTTTAAACAATCGTCAGTTGTTACTTTATATAAAAAACATCGCTTAATTTAATTTTTTTTTGTAATTGTCTCTCATCGGTCCAATTAATCTTCGTCGCTTTTTTTTTTTGCTTTTTAAAATGTTCTCAAAACGACTAAAAATCTGGCCAGCTTTTCGCAACTAAATATTATTTACGTGGTCAGCAATCGAGAGCAATCGCTCCCGCTTCCCGACCAAGCCTGGGTATATAGTCATTATCACTAACAATAGGATTAGGCAATGATTTAGTTCAATTAAGAAAATATATGTAAGCTTTCTTTAATTTGTCATCTGAAAATTTCTTAACATAAGCTACTTTATATTCCATGCTTCATTACAAAATCTTCCAGCCCACTTTTACAAATAACCAACTATTGTGGTATAAAATTTTACTACAACGTCACATATATATATTTTTTATTATATTTATATCTTCAATATTTATTGGAATTACACGCAATTTTCGCTCTGTAAATTCTTTTCAAGCTTTGCATGGATGTTACCTGCAGTTTTATTAGTTGATAAAGCACCAAAGTTTACAGTGTTATCTGCTGAAAATCCAATAACACTATCTTGTGTATTGTAAAAGTTAATATCTTTTAAAATTATATTAGCTATTGTTTCTGCAATTTCATTTGGAAGGTTATGAACTCTTAAAATACAAGACTTTATTTTGAAAGCTGGTTTAACAACCAGCTTAAAAATAAAGTCTTGTATTTTAAAAGTTTATGTGATGCATCGAACCACAAAAAAAAAAAAAAAAAAATTTTTTTGTGGTTCAATGCATCACATGCAACAACAACAAAGTTTGCTTGTTGCAAATCTTTTTTTTTTACAAATCTTCAGACTAATTTAAAATTAAATTGTTAACAAGACATTCTGACATTTTCCACGTGTAACCTTATAATTACAGGATTTTAGCAAAAATTTTATGTCCAGTCCATATCCCTGAAAGAATAGCCGTGTTTTACATTGTGGTATGACCATACAAGCTCAATGATTGTAAGTTTTCATCACAAGCAGCAAAAAATTTAAAGAAAAAAAAAAGATTCTAGCTTTTATTTTATAAAAACTGATAAACATTTTTTATGTATTTATGATGCTGCGTGTTGAACAATATTGCATTTGCCTTTAATGACTATAGAAACTGCTGTTACAAATAGTGCAGAAAAATATATGTTGATCACTTTTTACTCACTTTTTGACGAATGTATAAGTTTCTTCGAATATATCTAAAAATTTGCACTCTCCTTGAAAAATTTTATAAACTCTACTTGTCTCATTGCATCCACAAGTTTAAATTGTTGTCATAGTAAAAGAATTATCAGCTCAAAAAAAATACTGCATAAATATATATATATATATATATATATATATATATATATATATATATATATATATATATATATATATATATATATATATATATATATATATATATATATATATATATATATATATATATATATATATGTATATATATATATATATATATATATATATATATACATATATATATATATATATATATATATATATATATATATATATATATATAATATATATATATATAAAATATATATATATATATAAAATATATATATATATAAATATATATATATATGTAATATATATATATATATAATATATATATATATATATATATATATATATACATATATATATATATATATATATATATATATATATATATATATATATATATATATATATAATATATATATATATATATATAATATAATATATATATATATATATATATATATATATATATATATATATATATATATATATATATATATATATATATATATATATATATATATATATATATTATTAAGTTTTGATAAATTAATTAATTATTATTAATAAAAAAAAACAAAAATAGAAAATATTTTTTTTACTAAGCACAAAAAAAAATTTTAACCAACCACTAACGAAAGATTTTTACCTAGCACTAGAATTTTATCAGTAGAGTAAATATCTTTTTTCAAGTAGTGTTTAAATGAAGAGTATCCAGCAAACCATTCGTAGGCAATCTCGCTTTCAAATCTTTTATCCCAGTAATCTTTTTTTTCGTATTCTAACTTGTTTTTTGCAACAAACTCCATTTAAATTGACCGGGTTTGCTAATAATAATAATAACGGCTTATTAGACGCCGACATTAGCAGTTGACGAACCAAAAAACGCCAAAGACTGCCACCAACAAAAATGCTTCGTGAAAAGGATGAAGAAAGAAAGAAAAATTTATTTTATTAAAATTCAACAAAAATATTTTAACAAACGTTTTAGAAAATAACTTTATTGTTTTTACAAACCATCTTCTTACTAAATTGAATATGGTGGACTTTGTACCATACATGTTTTTTTTTTTTTTATAAGCATATGAAATTTTTGAAACAGGCTCGGGTATGCTTAAGCAAAAAGTTAAAAGAAGCTCAAAAATATGCTTAAACTTAAGCATATTTCTAATAAAATATGCTTGTTTCAATACTTTCTAAAAGTGCACGCGTTACTAAAGGTTATAAGAAAAATAAAAAGTTGACTTTTGTACAGTATAATAAAAAATAAAAAATATATACTATATACAAATGTTATCAATGAAATCAAAGATATGAACTTCGCATTCCTTCTCGTCCGGACCCATAAAGGTGTCATCTGGAAGAATTTCGTTGGCATCTTCATTTATAGCATTATCTACCTCCACCGGTTGAATATCACTTTGATTTCCCTTGGGTTGATCACTGCCAGGATCAATGATGGATGGTGGGGGCACTTTGTAACTATCAAGGCCCTCTGGTTTAACAAGCGAATCTTCTGAGCCATCAGAAGTCATTAAACACCCAGTCATCGTCCAACATTTCTTCTTTTGCTTGTCATACTTAGAAGTGTTTAAAGCTTTCCATGCTTCCCCTGCCCAATGTGTAATCAAAATTCGTCTCTCTTTTGCAGTGTAGGGCATTTCATTACTGAACCATCTATCAGAATGATTATCTCTATAAAGCCATTTTTGATGTTCAATGGCAATAAGCCTTTTCAGAGTTGCAGCATATCCGGCATGAACTGGTTGCCAAAGGTCAGTGGCACGTAGACCGTACCAGAGAAGTCCTTTAGCAGCAGCCACAGCAGCTTTAAAATCCTCCTGCATCTGTCCCTTCAAATTGTCCAGCAAAAGAACAAATTTATCAAGCTTTTGTTCTCTGACAAATGGAGGGAGTGTTTTATCACACCAGTGCTTACAAACGTTTTGGTCTAACCAAGCATTTTGTTGGAAGTAAACTTGAATATAATATAAAAAATAGCATGGCACAAAGCATGCTAACTTTTCGTCTTTTGAAATGCGTTTTCCTTGACCTCTAAAAATGAAGGCTAGCTTTGGTTGCTCTCCTTCTGGCCGAAACATAATTTGAAGGGAACATTGCCTTTTTTCCAATCCTGAGCCCGGTTGTGAGATTCATGTATTATGTATTGCACCTTAACCCTTGGAAACATACTCGTAAGTTTTCTTACCATGAACAACAAAGGGAAGTGGGCTCTGGTCAACTTTGAGCCTTTGTCCAGTTTGGTACCGTCCCCATTTTTTGTCATAGCTGGGATCTTTAGAACCTGTTCTGATACACTTTTCTCTGTATGTCGCATACCATTTCTGTAATAATGGTTCCATTTCTTTCTTATGGTTCCTTTTGTTTCAATCTCATTTTTAAATCCTTTTTTTGTAAAAATCGAACTATAACATGATGTTTTATTACCACGTTTGGATCAATGTTTAATTGTATATTTCTAGCTTTACTCCAAAGCCAGGAAAAGTTAACAATATGACCTTTCGATCTGGCTTGTAAAAATTCTTTGTAAAGAATTTCGTATAGTTCAAGATATTTTGTGGAACGTCTTCCCTTCAGAAACAATTTGCGATAGGATGATTCGGCATCTTTAATAATAGTTTCTTTTTTTTTAAGCTATCGCGAAATCTGACTTTGCGTTACACCAAACGACTCTGCTATAGTATCTTGATTTGCCTCATAACCATTGGCGTTAATTGCCTCTGCTTTAAAGGCAGAAGTATATTGGTGGCGTTTCTTACCAGCTAATTTGCTAGATTTTTCACTTTTTTTTATGGCACTAACAACTTTGTTGACAATGTTATCAAGCACATCTTTAACTGCTAGAGTGACAAGTTCTTTGTTACTTTGAAGAACTTGTGATTGTGAATGTTTACAATCTTGTTTGCTAATTCCGTGCATAACTTTAACATGAAAAGCTAGTCCTTGTTGGCTTTTGAATAACTTTTTGCTATGTTCGCATTCAACACTAGTTTCGACAGCTTCTAATGGCAATCGGATTGCACTCATTTCTCCTCTGTGCATAACATTTTTTGTGAAACCAAACGCTGCCAATGTAGGCTGCTTTCTCTTTATCTTCTTTGACATTTTTATTACTATTTTTAACAGTATCTGAAAATAAGAAATAAAATAAACATTTTGAATATGGTATTAAATAAACTACACATTAAGAGCGAGAAAGAAAAAAAAGAGAGAGAGAAAGAAAAAAAGAGAGAGAGAAAGAAAAAAAAGAGAGAGAGAAAGAAAAAAAAGAGAGAGAAAGAAAAAAAAAGAGAGAGAGAAATAAAACACTGCAGAGCGACTCTTAAACTTTATGTTTTTCTGGTCAAGTATTGAGGTTTAGATTTTGCATTACAATGACTTCTTTACTTCATAAAGTCGTTGCACTGCAAAACATAAACTTCGATTTTTGTTGTTTTTGTAGGCTTAAATTTAGAAATATATATATTTAAAATTTTTAATTAAATAAAATTTAAATCTTTTAAATGGTTTATCGAGGCTCAGGAATATGCTTACATATGCTTATTTTTTTTCCAAATCTGAGCCTCCATATGCTTATAAACGTTATGCTTATAAAAAAAAAACATGTATTGAATTTAGTGAGAGCCTATTTCTCCCCCCTCCCCCAACCTTAATATTTTTGCCTTTCCCCCCCCACCCCTAAATTTAGGCGACAATTTGTATCCCCTCCTCCAACCTTTTTTTGTGGTTTTAAATATGATATTTTTAATTTTCTTAGCTGCTTTTAGTTATCTAATGAATACATTTTAACACATAAAAATTTTAATTATTGTTATTTAATATTACTTATAACTTAGAAAGTCAAATAAAAAAATTAATTAGGCCGGTGTCTGTTGCAGAAAAAGTTTTCAAAAAAAAGACGTTCGTTATACACATTTAGATACTAAATTTTGAAAAGGTTTTCTTGAAGATCTAAACAAACTAATCACAAAAAAAAAGCTCCCAGATTTTCATGGTCTCAATAACCGGATAGCTGAGGTCAAAGTTTTGGTTTATATAGAAACCATCCTTTAGTTTTAACTAGGGCGGTTTCTATTAAAAAAATAAAAATGACTTTTTTTTTCTTAATTATGCCCAAATAAATAAAATTTGATTTCAAATTTAGTTTGTATATTCTTTAGTTAACTACTAAAAGTCCCTTAAAATTTGAATGCTTTTCGATATATGTAACCTAGGTTCTAGACCTTTTTATTTTTGATCTGTTTTCTTAGGATACTTGCCGTAAATCATTTTTGTGCAATGTTTTAAAAAAGGACTGTCATTAAAACAGAAATTGTTAACCAAATTTCCTATATATTCTACTGCCACTGATGTTTATCTTGCAGTTCAAAATCAAAAAATATTTAATAACAAATGATTTTTATTACAATTTATTAATCTAATCTAAGTCGCTACCATTGTCAGACTCACGGCAATAATAGTGAACAAAATCAAGCGCCGAATCTGGTGCAGCAGGCAACTGTAACCAAGATATGGTAATTGAACCTTGATCATTAAACCAACCATTCCCAAAAGAACTTGGTGAGTTATTCACTACTACATGTGATTGTTTTCTGATAAAAGCTTCATAATTAGCTCTATTAATGTGTAAAACAAGCGAATCTTTATTTGGATGTAACGCTTACTTGCTGAATTTACCAGACTTAAGCGGAATTAACTGATTCTTCTGGTTTAGCCCCGTATAAGTCACAGACATATGTTTTCAGTATATTTACTAGTTCATTAGATGGTGGTACTGAATTACCTAAAGTTTTAAAAAAACATCCAAGTACTTTGCTTTCTTCCGTAGCGGAAATAATTTATTTGAAAAAAAATGTCCATGAGAAACGGTTTACATTTTTGAAACCACGATACTTTGAACAGGGTTAAAAGATTTAATCCATAACAAGGTTATGTATTTTTTGTGTTAAAGATAGGTAACTTCTTGAAATGGTGCAAACTTTAAAATTTGTAAAATTAATACTGGTATCAAATAAAAATGTTTTACAAAAAATTACAGTGATAGGAGCCTAGGAACAAAATATACCTGAAAAATCGGGACCCACTGTCCCAAACGTAAAAAACTACAAAATAAATTTAACATTTTTTTTTTTGTAGTTTTTTAAAATTGATTGAAATTTATCGAAAAAAAAATTTTATCTATAAAAAATTTCTTATCGTTTAAAAATGACGACCAAAGAAAGTTTGAAAACACGTCTATTTGAGGGGGTTGTCAACTTTACAAGGTCATAACTTTTGAATGTTAAAATGTTTTTTTACTAAATGAAAATTTTACAAATGAAATTTAGTCGAGCTCATAATGGTAGAGTTTTCTTTCAAGTGCTATTATTTCCCCCTTTCCTAACAAATATTTGGACCTTGGGGCCCTAATTTGAGAATAATATGGTTCCTAAACTCTAATTTGAGAATAATATGGTTCCTAAACTCTAATTTGAGAATAATATGGTTCCTAAACTTTAATTTGAGAATAATATGGTTCCTAAACTCTAATTTGAGAATAATATGGTTCCTAAACTCTAATTTGAGAATAATATGGTTCCTAAACTCTAATTTGAGAATAATATGGTTCCTAAACTCTAACTTGAGAATAATATGGTTCCTAAACTCTAATTTGAAAATAATATGGTTCCTAAACTCTAATTCGAGAATAATATGGTTCCTAAACTCTAATTTGAGAATAATATGGTTCCTAAACTCTAATTTGAGAATAATATGGTTCCTAAACTCTAATTTGAGAATAATATGGTTCCTAAACTCTAATTTGAGAATAATATGGTTCCTAAACTCTAATTTGAGAATAATATGGTTCCTAAACTCTGATCATCGTGATTTTTTTAAAATTATTTTATTAGTATTATTAGTATGAAAACATTTAAGTAGAAATTACTTATCTTGACAAATAAAAAATACTGAAATATATATATATATATATATATATATATATATATATATATATATATATATATATATATATATATATATATATATATATATATATATTATTTTGTTTGTTTGTTTACATTTGACGTAATATATATAAATTTCATATTTTTTAAACACAAACAAGGCTTCAAAAGAAGATCACAATGATCTTATCGTCAGAAGCCTTTTACAAAAGAGAGTACGTAACATATTATAAAAACGCCTTTTTACAATAAAAGTACGTAAAAAGTCATATAAAAACAATAAATCGTATTTACATAAATGAAAATAAATTGTAAACAAGTATAAAACAAAACTTGAACATACATGACAATAAAGTTTATTATTATTTTGTTTTTTATCACAAGATAAATTAAAAATATTCTAAGATATTTTCAATAGAAAGAATGTGGTCTTTTAATTTATTTTTAAAAACAGGATAAGTTAGGGGTAATTCGAAGTTAGGCAAAATAATTTTGTTCCAGAGATCAGCTGCACGCTAAGTGATACAAAATTGATTGAATTTTGTTCGACAGAATCTTTCATTTAAATAGTTATTATTCCTCGTGTTAAACTTGCTTAATGGTTTCAAAATAAAAAGATCTTTAAAAACTAAAGGAGATAAATCATGCTTCCACATATAGACAAAAGATAAATTTTTATATACGATTAGTTTATATATATCTAGGATTTTCATTTGATTTTAAAATATTAAGAAATGTGCGAACCGATCCGCAGAATTAATTAAATGGATCGCATGTTTCTGACGGCGATAGAGACATTGTAACTTGCTTTGATCAGTGCTACCCCATCCAATAACTCCATAACTTATATAACTGTGGATAAAAGAGTAATAAAGTTTAGTTAAATTATTTTTATCTAAATGAGTACGCGTCTTATATAAAATTCCGATACTTTTTGAAACTTTCGAGCAAACATAGTTAATATGATGTTTCCATGAGATGTTCTCGTCAATGAAAACCCCCAGGTAATTAGTTACAGAATCTCTTTTAATTTCAATATCGTCAATAAGAATTTTTGGTAGATTTTGAGGTAGAAAACGTTTTTTGGAGAGCGGGTAGAAAAAAACCCATTTTGTTTTGGTTAATTTTTAATGTCAATTTGTTACTTTTAAACTATTTAGATATGTTTTGAAGTTCTTTGTTCATCATGGAGAAAAGTAGGTGTCACTGTTAGAGAGAAATAAGTTTGTGTCATCAGCAAACATAATACTTAGAAGATTTGATGCTTTATGCAAGTCGTTGATATATATTAGAAACAAAAAAGGGCCTAAGATGGAACCTTGTGGAACACCACAGTAAACATTTAAAAACTGTTTATGATCGAGTTCATTACAAGAAACAAATTGTTTTCTGTTCGATAAATAACTTTGAAACTATTTAATTACTCTTTCATTTATTCCGCAATAACTAAGTTTATAAAGCAAAATATCATGATCGACAGTATCAAATGCTTTTGAAAGATCGATAAAAATTCCTAATGTATATTGAGATTTTTCAAAAGAATTGGAAATTTCAAGCACCAACTGAATAATTGCATGCTCAGTTGAGTTATTCTTTTTAAAGCCAAACTGATTGTTGTATAATAAATTATTTCAGCTAAAATAATTAAATACTCTATTGAACATGATTCTTTCTAGTATTTTTGAAAATATAGATAAGATAGAAATAGGCCGGTAATTAATTATATCAGATTTGTCACCACCATTGAAAAGTGGAATGACTTTTACAATTTTCAATTGATCAGGAAAGACTCCTTGTTCTATTGATGATTTAAAGATTTTAAAAAGAATATATTTTATTTGTTTAAAACAATCTAAAATTATGTTACCATTGATTTCATCCGGTCCAACTGCTTTATTTTTTTTTTAGTGTTTTGAAGGCTTTTTCGAACTCATCAAATAATAACTCTTTAGATAACTCATCCGAGTGAATGCAATTATCCATCGGTACTAAGAAATCTTTAAATGAGGCTTTTGTATTAGGAATTAATTTAGACAGTTTAGGGCCAATTTCAACAAAAAATTTATTGAATTCATGAGCTATTGTTTCAGAATTAATTATACTGTTATTATCCACTTTGATCATGTGTGGCAGGGAACCTGAGCACGATTTTGATTTACCGGTAATTTTTTTATTATTTTCCAAGAGCGTTTACAATTATATTTTTTATCAATTATATTGAGAATATCAAAATAGTAATGTTTTTTTAAGCTTTTTCGAATTTTTTCAAAAAGATTTTTGTAAACTTTGTATCTTTTCTCATTGGCGAGTGATTTGTTTTTTAGATATTTTATGTATAATTTCTGCTTAACTTTAGATGATTTTTTTAAACCTTTAGTAACCCAGGGAGAATTAATGTTTTTTTGATTTATTGTTTTTGATAATTGTGTTTTAAATTGCTCAACTTTTTTTTGATAATAGCTACGTAATTTAACTTTTATGTTTGTTTTAGTCATTATTTTAGAGTTGAAGTTAATGGTAAAAAAGATAAGGAAATGATCAGATATGTCTGTTTTTAAGATACCTTTATTTATGTCACTGATAAAAATACCCTAACCCTAACTTTTTATTGTCATAGTTTTTGAACGCTAAAAGATTTTTGTGTGAATTTTAAAATTTATCGATGAATATAGATTTAGTTAAAAATAGCATAAAAATTATTTCAACTTGTTGCTCTCACGTTTGGGGCAGATGTAGCTAAAATTTTAGGGCTTTTTTGTTCAATAATTGCAATTTTTTGTAAAGCATCCTTATTTGATATAAGTATAAACATATAAATTTTTGGAGTTTGCCCCATGTCTGGAAGTTAGGTATCTCAAACATAAAAAATGCTGCATCCTCCCATGCATCTTTTTTTTTTTTTTTTTATTTTTTTTTTTTTTTTAATTTTGTTATTCAAGTGCCGCTAAGAAGACCTAACGGTCTTGTCACAGAGCACCGCGGAAATGCATGCTTTCTTCCTTACCGTGACGCGAAAATGTGTCCAGAGCTTGTTTCGAACCTGGATCTCCTGCTTATAAAGCAAGCGCTGTAACCACTACGCCACAGCCGCACAAAACTGTTTAAAATTATAATTTGACATAAGCGAAAGAAATTCAAATCTATGCTTGAGAAGAGCATGCACTTTATGTGACACTCGTAAGTTTAACATAAGCATCTTTGTACTCAATAATGGTTGACTAATATTCAGGTAACAAACTAGAACTAAGACATACAATTTTAACAGATTTTAAATATTTAAAGGAATTAACTATAAAAATGATATTTTTATTTTTTTCCAGCTTAGAAGATTTTATTAATTATTTTAACTCATGAATATTTTTTAGTAGTTTCGAAAACTCTTCACCTTTAAATTGACAACCAGGTTTTCTAATTAAGTAGCACCCATAGATTACAAATATTTTTCAAGATTATCATAAATTCTGTTTGTATTTCCATAAAGGAGATAACGTTCCATTGAAGTAAGGATTTTAATAACTTTTACGTCTTAAGGCAGATTAAATAGTGGAAGGTTAACGCAATAAATATAAGATGCAGCTAAAAGCTTGGATTTTTTGTAAATCTTTACTGGCAGCTTTGTAAGCATTAGAATATAACCCTTTGAAAATTTTCTCTCCTTTATTACTGTCTCAACAAGTCCTTTAATTTTTTACAATAAAAACAAAATAATTACAAAAAAACTTCTGTATAACTTTAAAATTGTTAGATATGATTTTAAAAAATTCAAATATATAACATCTATTTTCCATTATATTACTATACATATAATATATAGATATATATTGAAAAGCATATATATGTATGTATGTAAATATAAATAAATAAAATATACTAAAATATTATATATCATTAGAAAGCCCTCAAATACAGTATTTTAAAGGTGAAAATATTATGAAAATCGGACTATTCTTTAAAAAGTTATAGCGTTTTTAGAAGCAAATTTTCGATATATGGATTTCTTGATAAAACTGTGATCAAAAAATTTTTTATTTTACATAAGTTGTTATAACTTTGCTAATTCTTATTCAAATATCTATAACTTAATATCAAAAGTTAGAGGGATCCAGAAGGGGTGCTAATCCACCACCTACACCTCTCAAAATTACACTATTTTTTCATGATGTGTTTTTTTCAAGAAATTGGTAATATTTATATACAACAAGTTATTTTTTATTTATTCCACATTACTTGCAAATATTGCAGGTCTATATTATATATCTATCTTTTATTTAAATTTAATGATCTAAAAATATAAAAATTACAGAATTTTTTGTGCATATATATCACATATATATTACATCTATATGCACACATATTTTGGTTGTTAGTAAGCCGTATTTGCAGTAGCTTGAAACCAAAGTTGATATTTTGTCTTGTTGTTATTTTGGATTTATTTTTTGTCTTTATGTTTAGCGGATGATTTGGGTTTCGTAGAATACGCTTTAGGAATTTTATACAAATATTGTCAATGTATGTGTCGGTGTTTTCAATGTTATATTTTGTTCTGGCAATTTTTGGACTAATGCCTATAGATTTTAGCGTTTTTAGATGTATTTTCTGTATTTCGTGCTTTATTTTGATACTGCTTGCACACAGTAATGGTGCACTATGGATCAAGTGGCTAAGTCCAATGCTTCGGTATAGTACTACTAGTAATTCACTGTGAAAGCAAAATTTTTTTAGACTTCTAATTAGGTACTGAGCTGAGGAAAATTTAGGCTAAATGCGATGCCAGTGTTGGTTGGTGTTTATTTCAATATTTAAATCTAATCCTAGGTATTTATATGAGGTTACATATTCGAGAGCTTTAGAGTTGATGGAAACAATTGGTGGTGGGCGTGTGTCGAGTTTATTACTAGGTATGCTCATGATTTTGCATTTTGATGTGTTGAATAACATTTGGTTTTTAATGCACCAGCTATCAACTTTGTCGCATATTTCCTGTGGTAGGGTTGAGTGGGCTAGGTCTCCAACAATGTATGCAAGAATGTCATCAGCAAATTTGTAAAGTTAAGTATTACAGTTAAATATATCGTTTATATCGAGTATGAAGAGTATAAAAAGAACGGGTCCGAGTGCACTGCTTTGGATGACTCAGCTTCCACAGGTTGCTGCCGTTAGTATAAACTCGCTGATATCTGGCCTGTAGGTACGATACAACCAGGAAATAAGCCAATTAGGGTGGTATATTGTTAATTTGGTTAGAAGAAGTTTGTGATCAATTACGTCAAAGGCTTTAGCAAAGTCAAAGAATGTTGCAGTTAAATTTTTCTTTTTGTCTTTAGCAAAATGCCAGTCTTCTATGACACATGCGATTGCATCCATTGTGAGGTCTATCTCAAAGTTGGGTGTTAGGTTGTGGTGAAGGTTTAACACCCCCTATAAAAATTTCATTCTTTTAAATATTACAATCTTTACTAAAATGATTAAATCTATTACAAAAAATAAAAAATCTATTTCAACACTTTAAAAAATATTAGCTATTGGTGTATAAATTGTTTTTATGAAAGAGGGCGTATGCCCTCTTTCATAAAACTTGCGGTACTCTTTTTGCAAGAAAAAAACTTGCTGTACCATATTTGCAAGCTGAAAAACTTGTGGTACTCTTTTTGTTATGTATGTATATTATTTTCATATTAAAATTAAGAAAGTATTAGTTCTCCTGTTATAACATCAGCAGCAAGCTGTATTTTTTTCATCTCATATTCAACAGCTTCAATATCAGTTTCATCTTGTTTCCAGTAAAAAATAGTATCCTGTTGCCTATTATTTTCTTTTTCTACTTTCCCATCATAAATAACTGTTTTTGAATAGCAACATACTGTTTACGACAGAGTTTTCTTCCGACTTTTCTTTCACACATAACATCATCTAAATCATCAAGTTGCTTGGCGGATAAGTTTTTATATAAGTTCATAATTTCGCTGGTAGTTAATTCATATAGGTCACGTTCTAACTTTCTTTTTTTGTTTTTCGTCCATTTTTTGGCGTTTGAACACCTGTCTACCTGTAATCTCCACTCGAATTTCATTAAGTAGTAGTCATCTGAAGAAGCTTTTGCATATTTATATTTCTTGGATAACAAACCTTCAAGAAGTGTTTATAAAAATACCCATAAAGAAGCACCATGCAGATTTCTATCTTATCAAGTAATTTCCAAAATAAAAAACTAATGCTCATCTTTAAAACATCCATTGAAGTTACTGAAACAAAGGCTAGAGTTAAACTACAGGATCTTATGGATCACACATCCAAGTGGCTTGCAAAACTGCAGGAAAAGAAAACTTTAAATCATTAGGTTGTAAACTTAATATGATCATGACTTTCAGAAAATAAAAGATTATTCGATGAAAGTTGAAACCTGTCAACGAATTTAAGTTTAGTATAAGATTGCTGCAAAAATCTTTTTTTGGACTCATTGCGCTCATATTTGGGTGGGAGAGGGGCTTAATTTTTGGGGTATTTTTGATCTCGGGCTTCAATTACCGCAAATTTTTTGCAAACCATTATACTATGACTTAAGCAAGAACATAAAAAGTTTGGAGCCGTGGAAAATCAAACAATGTCTAAAAGTATCACATATAAAAAATCCAAGTGCTTAAGTGAATTTCCCAACCCCCCCTCCTCCCTTGATGCGCCTATAAGCAAGTTTAACACAAAAATAAAAATTATTATATTAAGTCTCTATTTTACTCAAATAAGGCTTCATATCCACATAAATACAACGATAATATTTTTGGCCACCTATTTCAATGAAATGTTCCCACTGTGCACTGGAACTATAAAATGTTTCAGTTTACAACCAATTCTGCGAGAAGCATTTTGTAATGCAACTGCTATAAAACAAATGGGAGTGGTTGCGCTGTTCGGTAAATTTCCCATGGATGACTAAAATTTATGTATCTGCAGATAATGCAAGTTTTTATCATGTCTCTGGTATCCAGGTAGTAAAAAATGTTTTGAAAGAAATTACTAATTGCAAATCTAGTTCAGCTGCGTTATTTTGCAGCAAGATGGATTTTTTTAAAACAATGCTTAAACCAAATATTTGAAAATCTTTTACAAATTTATGCCCTTTTGATGACCGACTTGTTGAAATGACTTCTGCTTGTCTTAATGCAGTTGAACAAGTCTCGACTCGTCAATATAAGAGATATTTCTCCCTTTCAATTACAGCGGCACTCAAGACGGAGACAGCTAGTGCAAGGCTTCACAATATAGATAGCGAAGAGTTAACTGGTATGTTTAGTGATGCCAAAGGACGATCTCCTAATGCAACAATTTGTTATATATCTAGCAAGTTAAGATCCAAAAAGAATAGGACTATAGATTATCTCGATAATCTTGACTTTGTTTCCAGGAAAAGGTAGTTAAGTGGTCTATTACATGGGAGGTAATAAAAGAATGAGAACTCGCCATTCTCTCTTGCAATGTGGTTAGCTTAGAGTAAGCAATAACAATTCGTAACGCTTTCTTTGTAACGACACTAAATAATTTGACTTAATTAAATGCTAAATATTGTAGTACCAACATTATCAGGAAATTTTTTATTTTTTGTTTTTAACAGTCTATACTGTAACCTTTCCAATGATGTGTATATTCTCAATTTTAAATGATCTGTATATTAAAAAAATAGTAACTAATAAAATCCAACATCTTGGGAATTTTTATCGAAAATTCATTAAAAACATAACTTCAAGAAGCCACTACCGTTGAGCCTGTCACATTTAGGATTTCATAAATTGGAAAATTATTAGTGAGGGTATTAGTAACAAAACCCACTATCTAACATTATGATTGAACTTAGTCACTTTTTTGATTTTTGGCCATGTGGTTAAAATTAGTATAGTGTTTCATAAAAATGAAACAAGTATGGAAAAGAAAGTGCAAACGGTTTCCACGATACCGTGGAATAAAACCTCGTGGGAGTTTGTTATTGTCTAAAAAATTTACAAAACCTTATGGGTCAATTTTGCCATCTTTTAACCTCATCTTGTTCATCGCTAACACAATTTTGACTGCCATAGAATCATACCCAAACAATTCACAACCTTCAATTTCTAGAGATTTCAAGACTTCACGGCTTGAAATGGCAATCGTGTCTAAAGGGTGCAAATGACAGTTTAGCTCATTCAAATTCTGATTATTTCAATGAATAAACCCAAAAATTATGTAATTTATACTTAGGAAATCGTAAAAAATCCACAAATAATGTTCAAGGATCTAAACAAGAAGTAAATATAAGGCATGCTGGTATAAAGATTTAAACAATAATCCAAAGATAAAGAAGTATGCAATCAAGAAATGATAAAATATAATAATAATATCTTTTATGATCTTTGATATAACTGAATATATATATATAAATGAAAGATATCTTTTGATATAACTGAATATATATATAATTGAAAAACACTTTCAAGGTTTTAGTTAAGAATAAACCAATGAAGAATATGTATTACTTATATATGGGGTTTTAATAAAATTGTTAACTGATAATATTAGTTAACAACTAATTCAAAAGAAAAACTTTTAATCTTAAACATTAATCTTTATGTTATTATCACTTAGAAAAAGATTAAGGTTTTACATTTATTGATATTGTTTTTGTTCTAGAAATAGTTGTTGATAATAGTATTTGGAAAAAAAAGAAAATTAAACTTACCTGATAGAGAATCTAAAAGTTT
This sequence comes from Hydra vulgaris, assembly GCF_022113875.1. NCBI lineage: Eukaryota > Metazoa > Cnidaria > Hydrozoa > Anthoathecata > Hydridae > Hydra > Hydra vulgaris. The sequence continues at coordinate 24,909,453 of NC_061162.1, read as the reverse complement.
TTTATTGATTTTTTCCATTTTATTATAATTCTTAAAAAAAAAATTCTTTAAAGTAATAGTTTTTGTTTATAGAATTAGCCCCCCGAGCCGCCCCCGTACTTCACTTGCCGAAAAAATAACAACAGAAAAACAGAAATTAGTACCAAAAGTGCTACACTAATTAAACTATTTGCTTATATTTCTTTATTGGTGAAATTTAGCATGTGCATAAAAAACGCATGTAGAAAACATTTTTAACAATAAAAAAAGGGTGCTCAACATTTCTTTGACTAAAAATTAATGTGAGAACATCAACCAAATTTTCATGTAAATTTGTCAGGAAGTTAGTCCATTAAAAAGTATTGCAACCATGCTTAACAAACATATAAAAATCATGCTTAACGTTTCTACTTTTAAATAATAGTTTACAATTATATATGTTTCTAAAAAAAATTACTAGAAAAAAAGTTTGCCTAAGTCTACCTAAAAAAAGTTTTATACTTAAATAACAATAATTAAACTATTTGCTTATATTTCTTTTTTGGTGAAATTTAACATGTGCATAGAAAATGCATGTAGAAAACATTTTTAATAATAAAAAAAGGGGGCTCAACATTTCTTCGATTACAAATTCATGTGAGAAAACCAATCGATTTTTCAGTAGCAAAATAATCCATAGAAAAATTGAATAACCATACATAAAAGTCTTATAAAAAACAAGCTTAGCTCTTCTTCTTTCCAAAAATATACTATGTGTATATATGTTTCTAAAAAGAAACTTCTCAAAAATATGTTTGCCTTACACTACCAAAAAAAAAGTCAAAAAAACTTTAAACTGAACTTTAGCTCAAAATTCGGTTCCGTTAATCTCTATTTTCGCATATATATATATATATATATATATATATATATATATATATATATATATATATATATATATATATATATATATATATATATATATTTCATATGCATTTATTTATAGACATTTGTGCCTCTATGTATATATATATATATATATATATATATATATATATATATATATATATATATATATATATATATATATATATATATATATATATATATATATATATATACTTTAAATTTATATTTATTGTAACGTAAATAAAAGTTCATAAAGATCGATTATAAAGTAGAATGTTCTATAATTAAATGTTATTTTGAATGGTAACCGTTCTATAGGATAAATCAAAATAAGTTTTTGCGTTTTTAATAAAACGCAGACCAAAAAACTATTTGTAAAAATTTTTATTATTATAAAAAGATTATGACTTTTTAAGTCTGTGTTTTATTATAAAGAATATGTAATAATTATTACATATTCTTTATAATAAAACACTAATAATAAAACGATAGTGAACTAGCGCACCTTACACAGCATGCATGAGGCGCCCAGTTCTTATCCTGGTCGCCGACTTTGCAACCAAAGTACAGTTCATACAGTTTTTTCACATGTGGTGTCAATCTTCGCCTGCATCTCTTTAAAGTCATTTCGCCACAAATGTAGCAAAAGTTGTCGGCTTGATTTTACAAGTTCTGGGCATTTCTTGTTTCAATATACACTGTATTATATCTATATATAACTTGGCTAACTGTAGTTTATCTAAAATAAAACAGACTTACATTTAGTCTAATACAAGGTTAAATAAATGAAAATAGGTATATGATAAAAAAATGCTAATAAATAAATCATAAACAACTGCTATTAAATATAATAAAAATCAAATTAACAACTTTCATAGTGAAAATCGAAAACTTGAAAATGTGAATTTCCGTCGAAATTGGTGGGTCACACAACAAAACGGACATTATTTTCGTAATCTCCAAATCAAAATACATAAGGTAGTGTCAATGGCATTTCCGTTTTTTTTTCGTTGTTGTACAGTGTAATTAGCTTATAATACATGGTTTTAGAGAGTCTCTAAAACTATGTATTATAAGCTAATTATTACATATTCTTTTTAATATTTTGACGGCAAAATCATTGTAAAACATGGTTCTGCAAAATATTTTTTCGGAAATCAAATGATATCAAAATCTCACGATAGACACAACAATGGGTTACTTTGGGGGTGTATACTGGCCGCTTGGGACACTTTTAGAATAGGAACTTTTTATGTTAGATTCTAGGCAAGTTAGTAAATTTAAAACTTAGTTACTCAATGTGTATAACGAAAGTCTTGGAATTTGAAGCCACAGACGCCGACCTATAATTATACTCAAAAAATGTTTAGATTTTCTTCTTGAACTACATGTTGAGTCGTGGATGATCATAATGCATGACGTATTATAACAGGCCTGTGGACGTATGGACGACGTCATAAACTGGAGGCGAATTTTTTTTTAACAAAAAACGAAGAAAAAATAACCTGAATTAAACATGAAAAATAATTTTTAAGGAAGAAATAAAACTAAGCAACAAAACTGTACTAAAAATTTAATAAAATATAATAGTACTTTCTACTTTTATTTTGAAAACTATATGCAGTATAATTATTGAAATTTAACAGTTCAATTTAACAGAAAACAGTTCCTGTTGACTCTTGTTATTTAACACTAAGTTTTAAAAGTTTTTGTTTTGGCTCTTTTTCACACCTTGGAGAATACAAAATATAATACCTTTTAAAGAAAAAATTTGAAAGTTTAACACCATGGTTTCTGTTTATATTTAATTGACAGAATTCTGATACTAAAAATCATTAGATTGCACAAAAAAGATATCAGTCACTTCACAAAACATAATACAGCAATATATTATCCATTGACATAATAAATCACCAGGCACAGTTTATCCTCCACAATTGATTTTGTGAGTAAAATTTTAAAATTTCTATGAGTCATCTGAACCTTCATCATTTCGGACAATGTGTTGGCTATGCAAATCAGAGTCATTTTTACATTTATAGATAACATACTTTCTAGTTCTGCTAAATTATTATATATCAAACATTTTTCTTCATTTAAGTAATAATAACATCTTTTTCAATGTGCTGATGTAATAAAATTAAGATTAACACCATAATTACCTTATTGCAAATGTAGGTGTTATTATTTAAAAAGTGGTTGTTTTTATTTAGATCACATCTATGTACATCTGCATAAAGGCTATGAACATCAACACTTCTCTAAAGTTCAATTATTATTTAAAGAAAAGAAATACTATCATCAAAATATTTTAACTCAGGGTGATATTTTAAAGCGCAAACTGTTTGAGACAAATTGAAACTTGTTGCCTTTCAATTGGTTTTGGGAACACTGCAACATCCGTATGTTAAGACATTTTAACCATTTGATTTGAATCTAATTTATGCAATGCTGCTATGTGAGACTATTTGGCAGCTTTTATTTTCTTATTACCAAAAAACTCAAGTTCCTGTGACTTTTCAGTGATCTAATTATTGCGAATATTTTTTAAAAGTGCACAAAATCATACAGAAGATATATATTATCTTATGTTCGCTAAGGTACGCTATCTGTCTTAAAAAAGCCTCATTTACTCTGTTATCATTACAAACTATAGAAATAAGATGGTCGCTGCCATGTTACTGCTATAGTTTGTGATGGCCATCTTTTATCTAAACGTATCCAACAAGCCGGTGCATTTTACAAACAACAGTGTCTTTCTTATCTAGTATGTTGTCTTTCGGTATAACAGCCAACCACTTTTTTCTTTCTTTTCTGGTGTTCAAGGAAGACGAAAAGTTTTTTCTTCAATACTCTTATTAAAATTTCCGCTGTAATTTGCGACACAGCATTTGCGACCCATAATAAGATGAGTTTCCACTCATCCGGTTCAAATACACGACGCTAAATTAACGTTACGCACGCATGTTAAGTGACATGCACAAGTCTAGCGGAGGTAAACAAACTAAATCAACTTGAGCCATAGGCAGAAAAATGTTATTTTTCAATATAATTTTCAGATATGGATAGAGTAAAACGCCCATTGTTCGCCATTTTTTTGGACTTAGTCCGATATAAATATTAATTTCTCGCTCATATTTTCATAAATTATAAACTTTTAGTCTTAGCCTATAGATCAAGAGTTGGTCTTTACAACGCCCATAGAGTAAATGACCTCCAATAATAACGGGATCAATAGCCCTCAAGTGAGCCAAATGGGGGCCAATAGCAACCCAGCTAACAAAAAACGTTCAACGAGCAAACATTTAAGAACGTTTTATAAACGTTCATAGAATGTACTCGAACATTCACAACGTTTGTCAAACGTTTTTGAACGTTTTGTGTTAACTGGGTTGTTGATCTTAAAAGTGTAAGTAAAAAATAATGCAATACAGATAAAATAAGGTTTAAAATGACACTGCTAAAAACTTATTACATTTAATTTTGACAAGATAAAATCAAAAAACTATTTCTATTGATTTCATTTTTATTATATTTCTAGTGGTTTTAAGAAAAGTCTGTCATTGAAAAAAAAAATTGGTTAGAGTTATTTTCTTTGAATTTTACATCTAATTTTTAACCATTTTGCAAGCATTGCTTTTAAATAGTTTGTTACTTTATGACATAAAATATTCTTAAAAAATAAAACTAAAATATCAAAACTTAAGAATTAAGTTTTGCTTTAAAATTGCAGAATCAGAAAAGTTTCAGGTCAAAAACTGCGATGCCCTGTAAAGAGAAATATAGCCAGCCATTCTATTGATCTTTTTGAGTATTTTATTACTCAGAATAAAAACCTGCCTGATTTTAGAGTAATGCAACTCGAATTTCATGAAATTCAAGGCGTGTGAAACAGCTCTATATTTGTTAATTTTCACCTAATAGTTTGGTTTTACAAATATATACAAATGTAAATTATTTTAAAACTAAAAATTTATACAATTTATTTTTGCAAATAGGTATTTTAAAGTGAAGTAGTTTTATCTTTACGTTACTATTTTTTGATCTTTTATTGTTCTATGATATAAATAGTTTATTCGCCGGCTTAATAGATTTATTCACGGCTACGGTTATATGAAGCTCTCCGACATGATGGCAGGAGGTTATCAAGAATAATGGTCGGCCAAGAAACTTAGCTAATTATGTACAAACTTGAAGTGATTGAACTGCATGAGATCAAAAGCATCTCACAAATTTCTAATTGCTTTGTATTGGGCCTCAACGCTATTGTGTTTAAAAACCACATTTTTTAATTTCATAACGAATTTGTGCGTTTTTAAAATACCACCAGTTGACAAAAATAATATTAGTAAAAATATGCACAATTGGTATAGATAAAAAACTTGCCATTATTTTTAATGACGTTATTATATAGTTATGCCAGAAAATGTCAAAAAATGTAAAAATTTTAAACTTTAAAAGAGTGGCGCGAATATAAATAGTAATCCAAAATAGAAAATTTTCTCTATGAAAACGCGCATTAAAATTTGTTCATGAGGGTCAAAATGGGATGAGCTTTCAGAGAGTGATGCTGTTCAACTTTTTTAATTATGCCAATAATTTTACTGTCATCAGCATACAGTTTCATATAATAAGTGATGCTGTCCGGCAAGTTTAATAAAGATTACAAAGAGCAATGAGCCTATGACCGAGCCTTGAGGCACGCCACTAGTTACCGCTTTTCATTCAAATGTGATGTCGTTGATTATTTATAGATAGGCATCTTTAGAATAATATTTATAGGTAGACATCTTTAGAGTAATATTTTTGGGTAGACATCTTTAGAATAATATTTATAGGTAGACATTTTTAAAATAATATTTTTACAAAAATATCCTAATATAATATATGCCCTCTTGACCTCCGTTTAAAAAAATGATTTATTGAATATATAATCTTAAATAGATTTATTAAAAAAGTTTAATCATAAAGTTTTTGGTTTAAGAGTAATGACCATATGTTTAATGCAACCCCCTCACATTTAGGGTTTATAATTTTTTTTTGTTTACCGTTTCTAAACATCAAAAGATTTTTTGATGAAATTTGAGTTTTATTAAAAAGTTTTGGTCTACTCTAGAATGACGTAAAAAAATTTTTTCAAAATACTGTTTTCCTCAACGGGTGTCAAGAGGGCAAAAATATTCGGGTATATAAAAATAATATATAAAATAAAAGTTCTCTTTTGACATCATCCTGAACATAAAACTGTTTTGAGTTTGCACTATGCATGGAAGTTATCTATATTGAAAGTAAAAATCCAAAATCTACATGTTTATGCATAAAAATCTGGCTCAGACAAAGTTTAAAAATTTAAAAAATGCCTTTATATTTAATTATAATGTCTGTAGAATGCCTCCGTAAAAACACTTTTTTAATCCTTTCAACTGAGTTGGGTGAAAGAAGATAGGGAATGAAGTAACAACCTCAGTTTCACAAGATTAAAAATATTATAGCAATGTTTCAAATTATACCAAAATAAATATATTAATAAATTACTTTTTAGAAACTTAAGTTTTTAGATCTTTATTTAAATTCAATGGTCTAAAAATTTAAAAATTACATAACATTCAAACATACAAACATACATAGATACATACATACATACATACATACATACATACATACATACATACATACATACATACATACATACATACATACATACATACATACATACATACATACATACATACATACATACATACATACATACATCGGTGTTTTCGATGTTATATTTTGTTCTGGCAATTTCTGGACTAATATCTATAGATTTTAGCGTTTTTAGATGTATTTGAAGTATTTTGTACTTTATTTTGATACTGCTTGCATACAGTAACGGTGCACTATGGATCAATTAAGTCTAATGTTTCGGTATATTATCACTAGTATTTCGCTATGAAAGCCTAGTTTTTTTAGACTTCTAATTAGGAACTGAGCTAAAGAGAATTTGGGTTTGATGTGCGTCATTGCTGGTCTGTGTTTATTTCTATATTTAAATCAAATCCTAGGTATTTATAGATGTTACATAATTAAGAGATTTGTAGATGATTTAAACAACTAGTGGTGGGCGTGTGTCAAGTTTGTTACTAGGTTTGCTCATGATTTGGAATTTTGTTGTGTTTAATAACATTTTGTTTTTGATGCACCAGTTATTAAATTTGTTGCAAATTACTGTGGTAAGGTTGAGTGGGTTAGGTCTCCACGAATGTATGCAAAAATGTCATCATCAAATTTGTGTTGTTCAGTATTGCAGTCAAATATATCGTTTGTATCAAGTATGAAGAGTATAAAAAGAACGGGTCCATGTGCACTGCCTTAGATGATTCCAGCTTTCACAAGTTGTCATTCTGTTGCTATGCCGTTAGTATAAATTTGTTGATATCTGGTCTGTAGGTAAAATGCAATCCGTGAAATAAGCCATTTAGGGAGGTATGTTGATAATTTGGTTAGAAGAAGCTTGTGATCAACTACGTCAAAGGCTTTAGCAAAGTCAAAGAATATTACAATTAAATTTTTCTTTTTGTCTTTAGCAAGATGCCAGTCTTCAAAGACACATGCAATTGCATCCACGGTGTTTTAATTAGATTCATTTATTTATCTAATTCGTTACACAAATTTAAAGTTATTTTTATAAATAAAATGAAAGATTAAAATTCAACATCGTATAAAAAAAGATAAAATCAATTTATTGTAATGTTAGTAGTAGTGAAATATGCAAAAATATGCAATGTTCTGACAACAAATTTTGTTGTGAAAGTAAAACCACTATCATTATTCCCATAATATCATGTTTGTCTGAAGATATTTTATCTACCATATCTAATAAAATATGACAAGCTATCTTTAATCAACAGCATAGCACGTCTTCACAGCACATTTTTGATGGGAATGTCTAAACGCTAAAAATAGATGTCATTATGTCATTAAATACATTATGTGTCAAGGCTTGTAAAAATTTGTTTTTTATTAAAAAAAAAAAAAAAAAGAAGAAGAAGTTATATTACAAGTTATTAAAAAAAAATTAAAAAAATTAATGAAACTGCAAAGGCAATAAAAATATATTAAAAAAAACTCTCAAATAAACTTTACTATTCAAAGGTATAAAAAATAAATAAACGAAAACGCTAAAAAGATGTGTTATGGAACTAAAAAAATTATTGATAATAGAATTTCATAAATAAAAAAAGCATTTTTTGAGTATCTCTTAAAATTATCAAAGTAAATTAGTATTGAGTGAAACTCACAAACATTAAGTGGCGACTCACAAACATTCAGTGGCGACTCACAAACATTCAGTGGCGACTCACAAACATTCAGTGGCGACTCACAAACATTCAGTGGCGACTGTGTGGTTTAAGATTAAATCAATATAATTGTAAATATATTTTAATGGCAATTTAATCGGATATCCGATTAAATTGCCACGAATATATATTCGTGGATTGTTATCCAATATAAAAATGCGTAAAAATTTGTAAATAGGTGGAGTTGTATTTAGTGATAAGAAATTTTTCATTGAATTTGTTTTTAATTTTATTTAGGTGTCCCAAGAAGTTATCACACAGCACCCCGGATGAGCATTTAATTGGAAGTTTACGCCGTCTTCCTAACTGATGTCGCAAAACTGGGTTTTGAACCACGGATCCTTTGTTTCTGAGGCAAGTGCGCTACCACTGCGCCACAGCTGCTAAATTTATTTGACAGAAAAAGTAACTTCTCCTTCTGTTTGGAGCATAAATATAGTACCTCACACCAGGTAAATTTTACAATCAACCTGATCTAAAAGTTCTAGAAAAATCAGTTTTTAGAGACTTGTATGGACTTTAAATGCATTTATAGGTGTTTTCAACATTTTTTTTTTTAGCTAAGCAAGCCAAGTTTTGGCAGTTTAGACGATTAATGAGCATTGAACAAACATTGCGAAATTTACCTTATCGAATTTCATTGCAATAACTTTTTACCGGTAACGGATTATAAGACCAATAAAAAAGTTCAAAACTTTAAATTAAAAACTTAAAAAATATAAATTTTACCACTATTAACCACTATTAACCACTATTACCCACTATTAACCACTATTACCCACTATTAACCACTATTAACCACTATTAACCACTATTAACCACTATTAACCACTATTAACCACTATTGGGTTATTAGGCTATAAATAAATGTTGAAATCATGATTGTTTTAAAAGTTATAACTTTACCACTTAGGAGAAAAAAAGTTGCTTTGTTTTCTCATAAAACCTTAGTTATTTTTCATTTATTGAGAATTATTGGCGTCATAGTTCTTAAACAATTTAGCATTTTAAAACTAGAAAAAAAAAGACCCATAAAAAGAGTTATATAAGTTTACTCCATCAAAACTCATTTAAAATTCTATATGTGAGAACCGACAATGGGCTTAGGTACGTCTCTTTTTTGATTTTTTAACATTTAAATGTAAACTTATTAAATGAACTATATATAAACTGTGACAACATAAAAGTTGTTAAAAGTACTAATTTTTAGACATTGAAGCAATATTTAAATTTTTACTAAATGGTATGAAGATTAAAATATTATGGCATTTAAAAAATGAAAACATTAAAGATTTCTGAAACAAATTATAACAGCAAAAATTTTACGTAAAAATGAATTACTGCTCTCATAATGTAGTACAAAAATGCGGTAATTGTTAAATTTTTAAATTAAGCTGCTTTTAATTTAGCCGATTATTTAGCTGCGACGTAGTGTTTAACAAACAGAAATCTACTTAAGGGCAAGTTAAAAAATGTCATGGTCGGTTTAAAAAACTCATTTTTGATTTTATTTCAATTATTTCCAATCATCTACTAATAAAAAAAATTTAATGTTTAGGTTGTATATTTAGCGGTGGAGTAATGGTTAGAGTTTGGTCAGAATCAAGAGATTTGTGATTCGGCAACATTGATAAGGAAAGAGGCATGAACTTCCCGGGTATATGCTTCTCCGTGGCACCTAAGGTTTTATCTTTGACTGATATAATCGTAGGCGCAGCCGAGTCTATATTTATCAACTGTCTTAATTTGGAATAGCCAAAGTGGAGTGTGAGTACATCAATTGAAGGTTTCATTAACTTTAAATTTACATGTTTACATACCTATGTATTTTTTTCAATAAAAAGTACACAATTAATCCATTAAAGAAAGATAAATTTTTCATAAAAAACATTATTTCACAAAAATGGATGGTATCAGCGCGGTGCCAAATTGTGTCGCTTACTCGTGCGTTTCGACACTAACACTATTTTTTGTTTCTAGGCTTATTACAATGGGCATTTTTGTATTTTTCTAATATGTCTGAGATTCGCAGAATATATTTTAAATGTTCGGTGATATGACTACTCAGCGTATTTTAGGAGAGATCCGAACAATTTCTTAAAAACAAAAATTTACATTTTTAAACTTCAATTTTTTGTGTTTTCCGCTTATTTTTGACTATTATTGTTATATATTTTTAAAAAGTAGAATTTAAGCTTTTCTTATATAATTTATTATATTTTTATAAAACTTTATTTAACCAAAGCATCAAGCAAAACAAAACTACCACTAAAATACATTAAACGCATTGAGGCAACGTCATAAAAACAGCTGAAACAAATGTGTTCAGTATTTACATTTCAAAAATGTCTTATTTATTCGAAAGTAAAAAGACTCCTTGTTTACAGCATTAAAATGTTCAATAAATGACTAAAAACCTCGTATTTTATCTTTCCGTACACAGTAAAATGTTTAATTTCGTTTAAAATTTTTTAAACAGAAAAATGTTTACAAAATTTTAATCGAAATTTTCACATTAGTTTTCACTCATAGCAATTTACTACTATAATCTCTTTATAGTCGTTTGAATTAACTACTAAACAAAAACGTTTCAGCTTTCATATAATTTCTACCCCATAGTTTTAAGATAAAACTTCAAACTCGGTGTTAATATTAAATGTTAACAAAATAAAACAACGAGCTTCGTGATTTAAAAAAAAAATAAACCAATCAAAACGCACACAGCATTTTATGAAAACGAAAGAGCCTAAACGCTATATTTTTCTTTGGATCTCTACGCTGAGTAACTGATGCCTTATTTTTGCATTATATTAATGAGTAACTGATGCCTTATTTTTGCATTATATTAATTTTATAATATATTTGTACAATTTTTATATAATTAAATGCAAAATAAACTAGAATAAAAAGTTGTTGCAGTTATCAAAAATTATAATTTTTTGAACTGAAATCATGTACTGATAACAGAAAACGATATAATTAGCGTAATTCTTTTTTTTTTACCGACCGACTAGAGACGTCTGTAGCTGAAACCAGGTTTACACAGGGCCCTAGAAGGCAGTAATATTTGGAAGCCGAGACTCCGTATTTGGCCCACTAAAGGGTTTACAAGTTGCCACTCAGCCGAAGTCAAGTAAAGCTATTTTAATGGTTTATTTCTATTTAACGTCTAGAGTCGACGGATTGCTTTGAGATTCCCGGATGTAAAAGGAGACAACAAAAAGCGACAACGCCAAGAACCTCTATCGACTATCACAGTTTCGATCTTACGCTGTCTAACAACACCGAAACCAATTGAAAGATAGTCCGGAGCCGAAATAAGAACAGATACTAGTATTGATTTTAGCCATTAGGCCGAGAAGCAATAACTAGAGCTTCTTAACGTAAATGTTTACGTATTAATTAGCGGCTTTTATCTAATGGTATTGTGGTTTATCCTCTTCCGGCTAATTGCCATATAGAGGTCACTTTATAAGGCCCGCAAAGACTAGTTCAGCTCCTAAAAGAGCGTCATAAGCCGCACTACGGACCGAGAGCAAATTGAGTTTGGGAAGAACAAAGGTATGTTAGAGGGAAAGACAAAAGTAGTCGAGTTAGAAAGATAACATAGAAAAAGCGGACAGGATTGCACACGATGTTAGAAGATACTAAGCCAAACATATGTTTTTATAATATAACATTAAGGGTAAAGAAATTATTGTTTACTTTTGGCAAATTCATAAAATTGCAGATAAACCAACAAATTATCTTCACTGAAGATAATTTGTAGCTTTATTACATAATAGGATAAAATAAATAAAGCATTATAAACGGTTAACAGCTTTCTGAATGAGTACAAGTTTATCCAATTTCGAGCTTTAAATTTTTGTTTCTAAACAAAAACTTTTTCTTAAGATGAATGCAGGTTTTCTTTATACATAAAATAATTTACTTCAAAAAACAACTTCTTGCGAATTTTATTTAATAAAACTACATTGTTTTGCTATAAAGCCATTCATAAATTATAACAAATGCCAGACATCATAAATAAGGTACTAAAAGAATTTTACATATGCTAACTGCAAAATTCTTATGCAATTTATCGGTAACGGGTCGTTAAAGCAAAAAGTTTAAAAGCGAAAAGATGTTTAAGCGATTTTTCCTTTGTTCTTTTTTTTCGATAGTACAGCCTGATTTTTATCTTTGTTCACTAAAACGTTGCATTTAAATAATTTTTTATTAATAAATAGATAAATATTTTATCAACTATTTTAAATTGCTTAATCCACAAAATAAAAGGAAAAATATGATTTAAATATAATATTTTTATCAAAACAAGCAATGTTATGCAAAACCACTCAAAAACGCAACAGGCGTTTTAAAGACATAAATAAAATGAGGGAAACTATTTTACTAATACAGGGTATGTCTGTTGCCATATTAGATAATGTTTTTCATAAGAAAATGTTAAAAATTGCGGTTCATATTCAGTTATGCCTCGACTTCCCCTACATGTTTTTATTATATCGGATTTCTAACAGACAAAGTTGGCCTTGATCAACGATAGTATACACCATACACGCTAAAGTATTTTTAACTTACTTTAGACAAGTTAAAGAAGTTTTAGCTGGAGGAAAAGATAACAAAATTCAGCAATGTGCTCATGACACAAACTTCTATCTAACAGGAGATACCTTAATAAGTAAGGCAAGTCTTAAAACTTAACAAAAAAGCTTCAGGAGCAAAAATAAACTTTGCTTAATTTCAAGATAAATGGTTGGAACTATGTTTAAGTTTTCACTAGAAAAGAATTTTTTTCAAAAGCTCAAGTATTTTATTTATTTATTTATTTCCTTTGCCGTTTAATAAAATTTACAATGAAAAAGAACGTACACCTAAAATAAATAGCCAGAGCAAGAAAAAGACGTATATTGTCTTATCGCCGAGCCCTGTTTACATTGTCGCCTTCAGTTTATGTAACAAGTTAAAATTAAAAGTTAAAAATTTACAGATTGAAGATTATATAGTAAAACGCAATAAAAATTTGTTTCTTATTTTCTTCTTTTTATAAGAAGAAAATAAGAAAAAAATCAAGACAGAAATAATTGAGTAATGATAACTTTTTTCAGTTTAATTATTTTAGGTACTTATTTTAAAAAAATTTTAAGATCGAAGTAATTTTCTAATAGAAATCGTTTAGATTCTCTTTTCAATTGTTCTAGTGAGAAATTTAGAAGAGTTTTATTTTTAATAATATTTTTCAAAAAACTTTTCCATATAAATGGTACACGGTATTGAATTTGAAACGAGCTGAGTTTTAAAAAAGATCTTAGAACAACAAAATTATTAGTTGAGTATTTTGTGGGGTATTTATGAATAATTTTGGTGAAGTAAGAGTAAAATATATTCGGAGATAAACTATGTTTTGTCTTAACATTAGAAGCATAACTTGGTATATCTTATATTTATAAACATTGAGTGCATTAAGCTCCATTAAAAGAGATTAGAGTATGTAAGTAAGTTAAAAGAGATTAGAGTATGTAAATAACTATGTAAGCAAGTAAGGAAACTAAATTTTTACTCTTTTTTTTTCTTGATAGGAAAAGGAAACATTCTATTACAGAGTTTCAGTGGACCTATATATAAACATTTTTTGTTGTCCACTAGAGTTTTGCTCATTAATTATATAGTGGACCACTAGTGCCAGCACCCAAAAGTGGCTAGCCGATGACTAGTCACTATATCACATGTTTTAAATTATTAGCTTTTCACTTTTAGCAAATGCCACTATTGCTCACTAAGTAACCGAATTGCTCACTAAGTAACCGATGAGCAAAACTCCAATAAACCGCTCATATGCCTATATAAGTCCACTGCAAAACCACTCCAAAAATGTTTTTTGAGTTATGACGAGATTAGTGAAAAATTTTTAAATTCCTAATTTTGCGTCTTGAGGGACTAATCTGACAATATTTCAATTCGAAAGTATTGTAATAAAAAGTATTGTAATACCTTTTTAGATTTTGAAGATCTTATATCATCATTAAATTTTGAAAGCTGATTGACAATACAATACCAATCAAATGTTACCAAAACGCTGATTTTCGCTGTTTTGGTAACAGTTGGTTTGTATTTTTTTTTTTTATCTCAAATCCTAAAAACAGCTTTTTTAAAAAGATTTCAAAAAACAAGAAAATATTTACTTTAGTAAAATAAGTGATGATAATAAGTCATATGTTTCTTCTTCATCTGTAAGTTTTTTCACTCATCTGTATTTCATTTGTAAGTTTCTTTTTCACTCATTAAATGCTTTTATTCTGTTAAAAGTTAGTTAAACTAATTTAGGTTATTATTCAGAAAAGTTTCATTCATTTTTACTTTCATTAATAACATCTAAAAGGTTTTGTATAATATTTATTTCCTAAAATAAGCTTTACAAGAAGCTAGTTTTTATGTATATTTTTCATTTTTAAATGATGTAAAGTTTTTTCATTTTCATTTTCAAAATTTAAGGTGATGACTAGATGACTTTAGTTTCAATTGGTTTACAATTAAAAACGTTATATTTAGGTATGCCCTGATCTTGGAGTCTTCTAGATTCTTTAAAAATGATCTTTAAGTTTGGTTTAGCTTAATTTCTTTTTTTGGAAAAGAGTACTTTTTAATTTTCCAAAAAACTGTTTCTGGGGGGTTAATTTTGGTGCAAAATTTTTTTATATAAAAAAATAGAACAAGAAGTTATTTTAAACAATTAAACAAACCTAAAAAATGTTCATTTGTAATATAATTATCTTTATAATTTACTTTTTTAGTTAGTACCTTTTTTAATTAGTAATTTTTGTTCAGTGTTGTTATTCACCTATTCATATTTAAATAAAAAACTATAATATAAAATTTTATTCATAGACTAAACTAAGGTGCATTGATTAACGAGTTTTTATTAGTCGTAACCAAAATGTCTTTCATATCTTTTGTATAGTAATGCATGTGTAAACATAAAGGAAGCGATGAATCTTCAGTAAAAGTTGGTTTTGATGATATTTCCATTGTTTTGTTACTTTCAGAACATATTTTTCTACAAACAAACATAAAAAGTAAAGTTGGGTAGTAAAGAAGAATTGCAACTAGCTCTATTAAACCATCGTGGAACCGTTGGCTCATTGAACATATAATTAAAGGGTTCAAAGCGCTGTATAAATAACCGCACCAGTACGCCGATATTCCCAAACCAATTGGTATATCTTTAATTGATTTTACCATGACAGCTAATAAACAAAGTGTGCAAAATGGACTCCAACAGAGCAGAAAACACACCAAACTTAAGACAACAGTTCTTATCATTCGTTTTTGTAATATTAAAACATCAAACGAAGTTACAGAAGATTGTATTAGACGTTGAGTATGTTTCTTTACAGCAATAAATACTTGAATGTATGCGTGTCCCATTATCATGTTAGGAATAACAAACCCTATTACTGCCAATGTAATTAAATAAATTTTTTCAGGTACATTGTGCTTTTCAGGAAACCCGACACCACACACAAGTGTTGTATGGTTATACGTATACCTACCAATTCCAAAAAATGGAAGAATTGTAATAACTGCAGCAATAAACCACACACACATAATCATCTTCAAAGTACGTTTTACTGTCATTACTCTACAGAACGGTTTCACGACAGCAAAATATTTATCTAAACTTATGACAGTATGAGTCAAAATTGTAGTTAGCAGAAGTTGAGACGTAGCAAAGGCATTTACTTTACATAGTCCGCCTTCATTAAAAGGCCATTTACCCAAAACCACGGATGTTAAACTGAACGGCATAGAAAATATAGTCACTAATACGCCCGATAGTGAAATATTTACTATAAGCATATTTGTGCTGTTCCATAATTTATCATTTCTATAAAAAACTATGAGCATACCAACGTTTCCGAAAAAAGATAGCAACATAATAAACACCAAAACAACAGCTAATATAATCTCTGTGTTCTCAGAGTACTGTGAAAAATATTTATCAGTTTTGTTTATCATCATTTTTCTAATACAATGTATATATATATATATATATATATATATATATATATATATATATATATATATATATATATATATATATATATATATATATATATATATATATATATATATATATATATATATGTATATATAAGTATATATATATATATATAGATAGATATATATATATATATATCTATATATATATATATACTTATATATATCATATAGATAGTACCATATACCAATAAAACTGTTTAGCAAAATTCAAAGTCTAAAAATTAATCAGTATTTAGACATCTTCAGTCGCCTTATTCAATATAAATAATACATATACCAATAAAACTGTTTAGCAAAATTCAAAGTCTAAACGTTATTCAGTATTTAGACATCTTCAGTCACCTAATTCAATATGTATATATATATATATATATATATATATATATATATATATATATATATATATATATATATATATATATATATATATATATATATATATATATATATATATATATATATATATATATATATATATATATATATATATATATATATATACATATACATAGTAGACAGCATTAATATATCTTCGTAATTTCAAAATAATTACCTTAAAAAAAAAGATTATTTTAAAGCAAAATTAATCTACATGGCGTCCGTAACTTTCGCAAACGTGTTTACGTACCAACTTATACGATTTAAGGAGGATGTTAAATAAAAAAAACTCCTTTAAGAATATGCAAATAAACAAACGACCTTTGTAAATTGATAAACGACCTTAATGGAATGAAATCTGATATCAATGATAAAACTCTCTTTAGTTTATTTGTTACAATACTATAATAATAAACAATTATTACAATATCCTCCCTAAACACAACTAATATAAAACTTCAAATAACATACATCAAGTTTAGTTGTTTAAAACTCCGCTTTAAGATAGAGCTTAATTTAAAACCAACAAAAAGCTTTTTTGATTCAGTTTTATTAACGTCGTAATTTTCACCTACAATAACAAGTCTTTACGTTTTTTTTTAAATTTAATATTTTGTTTGAACATATTCAATGAAGCAAAAGTAATGCAAATATTGTTCATTCAAGTTCCATAACCATAGATACTTAAAAAATAAAATTGCATTTAGGTGTAAAATTTTTGTATTATTATACCTTTTTTAATTTTTAATTATTAGCTTACAATAAAAAAAGTTTATATCTGAAAAATTTAAGATTAAGTAATATTTAAGATTAAGTAGTATTTCCAATGTTTTATTGATATATACACCCTAGTAAATAACTTGTTAAAATCCAGCGATCCACCATCTACAGAGTTGGACTCCGTTAGAGTAATAGCAACTAGAATGGTGAAGTAATAATTAAGGACAATTTGGTTAAATCTTTTTTAGAGTTTATCTCTCTTCTGCTTGCATTTAAGAGCTACCTACTTTCAAATTTTTTGGCTTTTACCAAATATATTAAAGTATTACGATTACATCATCTTTTTTTTTTTAAATTAGTTGTTCGGTTTTAATTAGTCTGGATTAATTATGATAGCAAAAATAGAGAAAAATTAGAATTTTTGTAAAGATAAGCAACTTTTAAAAGCGAAATTTAAAGTTTAAATAAAAACTAAATAAAAATCTTATTTTTTCAAAACTATTTATATAAAAGTTTCAACTTTTATCCAATTTCACACATAAATACCTTACTGATTCTATTTGATATTTAAAAAAAACTTCTAAGATAATTTTCTTAATGATAGTGTTAATGTTTGTTTCATTAGTACTTTTCTTATCACTTATTAATTTCATTTCATTTTTTATTAATTACTTGAAAAACGTTTTATACCATGATGATATTAAAAAAAGGCTGGAATCATCTTCCAATAGGCTTAAAAATAAAAAGCTTAATGATAAATATCATTAATGTACACTTAGAACAATAAATGTATAAAAATAAAAAGCCTAATGATAAATATCATTAATGTTAGTTATTAATTTAGAACTTAGAACAATAAATGTATAAAAAGAAAATCTCTGGGAAACCCCCCACAACATTTTTAACTGTTTTTTTTTGAGTCATAGTCTATACATTGTTTTCTATTTGTCAAACAATTTTAAAATCAAATTATGTTATTGTTTCTGATTCCATAACTTTTACGCAATAATAACTCTTGGCTTACTATATCAAATGCTTTTTATAGGTAAATGAAAACCCCAAATGCAACATTCGGGTTTCATTTGTCTATCAAATGCATTTTGATATATTCAACATTTAACGTTCAACATTTTCAACGTTCTAAAAGTCGTTATTTAGAAAGTCAATAACTAGTTTGGTAGCTGCATGCTCATTGCATGTTTTTTTTTTTTTTTTGAAAAGTTAAATTGTTTTTACATAATGTTTGTTCTTAGTGAAACAATTATGGATTCTGTTAAACATAATGCGCTCAAGCTCTTTCAAAAAGCGAAACATTAATAATTTCAAGTTAATGTAAAATTTTGAAGAAAATTTAAAGCTGTGAACTAAGGAGAATTCAACAGCATTAAAAATGTTACAATATTATTACAATCGAAATTATTGAACTTCATTGAAAAAGTCTTAAATTCGTTAAATTTTAGAGTGAATTTTCCCATAAGTTTAGTGTATTTTTTAATACAAATCAAATTTAGTTAAGTTGATTAGGATATTTTAGCTAAATTTTTAATATTAATCAACAATTATTTTCAAAGATATAGATCATTTAAAAATAAAAAACAAATCCACTCCGACAAAAAACTGCAAACTGGGTTAGCTGGGAGTTAAAAGAAAACAACCATTATATAATCCCATTATTTTAAAGCGATTGACACAATTTTCTTACACAGATTTCTGGTAAAGATTCGATGGCCCCCTGAGCTTGAGGGCCCCGGAGCATTGCCCCGCGTAGTCCTTAGGTAACTACGCCACTGGTTAAATAAGTATTTTTTTTACTAATTTACATATATATAAATATTTTATTTTGTCTAAAAAAAAATTTTAATTTTACAAAAAGTAACCAAATCACAGTTTTTTGAATATTTATGTTGCATACATAATTAATAATTTTTTATTATTGCTAATTTTTCATTTTTTAGTATATATATATATATATATATATATATATATATATATATATATATATATATATATATATATATATATATATATATATATATATAAGGCCGGCGCGATAGGGGTGTGTGAGGGGTGTAACACCTCCCCATCAATGACTTTTAGTCGGCAAATTTGACCCTTAGTCGGCAAATGTGAACCTTTTTGACTAGTTAGTCGGCAAATGTAGACCCTATCGATAGATTAGTCGGTAAAGTCAGTCGGCAAATGTCGTTATGGCAGTCGGTAAAAAACGAGGACCTTTTTTTTTTTTTTTTTAAGACGGCAAAACGGCAAAAGTTGTAATGACCCACGTGACCCCTACTCGCGCCGGCCCTATATATATATATATATATATATATATATATATATATATATATATATATATATATGTGTAGAAAAATATTTTTATAATCATAAATTTAAAACTTTCAAAACGAAATTAGAACATTTTATTGAGAGAAAAAATGTGTATATGATTTACAGCAAAAAGCTGTAAACAAGCTCCATTTAGAATGCCTTGTCCAACTTACTTTCTAGATTTTAATCTCTCAAACGCAAACAAATGTTATGTTTGCGCAACGTTTTCAGGTGTTCTCTTGCTGAGCTCCGGATGCCATTCTATCTTTATGTTTATTTATTAAACACAGAAAAAATGATTTAAAACAAAAAGATAAAATGTTCGAAAAAAAAAAGGTTTATTGCCCTTTATGAGATAATTTAAATTACGTAATATAGACAAACTTAGTTATATAAGATTTGTATATAAGATTTATTTATAAGTAGATTCAAGTTATATAATAATATTTTTCTCTAAAAAAAAATTTTAACTTTACAAAAAGTAATCAAAAAATATTGAATATTCAAGTTGCGTACATAATTAATAATTTTTTATTAATGCTAGTTCTTCATTTTTTAGTAAATCTCAATACATTAAAAATTTTTTTAAGTAATGGAAACAAAACCTTGGTCAAGCTTTATTAGGAAAAATTAGAAAAATTATTAAAAGTTTTATGCACGCAGCAATGGACAAGGAACTCTTGATCTTGCAACAATGAAAACTGTTTCATTAAAACCTTAATCTAGATTTGTTTTTTTGTTTACTTTTTTATCAAAAATTAGAAAAATGCTATAGAGATGAGAAAGACAATAGAAAAATCTCTTTCCACAAATTTATTGTACATTTACGACCTAAAAAATGAAGCACAATGAAAAAGGTAACAGCAGTTAGAAACTGTTAAGATAACGAACAAAAACGCTGCAAAAATGTGTGTTTATTAACAAAGATTTTTCGAAGGAAACTATCATGAGTCGCAAAGCATTATTTGAAAAAAAGCAAAGTTAAGTTTTTAGCAGAAATTCAGATTTACCAACTCTAGAATTGAGTTAAATATTTAAACCCAAGTTACAACTTTAACAAACTTTTTAACTTATTAAAGTAAACTATTAAAAAAATTGTTTTTATAGAATTTGTTTAACCGAATAATCAACACTTATATTACAAGTATTACTATAATAACTTATGATAATACTTGTAATAATTGTAAATACCAATAGAATATGTACCAATAATTTAAATAATAACAATAATATTTCAAACTATTGCATTCCTCACTTTAAAATAACTTTGCTTAAAAATTAAGTAAATACACGCGGTGGAGAAGTTCTTAAGTGAATAAAAGTATTGATAATAACATTTGAAATGATTTAAGAGCTCAAAACAAAAAAATTAAAAAACTATATAGAATCAATCAAAAAGCGTATTATTGAGCTGTTGTTATCGATCGCCTGAATACGTAGGCGAGAAATTGCGCATTTTAAAAATGATTTTTAAATCAAAAATATTTATAAAAAAGCCATTGAAGAAAATAACTTATTTATTATTTGTTAAAAAAAATACAATTAAATATTTTTACAAATTAATATTGAAATTTTTTATTCAATTTATTAATTCGTGATTTTTTCAGTTTTTAATTTGATATTTTTAACATTTTGAAATTCTTTATTCATCTACATCTAATTCCTCTGGTTTTCAATCTGCCGTTTTTAATACTTTTATTAAATTTTTCATTCTGCTAGTACTAATATTTTGATATTCTTTATGTATCTATCTATTTATTTATTTATTTTCATTCAACTATCTATTCTCCTATTCGTACTAATTCTATTTATGAAATTCTCCTTCTATTATTATTATTGTTATTGTTATTATTGTTATATACTAATTTAGTATTATTGATATCAGTTATTATTACAATTATTATTTTCATCATTATCTAGATTTTTATGTTATTTACAGGACCCATGAGTTTTTAAAAAAGTCCTCTATATCTAGAATTCTTAAAAAAAAAATTTAAAAATTTAATTAAAAAGTTTACTTTAGAAAAAAGTGTTGGAGAGGGGGGGCACGTATTCCTCCACCCCACCCGTCCCTCCCGCCTTCCTTACCGTTGTTGTCGGCTCTGGTATATTCAGGTATTTACTTTATATTAGTACTTGTACTATTGTAAATTTTCGTTTGATGTCGCTCTGACGTCAAAAGAAAACAATCGCATCGGCTGACATGTTTATTTCTTCTAATGGCTTAAAGATAATTACTTTCTTTTTTTACTAATTAATAAAATGAACGCATACCAAAATAAATATCAAATATTTCACATACCTTCCTCAGTAATGGGAGACTTTCCAATTGATAAGGAATCTTTTTTAGTAGATTTTCTGATAGAGTGTTCCCGTAGACACGTGACTTTGAAAATTTTGCCATTATGAGAGGATAAAAATGTAAACAAAGCCGATATAAAAAAAAATTATTATGCAGTTATTTAAATGTATTTTAATTGTGAGCGCTTTTTTACATATAAAACATTATAAAATATTATTTATATTACATAATAGGTATTATATATATTAAGTATTGATATGGTTTCTTCTTGTGGAGTGTTGGGTTGCTCATTAACTAAAAAAAAGCAACCAGATATCAGATTTTTCAGACTTCCTGGAATTATTAATTATGACGAAGATTCGCGCTCCCTTTCAGAGGAACGTAGAAGGAAATGGTTAGCTTCATTAAACAGAACTAATTTATCTCAAAAGCAGTTGTCAACAATTGGTTCGACTTTACTTGTTTGTGGAAAACACTTTATCAACGGTTAGATACTGTATATAAATTTTGAAAATAGGTTGTTTAAATTTTAAATAAAATCAGTATAAAAGCTGTTCTAGTGGCTTCTTTATTATTTATGTTGTGTATATTTACTTACCTATTATGTATTTTAGGAAAACCAGCAAAACTATTTGAAAAAGATTTTGCAGATTGGGTTCCAACACTTTATATGAGTAGAGAAGGAGGGTTGATGTCATTAAAATTAAAAGATGATTTAGAATTAAAAGCAGATTAAAACGACGTAAAAAAAGAAAAACAATGCAAATTTATCAAGTTATTGATAATAAAAGAAGTAAATTTGACAAAGGTACTTTTTAGTTAATAAGTTGTTAAGGAAACTGATAAATCAAATTTCATTTTGTTTTACTTTAGAAAGTGCCTATTTATTTTTTGTTTGTTATTGTTTTAGATGTTGAAGAAGTTGAAATCAATTTATTTCAAGAAAGTTCGTCAAAAGTCGGTAAAAAAAACATAGTTGATAAATTGAATGATGAAATCAAGATGTTAAACGAGAAATATGAATCTTTACTTGATCAAAATCAAAAAATTTTAAAAGATACATCAGAAGCATTGATTTCTAAACAACTTTTTAAAAATAATGCTGAAGCAGTCATATACTTCACTGGTTTACCAGATTATAACACCTTATGTGCTGTGGTTGAACTTGTGAAAGATAGTGCAATTACTCCATGTACTCTAAATAGGTTTTGTCAGGTAGTTTTGTGTCTAATGAAACTGCGTTTGGGATCTGGAACAATAGATCTTGCGCACCGTTTTCGTGTTTCAAAAACAACTGTCTCAAGATTGTTTCTTCACACGATCAATGTATTTTTCATTAAACTATCACCATTCATTATATGGCCCGAACGGTCAGAAATAATAAAAACTATGCCTTTTACATTTAAAAGGAAATTTGGAGATAAAATTACAAGTATTATTGATTGCTTTGAGTTGTTTATTGATAGATCTAGTAACCTAACAGCAAGATGCCTAACATGGTCATCTCATAAACACAACAATACTGCAAAATTTTTGATTAGTATAACCCCACAGGGTACAATAAGTTTTATTTCAAAAGGACGGGGTGGTAGAACAAGTGACAAAGTAATAACGGAAAATTGTGGTTATTTGAATAAGCTTGCTTATGGGGACACTGTTATGGCTGATAGAGGTTTTATTATTGATGATATTGTAGGGTCATTCGGAGCACACCTGGAAATTCCTGCTTTTACACGGGGAAAAGATCAGCTTAGTGCTTCTGAAGTTATCACAACACGTCAATTAGCAAACGTTAGAATACATGTAAAATTGTTAATGAAATATAGAATTATTTGCTTTTGCAGCAAGTTTCTTTTTTACTTTTAAAATGTTTCTTTTTCGTCTGCATTCTGGACGAAACCCATTGCCTTTAGGTATTTTTTTAATTTTCATACATTTCACATGGAAACATCTAATTTTACAATGTTTATCGGTACAACTAACCGTATCATCGTCTTTTGAACTCATGTGACAGTAGCAAATCTTATCTTGAAATAATAAGATATTACTTTCAATGTGTTCAGGTTCACTATAAAACTTACAAATTAGTTCAGGAAGAATAACCCTTTTAAAAAACTCCTTCGATAGATTAAGAATTTTTTCTATTAAAATTTCATCGCGAGAAATTCTAAGTATTAAAAAGTCCTTCATTGTCCATACAAAAAAATCACAGAACTCATATTCAGTAACTAGAAGTTGAGTTTGAACTTGATAATAATATGCATGGTCTTTTTTAAGCAATAATTTTAAGAAATAAATTTTTTAAGAAATTCACCACTTTCTTCTAAATAAAGATAGCTAGTTTTTTCATTTTCAATTGTATCTTGTTATATGTTGTTTCTAAGGTTTTATGGACATTTCATTTCTAAACATATTTTTCTACAACAAGAACACTCAACAACACCATCTGGTGACGCACCTACAAAACAATAATCTTTATTAATAAATAAGCCTGAATCAAGAACTTTAAAGTTTTCGTGACACGCAGTCATAAGATTTATATATTTTTCTCTAGCAGTTTTTTCATGAGAAATTCTCCAATCAGTAGTGATGCTTCGAAATTTTGCAGGACAACATATCTTTTTAATAATAGATAGAGAAGGATTCTCAGTATCAGAATGACAAACATCTTTCATAACAGATGCAGTTATTCGACCACATCAAAATTGGTGCCAAAAACTAGAGCTTGATTGTAATCGTGTCAAACTTTCTATTTTAACTATTTGCTCAGTTGTTAAAGTTAAACTAGGATAAATAGATTCACAATAAGGTTGCAACTCCATGTAATTAAGAGTTTTTTTATCTAAAGAATATAAATTGCTCATTAAAGGTACTTTAAGATGATCAGATTCTGTAGAGTATGCATGAGCATATTCAGGGATTATTTTTAGAATAGCTGCTTTTGATTTTGATTTATTAAGTTTATTAAAAAATACATTTAGCTCTTGATGTGTTGGCTTTTCAATCGCTGATTTCTTAACTGTAGAACAAACTAATGCAGAAGTACTGCAATCATTTGGGTCATCTTCCAAACTTTTGTCTAATATTCGTTTTTTGCTTATGCTTGATCAAAAATCGATTTCACATAAACGCTTTAGTGTTAACTGTGCTGGAGAGTTTGGTGGTAACCAGTAAGATTTGTAATCAGTTACTGTTTTAGATTCTCGCATTTTAACAGTTATGTCAATCCAAAATAGAACTGCAGCAATATGTGTGCATGCTTCAGCAAGACCCGCCATGCAATTACAGTGTGCACATACAATTTTACCACTACATTCTGCAACATCCATAAACATCCATGAAGTGGGGCATCCATCAACATCCGTGAAGTGGGGCATCATTAAGGCGTTGTGAATGAAACACCTTAAAATACAAATTTTAGAGTATTAAATAGATTCAAACATTTAAAATTATAAAATTATATGTACATGCTTTTTTAATATTTTGTTTCTTACCTTTCCCATAACAATTCTCAAACTTCCTATGCCAATAACTCCCACATTCCTAACCCATCCTTCTAACACTTGATTATATGCTTCTAAGCTTTTATAGGCCTTTATATCCTCAGCTGTATAAAAACTTGGTGAAAATACAAGATAATTTACTACATCAGCGTAAGTTACAGCTGGAAAAATTTCTTCACTGTTTTTGAATTCGCTGTCTGGAATGGAGTAAGGATCTATACCATTTATAAGTAGAATTTTTTGATCATATCTGCTTTTGGAAAGCAGATCAAGTGTTTTGTAATAAGACATTTCTTTTCAGTAAATATTTAAATTGTTAAAATTGATACTGATTTTATTTAAATCAAAAAAAGGTTTATACTATAGGAAAGTTGATTATTAAGCCACGCTGATACCTAAATCAAGTTAAAACAATTATAAATTGCATTTAAAATCAATACCGCAAACAATTTATTTACATTTTTATCCTCTCATAATGGCAAAAATTTCAAAGTCACGTGTCTACGGGAACATTCTATAAGGGAAACAAATGCAGGTGTGTCTGGTTAAACAACCTTTTTTCTTTTCTGTGGAAAAAGACACACGCCACCTTGCTTTGCACTATATTAAAATACTCTCTTTCCTCAGGAAAATCTTGCCATTGCTGATCCTAATATTTTTAAGATCAAAAAATCAACCACGTAAAAAAAAAAATCAATACTAGAATGCTGGAAATAAAATAGCTTTTGCTAAATGCTATAATAAAATAAATGTCATACCAATGAAATAAAATATCATAACAAAGAAAAAAAAAAATAATAATAACTTTAAAACATTATTAAAATAAATAAAATATATTATTTAACAACCAATAAAATGTGTAAAAGCATAGAAAAAAAACATTCAAAATTTTTTCTTTCTAAAACAACTTGGAGACAGACAATCAATACCTTGAACTATAGTATGCGGAGTATGCATAAAAGTTGTTTTCTTTTTCTTTTTTTGCGTTATAGGAGTAGGTACTTGCTTACTATTCTGTTGGTTATTTTTGGTTAGACTATATTTTCTCTTGCATAAGAACAGTAGTGGTTCCTATAATAAATAATATCAAAATAAAACTAATAATACTTGAATTAAGTTTTTAACTTAAGTTTAAATCTTTCAAAATAGTTAACACTTTCTGATTCTGATTCTATCTGAGTATCACTAGTAGTGGCAAATTCAAAATTATCACATAACTCATGATAAGAATAATCATTCAAATTTAAAACTATGTTTTAAATATATTATATAATAAAGAATATATCTTAAACACTAAAAACAACATATACAATAATGGAGCATTTTTTAAAAACAAGGAAAAAAAATAATGACTTAATGTTTATAAAAAAAAATTACATTATCTCCACAACATTTAATTTTGCGCAACTTAAATATGTATTAGTTAGAGTGCGGTTCATGCATTTCATTGAAATAATTTATTACACTTAATGATGATGACCAACAAAAAAATTATCAATCGTATTTTCTCTCTATTTCTCTTTTTTATTTTCGTATTTTATTTCGTATATTATTTCGTATTTTCTATCCAAACAGCTCGAATGTACATTTTGCTTGCTCAACTATACTTTTTAAACTGGAAAAATTTATTTTTTAAAACAACACTTTTTATACTGATACATAAAATATTTGTTAGTGTAAAATAACTTACAGAAAAATACAACTTTAACTTATACATTATATAACTGCCTAGTGTTTTTCAAGTGTCAAACCCTTTGAATCACATGGATTGTTAAAAAGCGGTAAATCTGCAGTTAAGCAGCCTAAAATATTTTTTTTTTTTTCGCTTGTTGTGATCTCGCGTAGAGACATGCTTAAAGTGGTGACTTTTTAATATAAAAAGAGAATATTTTTCAACGTTGATACAATGTTGATTTTTGGTTATAGGACGTCGCGACTAAAAATCAACCATAAATCAACGTTGAAATAACGTCGTGTGCCCACTGGGTTATAACTATTAAAGATAAAACTGCAACAAAATAATATTCTGTAAATCTAACAATTATTCATCCACTGTCCTAGGAAAAAAACTTCTATAGAATTTCTATAAACTTTCGAAACATATGGTCTATAGAAATTCTATAGAATTTTTATGGAATATTTATAGAATTTCTTTAAAATGTCTACTAATTTCTATAGAAATTGCTATAAAACTTTTTTTTCTATAGAAAAAAAAGTAAAAAAAAAATGGTCTATTATATAGAATTCTATAGGGTTTCTATAGGCCATATGTTTCAAAAGTTTATAGAAATTCTATAGAATTTTTTTTCCTGGGGTAACTTTTAATTTGTCAAAGAATCTAACAATTAATTTGTAGACTGTAGCAAGTAGTTTGTCAAAGAATCTAACAAATAGTTTGTCAAGGAAACAGTTAATTTGTAAGCTTCGGCAGTCTAATATTTATATTTTGAACTATTATTTTCTTTTTTTTTCGATAAATGTTTATGAAGTTTTTTTCAAATTTAAAGACAATATTTACCTTAATGACTTCTTTAGGTAATTGATTCCAATACAGAACGGTTCGGATAGTGAAAAAAACGATTCTTCGCTTAGTCTTTATGATTGTTTGTTCTGATTGATTGTTGATTATTGATTAATTGCTGTTCATAAGTCCACATAATCTTCGGATGTAAAAAAAACATTGTATAACAAAATATAACATAAAATTCAAACAAAGGCTGCAATCAATCAATATTAGTTAGTAGAAAACAAAGAATAGAGTTAAATAGAAACTGTTGACAAAAAAAAAAAAACAGAAAAGTTGTATGCTATACGAGTCAGAAAAACATTAAGATGAGAGAGAGTTCCAAAGGGTTAAAGTGCGGGAAGAAAAAAAACGAATAAAAGTTTTTAGAGAATAGACAGATGCAATAAAATATTAAGACTTTGATGAATGACAAGTCAAGCTAATGAGTTTTGGTAGATGTAACTAGATATGATAGCTTCTTTAAGTACCAACAATCTTAGTATTTGTAGAAAAGAGAAAGAGATGCGACGATAGGGGAGACAACTTTGCGACGATAGGGGAGAGGCTCAAGCTTGGAAGATAAAGATCCAACTACGTTGACAAAGTTTTTGGGCCTTTCGTAAAATAGAAAGAGCATCATTAGAATAACCAGCTCAAATTTGACAACAATATTCCATACAGGGTAGAATAAGAGATTTTAAAGGTAGAGAATGGAATCAGGAGAAATATAATGGCAAGCACGATAAAGAGAAGCAACCTAGAAGATACTAACTTTTCAATTGATTAAATATATATGCTTTTATGAAAAGTTAGTAAACCGATAAGAAGGAATAAAAGTTTTCAAACCTGCCTGGATCCAGAAGGTTATGTAGGATTATCAATTATGATATCGCGCAATTATCAGCGGAAAAAGAAAAGACGTCAGTCCTGAGACTGACGAAAAAAATCGGACCGTCACAAAAAAAATTACAAAAAGAATCCCTATAAGCTTTAGAATAGCAGTAAATAATGCGATGATAGAGTCAGTCAAAAAAAGGAAGTACCAGATGAAAGATTTATAGAGATTGTTGTATGGTCGGAACTGCCTAACGGAAAGCAAAGAGAAACTGAACACAAACTAGGGTTAAAGATAAGATACAATTAAGGAGTGGAGATAAATGGTTAAGATTGTCTAGGAAAAAGTCACAAAGCTGATTATATAAGTAAGAGATTGAGAAATACAGATACTATGGGTTTTAGTGCCAGCAGGGTCAGTGGTGTTAAAGCCAAGCCATTCAATTAGAAACTCTAACTCTAACTTCCATTTTCCTAGTTTTGAAACAATTTTATCAGAAAGACAATTGAATAAACGCGATGGAGGAATTCTGATTTACGTAAAACAAAACATTGCGCTTAGCGTTAGGAATAATTTATGCGTTTCTGATGGCGATAAAGAAATTGTTACAATTGAAATTTTAAACAATATATTGTTTAAAATTTCATAACTTTTCGCTTTTATAAAAGCGAAAAGTTAAAAAGCAAAAGCATTCTATTAAGTTGTTGTTATAGACCACCTGGTGGTGCGTCAGAAAACTTAAGCTGATACTTAAAGCACAATATTTTTCATAAAAGTAACATAGAAAAGAAAAAACTTTGTAATTGGCGATTTAAATATGGATTGCTTACGATATAGCGAAAACAAAAAAATAAAAAGATTTTATGATGAAATATTTGTATTAGGAGCAATACTACTTTTTAACCGGCCTACTCGAATAACAGAAAACTCAACCACCCAAATAAACAAGATTTTAACAACAGATGTTATGACAATGACATGCAAAAAGGCATTATAAAATCAGATATATCTGACCATTTTCACATTCTTTTACAGTTAACTCAATTTCAACTCCTAACTCTAATAAAATTCAAACTATAAGAAAATGTATTTTCAACAAAAAAATTTAGAAACGTTTAAATATCAAATATCATTGTTAATAAAGTTGACAAAGACATAAATGTAATCTATAATAAATTCTTTAATAGATTCTTCTCGGTGTACGATGCAAATTTTCCCGTTTCCGAAATTACCTTAAAACCAAAAACCTTAAATAGTTTGGATTACCAAGGGTCTTGAAAACCTTAAATAACCTTAAAACCAAAAACCAAAGGGTCTTAAAAAATCTTTAAAATTAAACAAAAATTTTATATAAAATATTTAAAAACAAAATCTTATGCTAAATTATGCATATATAAAAACTACAAAACTCTATAGGAAAAAATTCGTAAAAACCTAAAAAAAAAATTATTACTCTAATCTAATTACTAAATAAAAAAATGACTCAAAACAAATATGGAAAATATTGAAAGAAATAACGGGGAAACAGAAAATCTGTTCAAACTTCTTTTCGAAAATGATTAAAATAAACAATGTATGTGTATATGAACCAAATGAAATAGCGAAAAGATTTAGTTAGTACTTTACTGATATCGGAAGTAGGCTGGCTGGTAGGATTTTCTCTACAAATATTTCCTTTAATGATTTTTTGACAACTTCAAATAATTTACTTTCTCCTCTTGACTTATTTCTAGATTTATCAATTGAAGAATTTGAAAGAGCCTTCAAATCTCTTAAAAGAAACAAAGCAATCGGTGCGGATGGAATAAACAGGAGCATAATTATAGATTGCTATGAAAGTTTGAGAAATATTTAAAGTTTTCCAAACACCTTTTCAACAAACATCTATACAACCAACTTCTATTCACAAGGGGTTTTCCCTGATCTATTAAAAATTGCCAAAGTAATCCCTATTTAAAAACGCGAAAAATCAAACGTCAATAATTATTGCCCTATTTCTATCCTTTCTACAATTTCAGAAATATTAGAAAAAAATCATCTTCGAAAAGACATGTAACTACCTGATTTCAAATAATTTACTATATAAAAATCAATTCGGCTTTAAAAAAAATAGTTCAACTGAACAAGCCATTATTCAGTTTACCTTTTTATTCAGAAGTCTTAAATTCTTTTGTTAAATCACAATATACACTTGGTGTTTTTATCGATTTATCAAAAGCTTTTGATACAATAAATCATGATATCTTAATTAAAAAACTTTAGTTCTACGGAATAACTAGTAAATTGATCAAATAGTATAAAAGTTACTTGTCAAATAGAAAGCAATTCATCAACCATGGAAAAGACTCACTTCCTATTGATCTTCAAAATAAAACATTAATTGAAATAAAGTATGGTGTTTCACAGGGTTCTATCCTTGGTCCATTTTTAGTATACATCAACGATCTAAATAAGGCCTCAAACCTTACGAGCATCATGTTTGCAGACGATACCAATTTATTTTTATCAAACAAAGACATTAATAAATTTTTTTTAAATATGAATAAAAAACTTATACAAATTTCTACTTAGTTTAAATGCAACAAACTAACCTTAAACATTGACAGATCCTTTTCCAATTCTCAACAAAAAAACGTTTTTTGCCTCATGATTTACCTAAACTTTATATTGATAAAGTAGAAATAAAAAAAGATTCCGTTTTATTACGGTATTTATCTTGATGAAAATATGACAAAACTCATATTGATTATACAACAGTAAGTTATAAAAAGTATTGGAATCCATTATAGGGCCAGAAACTACTTAAATAAAAATAATTTAAAACAACCAGGCCCGCCGCGTGGGGAGGGTCACTGGGTACTTCTCTTTTCTTAGCATCGCGCTTTAGAGGCATATTAGTGAATGTTAATTATTATATTTATATTTATGTCATAGTTTATTTTTATTATAATTAAACAGAAAGTCATGGTTTATATGTGTAAACATGTATTATTACATGTATGTATTAAAATCGTCGTTTTAGACTCTTCAAGAATGATCAATGATGACGATAACGGTAATTTTCTTGCAACTCTAGAGCTACTCGCAAAGCACAACAAGACCCTTTAGTTACATCAGAATGAGGTTTTCTGGTGTCAACATGAAGGTAAACAAATTATTGTGCATTTTTTGGGTTGGAGTTCTCAAAATGAATTTATAAAAAAGTGCAGGAGAATTGTCCACGGTGCAATCATTAAAGATGCGCATATAGTAATTTACTATCTTATTCTTGTCGACGGAACGCCTGATGTCTCTTATACTGAGCAAGTTCTCCGCTTTGTCTACAATGGTATTGATAAATGACAGGTAGTTAAGGAGCGCTTTCTTAAGGTCGAAAATCTTAAACAAAAGAAAGTTGTGGATATTGCCAAGATAATTATGGATTTCTAGGATCAAAATGACATCAATCTGAAGAACTGTCGAGGTCAAGGGTACAACAACGGTGCCAACATGTCTGGTGTGTACAAAGGAGTAAAAGCGATCATCCTTCAGAGAAATCTTGAAGCTTTCTACATGCTATGCAGCGGTCATAACCTTAACCTAGCTGGTGTTCATTGCCTTGAATCTTCTGTAGAAATGAAGAAGTATTGTGGATTCAGTTACTCTACAATCTTTTTAGTGGAAGCCCTTTACAATGTTAAATCTTGACCAAGACAACTGGTTTGTCTCTTCATTAAACCTCACAAACCCGATGGAGTGCACGGATTGAGACTTTGAAGCCGTTGGTTAAGCAACCTAGAGAAATGATTTTTTCTTTTTAGAAACTTCAGAAACTTGATTTAACTGCTGATCTATTGAATGACGTAAAATCTTTGGAGAAATGGATTTATTCATTTGAGTTTATTATCATGACAACTTTCTGGTTTGAAGTGCGCCAAGCAATTGTCAGCGTGTCATTTCAATCAGGAAACATTACTTTAGATGAAGATATGAAGCTTATGAGGGTTCCTATTGAGGATCTTATGAATTTAGATATTCTTGGCCCAAATTAATTAATGAAGCACATTTGGTTACCTCCGGTCTAGCTAGTTTTGGGTTTTAGTCAGAGCTAGTTCTAGTTAAAGGACAAGAAAGAGGAAAACCTTTTACAAAGAAGCAAGTAATGAATTAATTTTTACGAAAACGATGAAAAGCAGTTTGAGGTGAACGTATTTAACACTGTACCCGTTTTTCAAAACGCCTTTAGATGCTTTTTACGTATTTCAAGAAAAACACAATTAAAATAATAATACAAGAAAGTTTTGGTAAAACGTTTTTTGAAAATTATAATTTGTATGAACTTTTTTAGACTTCTTTAAAAACAATTATTCAATAACCTTTGCAGGCACCTAAATAAGCTTATTTTCTAGAAGGCGTTTTGAAAAACGGCTGAAGAACACCGCTCTCGATACTTTAATCTAACAAATAAGAGACAGGTTTCAAGCTGCAGAAAAAATGACAAACAGTTTCTCCTTCCTATTGTTCCCGGAATCTAATAGTAGGTCAAGTGAATAAAGTTGAACCACCTAGTCTGGAAGAGAAATCTAAAACTTTGGCGCAATCTATGTGAACAATGTAGATGAAGACAAACTAATTTTAGAAATCCATCATCGAGATATTCTGAAGTACGCCAAGCTTTTCAGTGCAAAAGAATATCTCACTTCAATGAAGCTATTAAATGGAATCTATTAAAAAGGTCTTGAGTCTATCTTCGAATCAATATGTATTTTGTTACGTACTTTTAACACGATTTTCGTTTTCATTGCCAAAAAGAGAGATCTTTCAGTAAGCTTGGTCTAGACAACATTAAGATCTACAATAAGTCAAGACCGGCTTACCAATTTCTTAGTTATATCTATTGAATACGATCTTGCAAAAAATCTGTGCTACAACAAGGTCATTCCAAATTTTGCTTTAAATTATGATCGTTGAGTCAAGTTCCCCTAAAGCAATTAAAATATCTATTACAATTAAAACTCTTCGTTACTCGCAATGTAATAAAGCTCAGTAACTTGTCAACTTGTGCTTCTTTTTTACTTTTATTTCAAGTTTATTTTAAAAATAAAAAAATAAAAAAGACAGTATTTGGACAGTACCTAAAACTTTTTGAATTAGATCAATATGACAGGGCGCTTTTTGAATAAAATTCTAAATAAAAAAGACTTTTTTAAAATTGACCCGTGTTGTGTTGGGCCTGGAGGTGCTAAGCGGAAACACACACTCTCGCGGAAAGTGTGGACAAAGAATTCCACACTAAGTGTAGAAGGCCGTAATTTGCACAATTTTGTAGAGTTATTATTTCAGAAAAATTGATTTGAGTGAAAATTCTATAAAAGTTATAAGATTGCACATTAGTGTGGAGTAAAATAATGTGCGTGAAATGCGTGATATAAATTAAGCTGCCATCACGAGCATTTAAAGAGTTAGAAAAGTTATAATTATTTTTAAGAAATTAGCATTTTTTAAGAATGTTTTTATGTTATCTTTGCAATAAAGGTTATAATAGTATTTCTGAGTTAAGGGTTCATTTGCAGCGACATGAAGATAACCGGCAATTATTTATACCAATATGTTGTCGTCAAGATAAGTGCATAAAATCGTTTTCAGTTTTGTTTAATTTTATTAGACATTTAAATACTCACCACCAAATAAACACAGAGAGAGTCAGTGAAGCAGCTGCATTTATAGAAGAAAATCCAGAAAATTTGTTTCTATGTGACAATTATGCCCCTTGTATTAACCAATCAAAAGATTCATCTCCTAATTTAGATGTAGTTTCGTCTGTAAATAGTTTAGATTTTTTGCAGGATGTTAAAGATGAAGGAGCATCACTTGTAACACAACTTCGTGCAAATAGCAGTATATCTTATGGTATCATCTACAATAGTCCAGTCATATAATAATATGGCTGGATCACTATCATCTTATTTTAAAGTAGAATTTAATAAAAGTTTATTATTAGCCAGTATTGATTGTGCAGTTATTGACCAAATTTCACAAGAGATGCAACCCAAATTAGAACTATGCAATAATCCTCTTAATTTTTTATCAATACCTTATCACAATGACTCTTATTTTGCAGGGCATCCTCTTATGGTTCAACCTAAAGATATCTTCTATATGCCACGATTATAGTCTCATTGTGGGCATAGCAAATTTGTATATGATCAGTTCCAATATGTTTCTATCAAAAAAAATATATTTAATTTGTTACAGAATGAGGCTTTAATAAAAGCGTTTCTGGAGAAAAAGTGTAGACCTGGTGTCTTGACCGATTTTTCAGATGGAAGTCGTTTCAAAGAGCATTACCTCTTTAGTGATGTCTCCAAACTTTCCCTTATGATCCAATTATTTTATGATGGTTTAGGTGTAATTAATCCATTGAGAAGTCAAGGCTCTGTTCATAACATTGGAGTTTTTTATTACACTATAAAAAATCTTCCACACGCATTTAACTCTTGTTTTGGCAATGTGCACTTGTTAGCCATGGGTTACACTCATGATATTGCAGTTTATGGTCATGGGCCAATTTTAAGTAAATTTGTTGATAAGATACTTGAGTTAAGCACTATTGGATTACAAGGAGCATTTCCAGTTTTAGGTACTTGTACAATTTATGCAAGTCTTTGTCAAGTTACTTGTGATAACTTTGCTCTCAATGGCTTGCTTGGATTTGTTGAGTCTTTCTCTGGCAGTCATTTTTGTACAATTTGCTATGCAACAAAAGAAGACATTCAAATTAAATTTAAAGATGATCTGTTTCAGATGTGTACTGTGCATAACTACAAAACAGATCTGATTAACTTAGTAGCAAGTAGGACAAGCAATAAAAACAATTCTAATTAATTGAAAAACCACTACAGAGGTGTAAAGACTGAATGCCCACTCAATAAAATAAAAGGTTATCATGTGACAGATAATTGGTGTTAAGATATGCACACTCTCTTGGAAAGAGTTGTTTTTGTAGAGTTAGGGTGTATTCTTCATGGTTTGTGCATATTAGATAAGTGCCTAAGTCTATCAGATATAAATAAAGCTATTTCTTTATTATGGGGAAAAATAACTATTGAAAAAACTCATAAACATGCAGAAATTTTTAAAATACAAGAACCAGAGCATGTACTTACACCCTCTATGAAAGCAGTACAATGGTGGGCTCAAGTATTTACCAATGGCTGAAGGAAAATTTATAGCTCTAAAGAATAAAAACTGGAAATTTCTGCTTCACTTGTCTCATTCAATTGATTTGATTTTTGCACCATGTTTTACGCATGAAATGGTTGTTTATATGAAGCATGTTATTAGTGATCATATATGTTTAGCAGGTTATACTGTAGTGATGAAGTTAGGTTTCGTCCAAAGCATCATTTTCTTGTGTATTTGCCCAATATTATAACTAAGTCTGATCCACTTATTGGCATGAGTTGTATGCCATACGAACTGAAAAATTCATTTTTTAAAATGTCTGCCCATATTGTATGCAACTTTACCAATATTTGTCACACTCTAGCACATAGACATCAGCAGCAGGCTTTGGAGTCACAACTCTCAAACAAACATATTCGCAAAATTATCACAGTGATAAAATATAGTATTGAGTCTACTTATTCGCTTTCTTTTTATAACGCTATGCAAAATATACAATGTTTTAAGTCATGTGAAGAAATTGCTATTGCAAAAACATTGCATGCAGGAAGTGTTGAATACAAACTAGGACATTTTGTTGCAATTAATATAGATATGGAGACTGGCTTGCCAAACTTTGGAAAAATTGTATGCTTCATTTTAAGTCCAAATAACAATCAAGTTGATGTGTGCAAAGGAGAGAAGTGGCATTTTGTTTTAGAAATTATGAAAACAAACAATTTTACTTATCACCTTCATTCTTATGAAGTAATATTTCTTTGCCAACCAGAGTATCAGATTTTCCAGCTCTCTAATTTTGTTGATTTTCATCCACTTTATTGTCATAGTTTGCTTGCAACTACTGAAAGAAGAACTTTGTTTGATTGCCCTATTATGTTTTTTAATTAGTAATTTCTTTTGTAAATAGTGTAAACTTTAGTTGCTTATATAGATCAATAGCAATGTTTTTTCTAATTATTTTATTATTTAGCATTTTTTATAACATAATTTTAAATGTTTAATCTAAAATATTTTCTTTATAGCAAATATAAAAATTTTGTAGAAAAAACGTTTTTCACAAAATGTAGAGAAAAGGTTTCTGCAAAGTTTTACAGTTGTTTAAAAAAAGTGTTTTTTAACAACTGTACAACTGGTATTCACCTACCTAGATCCTAGGCCACATCAGACAAAGAAGTTATTATTTTTGTTTTTGTTTAATAAGGGTCATCAGTTTATAGTTGTTTGTAAATGTCCCTAATGATTGTATATATAGTGTTATTGTTAAATTTGGAAATATAGTAATTTGATTGATTTGATTATGTTTAGTTGATTTATTTTTAAACCATGAGTCTAATCAACACACTTGCCACTGTATTGGAATTATCTGTTCTCCCTGAGGATATTCAATATGCTTTATTTGGTAAGGTTTTCTCTCTTTTAGTATGTATTTTAGTATATGTATCCCAAAAGATATTCACTTTCTCTTTAAATACACAGACCTAAAATAACGATTTACCCAAATATATGTCTGAAACTTTTTCTTTCACATCAATACACATATAAAGAACTACTTATTTAATATATTGTTTTATTCTAGAATCTGGTTTTACACTAAGGTCATTTGTATTAGCCACAGAAGAGGACCTTGTCAAGTTAGGATTTAGGATGGCAGATAGAAATTTACTGCCGGAATGGATTAGGGCTCAACTGGTTGTTAATGTTCCAGCTGGTAATGTATATGTTACCCCACAGTGTTTATTGAGTATTGGCGAGTTATTGCTTCATCCAGAATAAATAGCTGCACCACTATTAGTGTAATGAGTTTCAAGGTTAGTTTTCAAACAATTATCAAATGGTTGCTGAAATGGCATATATGGAGTAAATAAATGAGACATAAACAAAATTACAATAAAAAATAATCATAATAATAATAAAAGTAATAATGTTGAAGTGTATATTTTGTATAGTAAATAAATGCTAAAATGAAATACTATGAAATTATGTTAGTTGCATATTTCCATTAATTTTATCAGAATCTGCAAGTTGATAATATTATATCAGAGCAGAGGCAGTAGCATGGACCTATTTGTGGTCAATGATTGACACAAAATTTAAAGTCAGGAGAGCGGATTGAAAAAGCAGAAATGTTATTTCTAACAAAAGTTTGTGGGCGTTACCTGATGAACAATTGTGCTCAGTAAATATAAATAAAATAAAAAATTTGATAGGACTTTAATTAGTTAAAATAATTTTTATATTTCTATATTTCAGAAAAGATAGGCCATATGTTACTGAGAAGCAGGACTTATCAAAGTCAATTACTGACTGTTTTCCTATCTTACATGATGGAACAGCAAGTGGCTACGTGAGTAATATATTTAATCAATTAAGTTAGTTAATTGATTAAATTTTAAACTCTAAGTGTTATTTTTTTTTTTTTATCTTTAGGGATACTTCTTTGATAGAAAATCATTTAGTGGAAAGTTGGAATACTTTGTTCGAAGCCGGCATTCAGATTGTAAAGATATAATGACATTGGTAACATTCGCCATCAAATAGGTAAATATTAAATCTAAAATGTCCTTCATTTAATAAATGGTGATAATGATCATGATGATGATAAGCGATTATTATTTGCCCTTTTTTAAAATTTCATTTATATTGTTAGCCCTTTTTTAAAATTTCAATAAGTTTTTTTATCCCTCACCTTTTATCAGTAGTCTTGCTATTAACAAAATAGGTCTTATTGCTACCGATGATGTTGAAAGTGCTGTTCGATTACTACGCAAACAAAGACCTAATGCCCAAAACAAAGAAGAGTTAAATAAATTAATGGAGACAAGAAATCATCGGGATCAACACATCGTTCCCATCAATCACAGATTTTTTAAACCAGTACCCGCGGTTACTAGACATGCCAGAATCATTATATTTACATTTGTTTATTAAAACATATAGTTTGCTCCCAATACTATTTTTAATGGAATTTGCAGTGCTGTAAATTTTTTGAAAATTTGAATTTTTTTTGTGACTTAAAGGCTTCTTCAGTCTATATATATATATATATATATATATATATATATATATATATATATATATATATATATATATATATATATATATATATATATATATATATATATATATATATATTAGATTCTTAAAGAATTCCAAAGTTGCAATTTTATAGAAACACAATTGTATGTTGAGTGGCAGAAATACAAACTTAAAATTCTGGAGTATGCCAAAATTGAAGCCCTCATTAAATACTCTAATATTTTCCTTAACGAACGAGTTAGATGAAGGTGAATTATGAACTTTTAACAGTCCAATTAAAAATTGTAGTTTATTGTTATTAAAGTGGTCAACTAAACTATCTTGGTTTTTACTATTTTTAACACTACTTAATGTAATGTATTATTCTACCTGAATAATAATTATTAAAAACTTTTTGTGATTTTTATTCATTTGCAAAAGTTATATAACTGTTTAAGTATACATATTAAGTTATATATCTGTTTAATATATCTATTATATATCTTATAAGTTATATATCTGTTTAAGTATACATATTAGGTTGTATATCTGTTTAACAAGTTATAATTCTGTTTAATATCAGTTCAAATTTTTTTTCTTTTATATTGTTAGACAAGAAAAGTGAACTTGCGGTTGAATGTTTGGCTTCTCCCTACCCCACCACAAAAATCAGTTAAAAGGTCTTGTTTGCTACCAAAAGTGTGGTTATGCAAAATCTTTTCTTTGACTTCAAGGTATTGTTGTTGTTTTTTTTGAAATTTTTGAACTAATATTTTTGTAGAAGTTTTTATATTTATTTTTTTATATATTTTTATCATTATTTTATTATTGATATTGTTACTCTATCTGATGATAAATTAATGTAAAAAAATGTTTATACATTATGCAGGATGACACCACGGCTGTTTCACGCAATGTAAAATTGGGCCTTACGTCACGAGTTTAGCAAAAACAATTTCCGCATAAAAAGTTTTTTAAAAATTTCGGCATATAAAGTATAAAAATTCAATAACTTTAAAGTAATGGTTTTTTTTTTCTATAAACGTTTTAATCTTAGAATTAAAAAAATTTACAAGAACTATCTTTCTTCGTTAAATAAATATTTACTTTAGGCGAAATAAAAATAAACATTGTTAAAATATTTTAAATGATTTTGGATGACTTTTCTGTTTTTGGCGATTTTTACCGAAAACCTGTCTGGGGCCAACCAAGATTCCCTAACATAGCTGCATGGTTGATGATTGAAATTTTGAACACTTATAAATGAATGTCTATTCTATCAGATTCCTACGTCATCCGTGTGATTTTGTTACTATAACTTAATTTTTAATGCATTTATATTTTTAAATTTATTTCTTTTAAATGTAAAATATTAATTTTTTGATGGATGACGTGAGTTATTGAAATTTCGACCTTTTATGCAGATGAAAATATAAAAATTATTTTATGTACCTCTTGCTATGTTAGGGAATATGCTTTTAAACTTGGCATGTTTTACAACAAATTGATTTAATTTTACGCTTAAACTTATGTTAACATTTCTAAGCGATGACGTAACTTTATTGCGTTACTTCCCAAGCTATTTACTAAGGAATTTTATTGAAATAACTGTTTCGGCGAGATAAATTTTGCAGGTATAAAGTAAACAAAGTTACGCGGAATTTTAGAATAACATAAGAATTCAGCAAGATTATGAAGAGTATTTTCGTTACGGAATGGAAATAAAACTAATACCAATTGCATGTACAAATATCATTTACTACTTATACAACATATACTAGTATATTAACTTAAAAAAATATATTTATGACAATCCACAAAAACGAGTTTTTTTAATTGCCTTTATTGTTAAGTATATTTATAAAAAAAATGGTGTGTTATTTTTCTACAGAAAAGTATTAATATTAATCTAAGTGTAAAGAATTATACGACCGAAAGAAAAAACAAATAAAAACTTTTTTTTTAATCTTTTTAAAAAAATAGTTTTTTTTAAAAAAAATAAATTATTTTTTGCGTATTTTTTTTTCCCGCTAATTGTAGTGCCTGTATCAGTTCACATTTGGTGTAAATTGAGTATATATGTTTTCAAATTGGTCTAACTGTGTTTATATTACATATAACTCAACAGAAATATAATTTTTCCGATTATTTTTGCTAAAAAGTACCTTGAAAATTTCGAAATTTAGCCAAGTTCGTCATTTATCGCATTTATTTGAAAATCAAAACATTCTTTGATTCTTTCATTAAATGTTATAACATAAAACATTTATATGGTGTTCATATTCTTTTTACAGAACGAAATTATCTTAAATATTTCAAAAGTTATGCAAGTTTTAGTAACACCACTTAAGTAATTATTTTGAAAAAATAACAAGAAGCCGTAAGTCCACCTTGAAACAGCCGTGACACAGTTGACTGTGCACTATAGATACTGGAGGATCGCGGGGTTAAACAACCGATGCTGTTGCATATATCTGATGGATATTATATAAAGGTTGACAACACAGTTATAACACTGCCTTGTTGCAGCTGTTTTATGAAGGCATTGGAGTTTTTATTTATGTCTTTTTATGTTTTTGCCGTGGAATATCCGACCGAATTAAGATTTTTTTATGGTTTTTTGGAGAAAGTCATGGGACTTAAATGTACTGTGAAATTTTCAACCGTTGCTGATTTGTTTACAAACATAACTTTTCTTACAAATGTATAAATCTCTTTAAATCCCAGATGGGTTTAAATATCGTTTTTTTTTTAATCTTTAAGATGTCTTTTATTTGTATATTAATATTATTTATAAAGGGATTTTTTAGTTAGAAATAACTATTAAAGTTTATTTCCAATATTTTTTAATTTACTAATTGTAGTTGTTTCTTTTTTCACCTGCATCTATTAATTGCTTCAGTTTACTTGACAGTAATTAGATCGTATGATTTTAAAATGTTAACTACTAAAATCTACGATCACTTTTAAATTTAGTAATGAAAAAAAATTTTTTTAATTACTAAAAAATTTTTTTAATTACTAAAAAAATTTTTTTAATTACTATTTAAACTATAGTAAAGAGATTTTAATATTGAATATTCTTTAAAATATTTAATGAAATTTCTTGAATCCACTGAAGTTCATTGAATGATATTTTAAAATGAAAATAAAGAACTGCACAATAATCTTAGGTAACCTTCATAAAAAAGTTATTTATATCGAGTTTACATGATACAAAAGAACTCTATTTTTGCCTTGCCTAATAAAATAATGAATAAACTTCCAATGACTAGAGCAAACTCTGATTCAATCTGAAATTAGGTTTGCACATCCAAATTCTCTTATCCAATTATATAAATCCCATATAATATTTACGCTAATGCATGGTCGAGATCTTTATGAAAATGTTGTCATTAAATTGACTAAAAGTCGACTAGTTGAAAATCAAGGTTTTATCAATTTTTCAAAATCAAATAGTCGATTTATTCAACTATGGACTTACTACTAATTGACTAAAAGTCAATTTAGTCGAGTAAAAATCCTAAAATCTCAAATCTTTTCATTCGATTTAACTTTTCAATCTTTAATTTTTGTTTGTTTATTTAATAACAATTGCATGTAATTCATCTAATTCATAGCATTTATTTATACCTAATGAAAATTTCAGATATGTGTTTCATAATTTATTTTTCCATTGTTTACTAATTACTTGTGATTATTACAAATACTCATACAGGGCCGTTCCAAGCTGGCTCCCGGCCCTGGGGCAAAATTAATTTGAGAAGCTCAATAATCTAATTGATCTATACATTTACATTGTAAATATGATTGTATAAACTTTTTGATACATGGCAGGTATTTAAGGGACCCCCTATATCATTATGGTCTGGGAACAAATTATCCCGTTGTCGGCCCTGCTCTGATATTGTTTTGCTCCATTATTATTTAAATAACACGATGGTAAAAAATTAATAGCAAGTAGAAGTTATCTTATTATTTTTATTAAGCTTTATTTCAAAAAAATAAATTATTCCTATATTTCGACTTGACTTTTAGTGGACTTGTTACCAGTCGTGATTACACAGTTTAATCAGCAAACCAGAGAAAGTATATTTTAATAAAGTTTAATATCAGGTACGTACAGGGGCGGGTTTTATCACTCACCAAGGGAGGGAGGGGGGGAAGGGGGCTATTTAAAGTTTCTATTTAAAGGCTTTGTGGTTTTATGACGACTCGTACGGAACTTGTCACAAAAGCGTTACAATGGGGGTAAAAAAGTTGCTTGACGTAATTAATGGATTTAATTTATCGAAAACTTATCTACACACATCGAGCTTATTAAGATCGCCTGTTGATTAATTTTTAGTTGTTATCAACAAAAATTGAATCGCTATCAATTTTTACCCGAAACCATCTTTAAAATAGAAACATACAAGTATTAACAAAAATGAACCGTTTATCTATAAAATAAATGCAACATTACAATATAAATTCAATGTTTCTTTTTTTAACTCTTGAAAACCGTTCAATAATGCTATCTGTTGACAATTCCTTTTCCCTATGAACATAAATTAGAGCTAAACCATTCAATCTATTTTGGCTCATTCATGATCGTAACCAATCTTTTAATCTAGATTTAAATTCATTTTAGTTAAAAAAAATAAGATTATTTGGATATTAATTTAATAATGTAATTATTTGGTTATTAATTTAATAATGTAGATAACCTCCTTATAAATAAGATATTAATTTCTTATGTAGATAATTAAGACTTGAAAAAAATTTAAAATAGATGTTATATTTACCTTCATTTTTAACTCTGGTCCATTTTGCAATCCACAAATCAAGTTCAGAAGAAAACTGTCGTTTCTCTATGCAAATAAACGAGTATTCGTTACCAATGTCAGCAATTATATTCATATCATGCACTTTAATAGTAACAAGTCTTGGTATAAGAAGTAACAATTTATTAACAGTTACATTTTTCTTACTTAAATATCTATCTTTTAA
Organism: Hydra vulgaris; assembly: GCF_022113875.1. Lineage (NCBI taxonomy): Eukaryota > Metazoa > Cnidaria > Hydrozoa > Anthoathecata > Hydridae > Hydra > Hydra vulgaris. Next base: position 24,865,436 of record NC_061162.1, on the reverse strand, counting down.
ATCATCAAGGACATGATCATACAGTGGATTATAAACAGAAACTATAAAGTGTTCTTCTACTGATAAAGTATTTATATTTGGTCTGTGTATTTGATGCTTAGTAATACGAGGTAACTTTAGTTCCACATCCAATTTTTCCATAAGTTGTTTACTTTCTATAAATATTGTTTTAAAATTTATAAAAAAGTTAGACCGCCTGTTTTCCATAATTTTTATAATATTCTTAAAGCAATCTTCTGCAAAATGTAGGTCTTTTTGAACACTTTGAAGTTGTTTACTTGCAGGTGACGTTGAGTAAATCTGAGAGTATAAATAATGATATTATAAATTGACATGTAGTTAATGAACTTAAAAGAGAATAGGCCTTTACTGATGAATCATTATCTTGCCATTCGGTTATAAGGTTCAGAGATTTAATGATATGGTGTAGAGAATTCTTAAATATCAAAACGTTGTCGTGTCTTTCAATCCACCTTGTTTCACATAAACTCATCAAATGTTTTTCTTTACCAAATACTATTTTAAGAACATGATTTCTTTTGGCTGACATATTAAAAAATTTAACAGTTTCTTTAATAATACCAACAGAGTCTCTAATTGCCATGACACTAGATCATTTAGATATTGATAAATTTAAACAATGATTGGCACATGGACTATAAACTGCATTCGGAGTTGCATTTGATTGAATATATTTAACAGCACCACAAACCGTAGATGTCATAACCGAGCAATCATCAGTTGCGAATGCAACACAGTGTTTCAAGTTTAAATTTAAACTTTTTAGAATATTAACTACTATTTTGGCTCAATAATGTTGCTTTCTGTATTTTCTAAACATTCTTCATTATGATTGATTTGTTCATTCTGGTTTGACTTTTGCTTATTATAAAAGTATGTGTGACAATTTATGAATGAAACAAAATCTTCTTTTATTTTTTCATCAAATATATATCTTAAAATTAGAGCCATTTGAGATGATCTCTGTAGTTTCGTCTAATATAATACTGTAAAACTTATTACATTTAATATCTGACAATATTTTAATAATAATTACTTCTTTGCAAGATTCTATTATTTCTTCTTGAATAGTATTACTTATATATGTAGCTTTAGCATGAGTTGTGTTAAGATGATTTTCTAATATCTTATTGCCAGATTTTATTCGAAGTCTTAAAAGTTCTCTAAAGTTCCCTTCATTAATAACAGATGTTTTTAAAATAGTATCAGTTAATAGATCTCTATTATCTCTATGCCCTCTAAGAGGAATGTTTTGTCTTGCTAAAAAAATTATTGACTCTATAATAGGTGTAATTCTTTCTCTATTTTCACTTATTTGCCTTTTTCTTTCACTGTCAATCAAATTAAGAACTTCTTTTTCTGGCTGCTCACAATGGATTAAAAACTCGTCAGCTTGTAAAACTGCATTTTTGTGATACAAATGTACTTAATGGTACAGTGACTAACTTTTTTAATGGTTCAGTATTTCTCAATCCCCCAGTATTATTAACAAGGAAAAGTACACAAAATTTACAGAATAACCCAGATTTTATTGATGAATATGCTAACCAAGGAAATTTTGTTGAGTGAGATTGATTTAAGAATCGTTTCACTTCTTTGCCTTTTTTAACATGTGTTGAAAAAGTATAAATAAAATAAGATCCAGGCAAACAGTTTTTTTTAATTATTCGATATCTTGTATTCTGATTTAAAGACTTTGAGTTTATATAATATCTAATATTCTCAATAAAAGTTAAAGGTTCTAAAATATCTTTTTCGATACTGCAAGCAGTGTTTTCTTCATTTTCAGATAATTGAGAAGTGCACAGTATCGGAATGGATAAGTTTTCGGCTTTATTAACCTGTTTTGATAAAATATGTTTCTTGTTAAAATATGTAGAAATACTGACTTGTTTTCTTTTCGCAGTAGTTGCCTTTTTACTATCTCTATTGCTAATGGCATTGCAGCAATTGGATGATTGAATCATTGCTCATTTGTTAATTGTGTAAAATTTTAATATAACGCTTGACATACAACACATAAAACTTTAAAATATCACTTAAAATTTCTAAAATTAAATTAAAAAATAAAAATAAAATAAATATATGATTATAAATGATTGAATATATTAATTAAACAGATACAAAAGAATAAACAAGATACAAAAGAATAAACAACAATGCAAACAGTACGACCATTCACTTAAGAACACATTGCATTAAAAACTTGCATTAAACACATTGCACTAAAAACTTCCGACCTGGCCTCACTAGCTTCAGCTAAAACTAAATTGTAAATAAGCCGCCATGATGGTTCACAAACAAACAACGAGTTACCGTATACTTATTGCGCTTTTGTATTGATATATTTGTTTATATAATTTTGAAAACATTTAAAACCATGGTTTTTTGTTGTGTGTTTAATTGCACTAATCGTTCTGAAAATTGTACAAAGTCATTTTTTCGCATTCCAACCATACTTTTACACCACGACGAGGAAACTAAGCAACTCTCAACAGAAAGGAAAAATAAATGGTTTTGTGCAATAAAACGTGAAGACATGAATTTCGATGCAACTCACTATAGAGTTTGTTCTGATCATTTCATTACAGGTTTTTTTTTAGTTATTCTCTTTTTTTTCTTTTTTTTGGAAAAATAACATTTTAAACTTATCAGTTTTCTATAAAATACAGCTAAATTGAGGTTTCCAACAAATTTATTTAGTTGCATTAACAATTCAAATATGGTAAACTCAGTTCTTTTTAAGGAATACAATATTTTTTACTTCTTATAGTATATATGATTAGGCATATATTTGTGTTTTATATATTACAGGGAAACCTGCTAAATTATTCGAGAAATCTCACCCAGATTGGATACCAAATCAATTCATGGGTTATGAAAAAAAACTGACAGACATTTCCAGACACAAACGTGCTATTGACCGTCAACTTGTGAGAGGTGTTACAGATATCATTCAGAAAAAAGAAGAGTTACAAGTTGTTGCAGCACCATCTTCCGTCGATTTTAAAGATTCAATTTTATATTCCATAAATGTGATTTAAAATCAACATCATGCAATTTTGAATGATTCAAAATTACATGATATTGATTTTGAAGTGGTTGGTGATGTTCTTTGTAAAAATAATTTCAAAGATTCTTCATGTCAAACAAGCTTAACAAACAAACACATTATTTCCATGGATGAAGAATTATCTTCAAGTAAATCCAAAATTTGTAATTTGATGTCAGAGTTGTCTATTTTAAATGTTGGTACAATAGAATGGTTTGTATCAGACGAAAAAGTCCTTTTTTATACAGGTCTTCCAAACATGGATGTTTTTTTTACTCTTTTTAAATTTATAAGATCTTTCCTTCTGTGTAAAAGATCAAAACTTTCTGATTTTCAACATCTTTCACTGACTTTGATGCGTCTTCGGCTTAATTTAACATTAAATGATTTAGCTTATCGTTATAATGTCAGTAGCACAACAGCCTCTTCTGTGTTTCTCAAAACAATCGATGTTTTATATGTGAGACTTAAAGCACTTATAAAATGGCCTGATAGAGAGCAGTTATGTAAGACTACCCCAATGTGTTTCCGACAACATTTTGGAACAAGAGTGGGAGTTGTTATAGACTGCTTTGAGGTATTTATAGACAAACCGAAAAATGCACTAGCACGTGCACAAACATTCCTACAAACACCACAACACTGTCAAGTTTTTAATTGGTATTGCTCCTCAAGGTGTTGTAAGTTTTATTTCTAAATCATGGGGTGGTCGTGTTAGTGATAAATATCTAACTGAAAATTGTGGTTTTTTATCAAAGTTGTTACCTGGTGATGTTGTTCTGGCTGATAGAGAATTCAGTATTAAAGACAGCATTGCTTTTGTGCAGAGGTAAAACTACCATCATTTACCAAAGGAAAACGCCAACTCAGTTCTTGGGACGTTGAGCAGACTAGAAAAATAGCCTCAGTACGAGTTCATGTAGAGAGAGTTATAGGTAATATTCGAAATAAATATAAAATTTTACAATGTACAATTCCTCTGGACTACTTGATAAAACAGAATAATGGCCTTACTACAATGGACAAAATTGTTACAATATCATGTTCATTAATAAATTTCAATGATTCTGTAATACCATTTGATTAACCATATGGTTAGATGAAGAAATGCAGCAAAACAAGAGTTTTTTTTTATGAGTAGAATATATATGGCTTTAAGTGTGTATATATGTATATATATATATATATATATATATATATATATATATATATATATATATATATATATATATATATATATATATATATATATATATATTTATAAATTACATATATAAAATTATATAATATATATAATATAAATATAATATAAATATACATATATATATATATATATATATATATATATATATATATATATATATATATATATATATATATATATAAAAAACACTTATCTAAGTTTCTCCTACAGTCTTCTTCGCCTTCAGCAGGTTCGTCAGGATACATCTTGATCAACCTGCTGATGGCAAAACCAACAGTAGAGGAAATTTAGATAAGTGTTTTTACTAATTTATTATTACTCTGTTCTTTAAGATTATTTAGCACTCTTTTTGCAGAATACACTAACATAACTCACTGTCACTTTCAGCTCCATCAGTAGGATCACCAGCAGAATTTTTTTTACTATTTCACTACTTTTTTCTTTAAAAAGATTGTTTATTCTTTTTGTTACATACAGTAACATACTGTTTTAAATTTGTTTACTCGTTTTTACTTTTTTGCTTATTGAGAAATTTAAGAACCTTGCAATTCGCGCAAAACCTTATTTCAGAAGACCTTCATACTTCGTAGGTGGTATCTAAGAAAATCTTCATACGTCTAAGGTTATACTTTAGAAAACCTTTATACGTCGAAGGTTGTACTTATGTATAAACCTTCAAATGTCGAAGATGGGACTTCAGTTTTAATAATTAAAGGTTTAATTAAGCACAACAAAATGCAAACTTTAGATATTAATTCGAAATGGAAGATATAATAAAGTATATAAAAGTAATTAAAGGTACATTTAAAAAATGGTTGGTTTGCACCAACAATTTTTTATACTAAACTTAATATAATTGGCAGCTTTTATATTCTATGGAATAATGTTTTAAAGTTAAGCTGTTATAACCATTGTAATTTTACAACTCCTTCATTTTTGGGTTGGTAGAAACTTTACATGGTCATAACTTTCGAAATCTAAAAGATTATTAGATGAAATTTACTGTCTCGCTATGAACTTTTATTTAGTAAGAGATTTATTTTATAACTTAGTTCCCTCACATCTGCGGTAAGGGGTCAAGGTTTTGGAATATTTTTATTCCCAGACACTATTTACAGTAACTTTTTTGTAAAACATTTGACAAAATTATTAACATACTTATGTTAGGATTTCGTGCGATGCTTGAAAGTGTGAAATCTACATCACCAAAAAATCCAAATTGGTATAAGCCGATATTGACAAATCCTTACTTCGTTGTGATTCATTTAACATATTTATTATGCTATACTATGTGTGCGTGTGTGTGTATATATATATATATATATATATATATATATATATATATATATATATATATATATATATATATATATATATATATATATATATATATATATATACGACTATCATAGTATTTACAGTATTTACACAGCATTGAGAATCATTTCTGAACACGGGATGAATAGAGTTAGTCATACATTGGTCCACTGTGGTTAGACCTCGTTATATTTTAATAAATGTAAAAAACTTCGCAAAAAGTTAAAAATAATGAATGAAAAAAAAAATCATTGGTTAGCGCGTAATGATGCGAGACCAGAGCAGATTCTTTCAAAGAAGCTGTAGCGCAGTGGTTAGTGCGCTTGCCTAGGAAGCTAAAGATCTGTGGTTCAACTCTAGTTTTGTAACATCGCCTGAAAGGAGGCGTGAACTTCCTTTCAATTACTCTTCCGCGGTGCTCTGTTATAAGACCGTACGGAATTCTTAGGGCATCTAAAATAAATAAAGAAAAGACCACCTATTAATGCGGGGCCCGCTACTGCTATCCTAATTTTGAAGGCTAACAGTTTGAGTAGCCCTATTATATAAAAACATTTAACTGGTATTTATATATTTAGCAACGCAAGTCTATTTTTTATTTCAAGTTTATATAACACTTTCTCTAGCTAAGGTTCGTCAGATGTTAAATAGCAATGCCCCTTGAACCATCTCCATATTTCAAGCCCTGTTTTACGATAGTTTTTTTGTGCGTGGAAGTCAAATATCCATAGTTTCACACTTGTATGAGGGTTAAACGGTATTTTATAGTTTTTTTTTTTTTAATAATTCAATATCAAAATACAATCTTTTATAAACAGAAGCGAATGAAAATACATGTTTTTTAAAAATAGTTACTTCTAAATCTCTAATAAGTAGTGAAGAGAGAGGGTGGAAGGAAAAAATGCCCTGGGTAGGAATTGAAAAAAAAATTTTAATTAACGAGTAGGGTTGCTAATAAAGATCTAATTAAGAGTCGAGTGGCTGTCTCCTTGCTAACTAGATATCTTTTCCCACATATATATAGAGGTTTGAGTAATAAACAAGGCGAGACTGCATTGTGCTTAAATGGCACTGTTATTGAGTAAATGCTGTGTCAAAATGTTATTTATAAAAACCACATTGCATAAAAAAACTTAAGAACGGATACGAAAAATAGTATTGGAACAGTTAACACAATAAAACCAGGAGGGGTGGGATTTATTGATATTTTAGATATAACACATAAGTTTTGCAAAAAATTGTAGGTGAGTCTAGGAACAAAAGTACCATAAAAGATATCCACTATCCTACCCCAATCATAAGAGAAATGAATTAAGATACTATTTTAATATACTATCTTACACTAAATTTGAATTTACACACAGTTTTTAATTTTCATTTATTAATCTTTAAGTGTTCTAAAGTTATGACCATGTAAAATTTACAACTCCCTCGATTTGGGGATGTTGGAAACCTTAAATAGTCAAAACCGTTGAACACTAAAAAATTTTTTAGTTTAAATTGAACTTCATACTCTTTATAATATATAATAATATAAAACACAGCTAAGTACTAATTTTTAATTTATTCACGTAATATTTCAGACTAATTAGTTCATACCATCATCAGACATAAAATTAAAAAAGTTATTTTTTTATTTATAAATTATTACGCTTGATGATCGTCTGAGTTAATCAGACTGAAACATCATATAAAAAAAATTTAAAATAAGTAAATAAAGTATTTTATTACAAGTATTTAAATCGATGCTCACATTTAGATACTAAATATTTTTTTATGACAATCAGGACACAGCCAATTCTTTTTTGGTTTATTATTCAATTTTAGGCATACCAAGTGAAAAAGTTTAATTTTGCAACTCTTTCCTGCACAAGGAAATAACTCACCATTTTTATTGCCATTACAATAACAATATAAATTGTGATCATCAATAATGTCAAAATCCATATTTTTGGTATCTCTTGTAAAAAATTTGCCAACTAATTCTGGCAAGATAGAACTGCTAAATACTTGCTGACACTTAGTAACTTACACTTAGCTGACACTTAGTAAGCAGGCTGTCCATATAGAATTATCTGGATAAACTCTTTCTAAGTGATAATCTTTAGATGTATTTATAAAAAAATCACAAAACTTTTTTTTACATGTATGCAACTGAGTTTGAATTTGAAAGTAATATGGGTGTGTTTGTTTGAGCTTTTTTTCAGTGTTCATTATTTGTATACAAAATGTCTTATCTTTACCAATAGCTTCTAATATAAAATTGTCTTTATGGTTAGCAGGATTTTTAATTTCAACACATCCTTCACCACAGAATTCACAAGATATTAAAGCATCTGGAGAAGCACCTATGAAAGGATACTCTGTCGATATAAAAAAACCACACTTTATAATTTTGAAATTAACATGATGGTGTTTTACAATATCAAAATATTTTGCTAAAGCAATCTTTTCATTGTCTATTCCCCATTTAGTTTGACATGAACTAACTTTGTAACTTTCAGGGTAACAAATTTTTTAAATTAATGATAAGGCAGGCATGGCTTCAAGCGTGTGTAATACACTATACATGTTTGATGCTGTAATTCTCCCTGCTCGAAAATAAAACCATTTTTTTTGAAAAAACTTGCTCTCTTGTAGCTTTCTCAACATTAAACTGCTCAACCTCCGATACAGACAAACTTAAAGTTTCACATTGTTTGCATAAATCTAGGTAACTAAGAGATAAAGCTGAAGAATCATAAAGTTCCCGCAACATTTTTGGAAATTGCAATTTTAACGATGAGGGTTGGTAATCTACACTGTAAGGGGATATAATCGACAAAATAGCTGGCTTTGACTTGCAGAGGCTCAGATCATTGAAAAATGCATCAAGTTCATTCTGAGTTGAAGGAGTGCAATTATAACTACTTGATAATGCATCGCTTTTTTTATCATTTAGAAATCCACTACAGGTAGATTCGTTTAATATTTCTTCATCAAATTTTCGTTTTAAAGTATTTGGGGAGGTAAAATCTATATCAATGCATTCTGCATATGGAATATCTTTGATTGAAGATGGAAGCATCCAATATGCTTTTTTTTCTGTAACTGTCTTAGAATCACGAATTCTGACAGCAGCATCAATATAAAATAAAACTGCTCCAATGTGAGAACATGCCTCTCCGAGACCAGCCATGCAGTTACAATGAGCATATATTACTTTACCATCCATTTTAGAAATAATCCATGTTGAAGTTGCCGTTTCTTTATGCTTTTGAGAATGATAAACCTGCAATATGATAAAATAAAACTATGTTTAATTTAACGTTAAACTTTTTTTTAATAAAATACAAATATAAAAATTTGTTACCTTTCCAATAACCAAACATTTTTCATCAAATAACTTTAAACCGATTTCCTTGGCCCAACCAGAGAGGAAATAATTATATGACTCCAAACTTTTATAGCACTTTAGTTCATTAGCGGATATAGGAGATGGAGCAAACATTAAATAACTTACAATATCAGGGTAACCTATTTTAGGATAAAAATCTACTGAAAAAACCAAGTCAGATTGCACTAAACTGTAAGGATCTAAATTATTTATTTGAGAAATTTTATGAAGATATCTTTGCTTGCTTTCAACAGAAAGACAAGTAAAATATTTGCTTTTGGCTAAAGACATGACTATGCTTTGTTTATTTGTTTGTGAACCAACATGACAGCCGTAAATATTTTCGCATAATTATCATAAGTTGATGATGTAACTCGGAACACTGAATTGTAAAAACGCACGAAGCATTCGTGCGTTTTTACAATAAAGCGAACTAAAATTAAGTTATGCTGCATAACTTATGCATATGCATATATGCATAACTTATGCATATAAAGATTATTTATTACCCGCCTTAAAAAAATAGATAACATAGTTCCAAGGGGGAGGGGGCTACTACCCCGTGGCCCCCCCTTAAACCCGCCACTGGGTACGTAATTAGGAACAATTCATTGGTCATCTTTAAAACTTTTGAAGGTCACAAGAATTGTGGAGCACTTTATTACACCCTAATAACTTTGAGGACAATGATGAAGATGATGAACATAATTTTTAGGCTGAATTTAACCCAAGCTAATCAAATTTGATTTATTGTACGAAGAATACAAATTAAAAACTACTTGTTTGGAAATCAAAGTCGATAATATATCGCTAGGAATTATTTTGTAATATTTATGGTTGAAAAAAATGTAACTTTTTAACTTAAGTTTAATTGTATATTAAACAATTTTCAAAACTTACTCGTCCTTTATAGATTATGGTGGTTATTTTATAGATGATGGTGGTATACACCCGTTAAAGTTGTAAACCCCATTCAAAAAATTTTCTTCAAAATGGTAAAAAAAAAAAAAAAAAATGACACAAGATGAAACAAGTATGGTAGGTAATATTTTTCTAAACAAGAAATCTCAATTTGTCTCACTTATTCCATTAAAATTACCCAAAAGTGGGTATAATTTAAAACAAGGTTTCTCGTTTTTATGAATCATTTAGTTCTAAAAATTTTTACATTACGTTTACATTACGCAGAAATCTATGGTTTCTTCTTCTAAGGGTGAGTTTCCACTCATCCGTTGAAGATAGATCAAATAGATACGTTTATAATCATTTAAAAATATGGTAGTATAAAAGTATTTAGGCAATATTTAAATATAAACATTAAAAATGGCGCAACGAAACGGCAAACAACAACTTTTTTTATAAACTTCATATTAAATAAATGGAATTATGATATACAGCTAATGAAACCTTAGACTTAAGTAGTTTTGAAAACATTTTTTTTTGATTTGTTAATAAAATGTTATGGTTGTCTTTTTAATCAACTCTGGGGTACACCAGTAAAAGAAAGTTTCAAGAAATTACGAATTATAATTTAAGAAATATGATTTCGAATACTTTCAATAAGTGTTTATACACAATTCTGACTTATTATATTAAATGAATTTTTATTACTTCGGTTTAGTTTTTTAGCATGCATATTAATAAATCTAGTTTATAGCAAGAACAATCTGACATTTTATGGGTCTAATTACTAAATACTTTTTTATAAATTTTTTTCTGAAAAAAAAAAAATCTCACTTTAACTAAAAACCAACGAATTAAAAAAAAAAAATTATTTCTCGTTTCGAGTGCAAGTTAACACCAGTCAGAATATCTAATAATAAGAAAAAAAAATATGGTTCTCCGTCTCATAACTCAAATATATACAATTTAGACAAAGAACACCATAAAACATTTGAGAAATCTTTAAATTATTCTTTTAGTGTAGCTCACTAGTCTCAATTACATGCAAATCGCCATTATTGTCTAAAACATGTATAGAACCAACTGATTGCTGAATTGGCTGCTGAATTACGCGTATACTACTGCAATCATTACCTAGAGCGGTTAAGCTATTGTCTTTAAGAGCTTCTTGGAGTCTTTTAACGTTTTCATCAGATACTTGAGTCACTTGAATATTATACTGTAAATCGTCGTCATTAACACCACCGTGGTGATGAGCATGCAGCTCTTGCATACTTTTTTGTATTTCCTCGTAGCTCATTAAAATAACACCGCCAGATTCTCCTATAGGGGAGCTTTCAATGGCAGCTTGAGTAAGTTGTGCTAGTGCAACATAGGTAGCATCCTCCATGTTCATGCCTGATATAGGTAGCATTCCAGCAACAACCATACTAGGATCAGAATTTGGTTGTTCTTCAGCATTAATGCGTAACACATGAGAACCATCATCTGGTGAAGAATCGTCGTCAGTGTGGTCTATTTTTTCGCCTTCTTCGAGGTCATCTTCAGCCTTTACATCGACTTCAGACATACTCAAATCAATGTCATCTAAAAAATTTACAGAATTGATGTTACCTTTAAAAAAAGAAAAAAATACTATAAGGAGAAAGACAGTGAACATCGACATTTTATATAAAATTTTTTAGCGTTACCGTCTTCTCCAGCAACCTCTAAGTCGTCGCCGTCAAGACCGTCAGAAACGTTTAATTCTACTGCAGGATCTCCAATAAAACCTTCTTTCTCAAGCTTTATTTTCTTTCTTCGCTTGCGTTTATACTCATGACGCTCTAAGTGTTTTTGTAAATATATCTTTCCTTTAAACTTTTTAGGACACAAATGACATACAAATTCCTCTCCGCCATCTTTACTTTGATGAACTTCTAGATGCATTTGATATCTTCTTTTAAATGAAAACGATTTTTTACAAATATCACATTGCCATGGCTTCTCTTTATTGTGAATCGTTTCATGCTCTGCAAGATATGATTTATCACGAAAACTTCTTTTACAAATCTTAAAATAAGTCATAAATACAAAAATTAAAGTAAATAAATGCACCAATTATGGGATCAATATAAAGTAATTTAGGTCTTAAGTCTGAAAGTGCCAAGACAAAGGATATAAAATTGATTAAATAAATAAAATATTTTTTTTCAATATAGAACTAATATATAATAAAGTATTTTATTGTAAAAATATAATTTTTTTTTTAATTGAGTTAATTCTCCTTGACTAAAATACATTACATTATACCATTAATTATTTTTTCTTGGCAATCCTTCAAGACAAACTTTTCTTTTAGAAGAGCTAGCAAACTGCTTTACTCCTCTGGAGTGAACTTTTCAAACAATACTTATCCGATTTATTAATCAACATTTTTGGTTTTTCACTTCATTTTTGTTAAGTAAGCCTTTCAAATAACACTATTTTCCTTATTAAACTTTTCTAGAAAATTAAAGGTCGACACACAAATATCAAAAGTAGTCTAAAATATTACTCTATTGAACTTTTATGCTACTATAAAACTATTTATACATGTTTATAATTTAGTACGAATTAATGACAAAGTAGAAGAAAAACAAACTTCCAATTACTTTGTTTAGTTTTTGATATGTTATTATGCAAATTAAATGATGATCAGCAAAAATCACTGAGTATATAATTTATTTTTTGTAAATTTATTATTACCTGACACTGATGCCTTTTTTCAATATCTTGTTTTGTATGAACCATCATATGCTTAGCTAAAGTGTGTTTTAATTTAAAATTTTCACCACATACAATACAAGAATGAGGTCTGACACTTGAATGCGTCGCCATATGGGTAACAAGATTAGATCGATGATTAAACGCTTTACCACAGATTGAGCACACTGCATTTTTTATTCCTTAGAAAAATATATAAACATTTAATTATTTATGGAAGTATTTAGTTCTTATTTTAGCTTACTATCTCAGTTTATTACCATCATACTGAAAAGGGCATGTGCGGGGCTTCAGTGCATACATCAACTGAGAGTTAGGGTAAGAAAGATACTAAAAAAATCTAGATATAAAAATCATTTATTATAGCAAAAAAAATAACTTTATTTTTTTCATTATTCTTTGTTTTGTTTTCTCTTTCTGTAAAAAAAACTGTCGGTCTCAAATGCGGCAGTTTAAAACTAAAAGCGTTCAAACAGTAAAGAGAAAGATATAACAAAGAATCCGTTAGCAATGGTGTTACAGTTACCAGGCTTTCACAGGAAGACGTGCGATTTCACGTCTTTATATGACCACGCCAAAAAAAATGTTTTAACGATTTGACCACGGCATATTTTTAAAATTTAAAAACGCGCTACAAAAACTTACCTAAACTAATCTGAAAAAAAAAATTAAAATAATAATAAATATCAACGAAAGAGAAAATAAAAAAAATACTTAGTTAAAGCAAAAACACAAAATAATAAATATATATATATATATATATATATATATATATATATATATATATATATATATATATATATATAACGCAACTAAAACAAAACTCATCAAACTAAAATGCTTAGTCTATTTAATTTACGCATTAAAAAACCTTTTCAATCTTTGTTTCAACATTTTTATATATTTTTTATTTATTTAATATGTTCAAAAGTTAAATATTTCTCATAAAAAATACATAGTTATATAAATAAAACAAAAAAATATTTTATTATATATTTTTTTAAATTAATTAAAAGTGTTTTTTTTCAGCTTTTAAAATAGCAAACGATTGTAAATGATCTTGAAATGAAGTCTAGAAAAATGGTCACAAACTTTCATCGTTCTCCGTCTTCCATGGACACGCTACATGAAATTCAACAACAGCTAAAGTTCAATGGTTATTAGCTGAGACACTTTAGTTAGATTTGTCTAAGAGAATGGTGGGAAAATTACAAAAATACATGTATATAGAAACACACTAGCAGCAATAATATTTTAGACCTCTCATACCTTGCCAAAAATATTTTAAGAGCTCTGCCTTCTTCTGTGTTCAGCGAAAGATTGTTTAGTACCAGGGGAAATAATTATTAATTGACATGGTCCTGACTAACTGCAGAACATGGGGAACATCTAGCTTTTGTGCATGCGAATTGGAAATTTTTTGGAGAAAGGAAGCAAAAAAATAAATTAACAGTTTTATGTGACATTTTATTACTTTTCATAACATAAAAATTTATATTTATTTTTAACATGATGCAGAAACATTCACAGAAATAATTCATAATCTCTATCGGTTTCATCATCACTTGGATTTTCATTGGAGTCTGCATCGTGTAATATTGCAAAACACTTGAATTTTCTGTTCGTCTTTCAAGAATACGTACTTTTAAAGCTGCTTTCTATTCATAACTTAATAAAAATGGATGGCCAGTTATTGATTTCATCATAAATTGAATAGCAGCATCTGCAGATAACAAAGTTGCATCTTTTCGGCAGATTGCTTCAACTGTAAGCTTAATAGGAAGTAAAATCGAAAGGATATTTGACAACATTTTAAACTCTGCATCTGAAAACAAAATTTTAAATCTATTAGACTTTTTAATACAATTTTTTAATTTGACAAAACGTTCTATCATAAACATCAAACTATTCCATTGTGTTTATTGAGTCTAAAACCGTTATTGAGTCTAAAACCAGAGATAATTCTTTCCCCAACTCTTCTTTTACATATTTTTGTAGGATTTTGCCATTTTTTGTAGTTAATGGTAACATTTGCTGATACACCAGAAAAGATGAATTATCATCATCGTTTTCAGTGGAGATAATGAATAAACTGTTTTCATAATCTTCATCAATTAAACTATTGTCATCTGTGGAATTCTGCTCTTTCTCAAATCTGGGTGTAGGAACTGATGCAACATTGACATCTTCATTATGCAGACTATCCTCATTATTAGGTTTTTTGTAGAGTACGCCAATAACAGCCAACTGAATTCCATGCGCTAAACATAGCTGCTGATGTGTTTTAATTAACCTGCCTACCTTTGTCATAAATGCAGCGCCATCAGTGGTAATACCTAAAATATTTTTGATCGAAAGCTTAAAATCACCTAACCTATCATTGACAAGCTCAACACATTTTTCTGCGGGAATTATTCTAAAAACACAAACTAATCCTAGATTCTAAATTCTTTGTCAGTGTGTGTCCTTTTTCTCTTACAAATGAAATCATGGTGAATTTTTTATCATTTAAAATCATTTTTATTTTTGGAATGCTCCTCAAAATCTTGAATATTCATTGAATATTCGGTGTAAAATACAAATTTTCTAAAACTTTGAAACACAATAAAAAAAAAAAGTATAATGAAATTTTATATCATAACTTCAAGATTAACATAAATATTTGCTATTGAATTATCAGTATTGAGTTTGGTAATAACAACAGAGTTTACGGTTTTTAAAAAACTAAAAAAAATTTAAAGACCAGAAGCATTTTCAGATATCACAGATCACTTAATTAGAGTCTTGACACGTGTGCTATGTTTGACAGTTCTTTGGTGTATTTGAGATCAAATTAAAACAGTGAAACATGCTTTCTTATCTGCTAGAGATTAGCGGTTGTGCATTATATAAAGCAACCCTCGGAATTAGGAAAAATAAGGTCGGCAATAATTTGCTGACCTCAATCTTTTTGAGGTCGGCAAAAATTATTTGATACAAAGGTCTGACCATAAAATATAGAAACATGGTCGGAAATTTTTTGCAGACCTCAAGCACTTTCAGGTTGACAGTTAGCTCAGCATTCAGCAATGCCGATCCTATTTCCGAGGGTTGTATATAGTGAGTTAAAATTGTTAATGGCTTAAATGGTGATAATGTAATAATCAGATAGTGATAAAATAATAACAACTTTATAAAAAAGTGATTTCACTAGTGTCTAAAGAAAACATATAATGAACTTCCCAAAGAGCATGCAAACAACAGCCTCAATTATTATTCAGCACTGAACTTATTTATAAAAAACCTCAAAATAAATGCCAATATTGATAGAAACTAGAAATATTACCACATTTTACAAATACATGAAGTTTCTTCATATTCAAAATTTATGCACCAACTATTTATATATACAGTTGGTCTATTACTATTATATATACTATTTATATATACACTTGGTCGGGAAGTGGGAGCGATTGCTCTCAATTACTGACCACAGAAATAATTTTTATTTGCGAAAAACTGGCCAGATTTTTTAGTCATTTTGAGAACATTTCAAAAAGCATAAAAAAAGCGCTAAAGATTAATTGGATCGATGAGAGACAATTACAAAAAAAAAAGAAAAAAAAAAAAGAAAAAAAAAAAAGAAAAATTAGGAAAATAAAATAACTTTTAACGCGAAAAAACTTAAAGCAAAATAAATTACTTTTAGAACAAATATTTTCGAAACATCACTTTTTTATAATTTATTTATAAAATTAGGCGACGTTTTTTATATAAAGTAACGTCTGACGATTGTTTAAAAGGGAAACAAATGTTCTTTATTTAACAAAGTGTGTAATATAATTTTTATTTATATACTCGTGTTTAATTTCCAGTGCTAGAATAAGGAGGGTTGGGGTTAGAGGAAGCTATAACCCTGGGCCCCGCAATGTTAGGGGATTTTTTTTTTAGTCATTTTTATGCTGTGGTACATAAAAAGGCCTTCAAAATAAAAATAGCCCCCGGCCCCGAAAAAACTAACAAGATTCTAATAAAACCAACGCAACTTTTAGTTTTATTTAAGCTAAATTATTTTATAAATAAAAAAGTAAATTTTTTTAATAACTACTTTATGCTTTGAGTAGTTTGAAAAATTTAACATATTTGAACTAATTCTTTTTAGCAAGATGAACAAATGAATTAAATCATCACTGTTACAGTAGAAATTAAATTAACTAGATAGAAATTAACTAAAAAGGTTTACGATATTCTATGATGAGGAGGCAAAACTGCTTCACAATATCGCTGATGTTTAGTGAGTGGGCTTTTAAATTTTAATTAGTATTTAAAGCAGTAATAAGTATAACAAGTTTTTAAGAATGGCAACTGAAGCGAAAATAATTAGAGTTAGTAAACCAATATCTAAAAACTTTTCTTTATCTTATATTTTGCTATATATAATTGTGTTCTGTTGTAACCTCAGGCACGGTGCTTGTTTATGAATGCATGCTTGTGTTTAGTAACTAGAAACTTTATATATGTTTATTTCATAATTAGTTTTATTAACTTTGATGATTATTAATAACTTCATTAAAAATGCAATTATTGTTGAACTTCTTTGTTTACAAAGTAAATTATAAAAATTGCTTTAAAAGATTACATTAGAATAAAAAACAGATACCGAAAATTAAATTTACATCAAAAAATTCATACTTTTTAAATAAAAAAATAAGAATATACTAATAAAATCTATAACTTATAATAAACTTTCAAAATTTTGACAATTTAAAAAATATATATTATAAAACATTTATTTTTGTAAACAAATAATAATAGTTTAAAAGATTTATGGCTTTGCAGATGTGGTTCAGAGAATGAGCCATAGTATTAACGTTCGTTTGATAATATATTCTTAAAACAATTTTTGCTACAAATGTCAAAACGTAACAAATTGTAAATAATACAATTTTTAAAACATTTTAACAGAATACTCTAGAGCTTTGTTTCTCTTAGTCAGCTTATTTTTTAAACCAATAGAATTAGATTGTTCGTAGATTTGGCAGGTTTTTAGTGTTCTTGAATATTCTTTTTATTCTTCCGCATCAAGATGTTTTAAGAACAATCAAGTTTATGTAAGTTTCCATGTATGTCCGTAAAACAAAAATTTATTGTTACATTCATAAACTAAAATGTTCTCGAAACGACTAAAAAACATGGACGGTTTTTTGCAACTAAATATTATTTCTGCAGTCAGTATTCAAGAGCGATCGCTCCCGCTTCCTGACCAAACCTGTGTGTGTGTGTGTGTGTGTGTGTGTGTGTTTATATATATATATATATATATATATATATATATATATATATATATATATATATATATATATATATATATATATATATATATATATATATTAAACATCTTCACTTCCAACAAGGCTGCAAGCAACCACTATTAAAGTCAAAAGTTACTGGAAGAGAAAAAAAAAAGATTGTAGAGCAAGATAACGATTGACAGACAGCTTAAAAGATTGCAAATTATATGATTCAGGAAAGCAAGATGAAGGAAGCAAATTCCAAAGAATTAATGTTTGTGGAAAAAAACTAGAGGAATAAGAGTTTTTGGATCACTTAGGAACAGTCACAGAAAAAGGATGAGACTTGATTGAATGATGAGTAACACGAGAATGAATGTTAGAAGATGGCACAAGAGACACTAGCTCTTTAAAGCAGTGGCCATTATAGTATTTGTAAAAGAGAGAAAAAAAAGCAACATTATGATGATGTAATAATGGTTGGAGGATGGCTGCAAAAGCAGGTCCAACTAAGTTTAAAATGCGTTTTTGCACTTTGCCTAAAAGTGAAAGGGCATCATTAGAAGATCCTTATCATTACAAGAAGATAGAAGATTTTTATATTTAGTTATAATCAAAAAGATCTAACTACTCATAATTGTTATAGAAAATTACTTATGCAAAATATGCGTGCCGACATCACACTAAATAATCATGTTGCAGGAGCAATTGTGATAATTCAATCATTGTAAGGCTACAACATCATTTGCTAAAGGTGCATATGTACAACATTTAAAGGGAGACCGCAAGTTTGAACAAATAATTGTTTGAAGACAACTTGGGTATCTCAAACTTTATTTAAATTAGTTCATCAAATTATTTACTAATTTAACAGTTGGTACCAACACAGGAAAATCCTGTGCCTAAATTTTTGCAAAGAACACAAGGACTTGATTGGACTGTTAAAAATGGCATCGCAACACTCAAAATAGATTTTCAAAACTTGTCGATCAAATGTAATTTTTTTACAAAAACAGGTTATTTTCACTTGAATTTTTTGAAATTTCCCTAAAAATAGCTGATCATTGATCGGCTATTATTTCGAGCGCTGGCATTGTGTAATGTTCTCAGACAAAGTAAAAGTTTAGCAAATTTGCAGCACACAAAAATGTTTGCCACAGACAGCTTTAATCTTCAAAACATTGCACCTTCTGTTAAGCTATGTCCAGTTATTATGATTTGGAGTGCAATCACTGCCAACAGTATTTAGTATATACATCAAAAGAAGGTTTGGGTAGTATTTATGTATAAAAAAATAATCTATTACAACAATAAGAATATACATTTGATAATTTTTTTTTTTTTAATTCTTCTGAAAACAATCTCTAGATATAAACGTATAGAAAACTTTAATAATTTAGACTACAATACATAGTAGAGTGCCAACCTAAATTTGAAGTAGATACATCTTCTATTGCAGATTTGGGTTGGCAGAGTAACAATATATACCTTTCTATTTAATTCTTAAAAAGCAGACTTGAATTAAGAGAACTTTACCAAAAAAAAAAAAAATGTCATTACCAACTGTTTTAAAATTCTGTCACAAAATAATGACTATTATTTTTAGAAAAAATTACTCAAAAATAAAAGAATAGTATTAAAAATATAAATTCTCATTTTCATTTAATAAAGTTTCATTGTTTATGCTTATTAGTCGAATTGAAAGTGCTTCCTCAAAAGTTATTTAGAAAAAAAAAATTTTTGGGTTTATGAACTGTATAAATTAGTTCATATTTCTTGCTTTTAATTTTTCTTGAAAAATTGTGAAAAAATTTGACATTTTTTTTCAAATTTGTCTTAAAACCATGTTTTATTATTCCTGAACAATCACAAATTTGTGGTATTTCTTTTTACTATTAACAAAATCTTAACTTTTATTTCCATTCAACCAATCAAAAACATTCAATTTTTTTCACTAAGATTTTGATGTTAATATTTTAAATTTTTGTTTTTTTAAACCTTATCATAAAAGTTCAACCCTTACCAACCCTTGGCAGTCAAATTTGATGGGCCAGATTATGGGATATCATATTAACATTAAAAAAAAAAAGCTAATCATCAATTGATGACTGCCTGTATTACATGACAAGTATTGAAATAAATAATTAAATAAAAAGATAAAATAATAACCTTTGTGAATATTAACGTGCTGTTCTAAATGAGGCTTTTGACGAAATCGTTTAAAACAAAATTCACACATCCATGGTTTTTCACCTGTATGTGATAACATGTGTCTTTGAACATTGCGTTTGGAAACAAACATCTTATTACAAATATCACAATGAAACTTTGAATTTGCATCAGGACCACTTACATTCTTTGTATTTAAAGTATCTGCAGTAATTGTTGTAAGTGTGCGTCTACTCGTAACATTAGGTTTTACATCTTCACTGCTCCATTTAGTCATACCTGGTTGAGAATTAATAATTTGAGTAAGTAACTCGGCTTGATCACTCATCTCAACTTCTTCTAAACTCTCTTCCTGCTCATTTTCACTATTTTCATTGTCTTGAACAGCATAGTAGGCTACTGTTGAAGACTGCTCAGGGAATGTTTCAATAATCTTTTGATTAGTGTGTTGAAGGCTATTTATTGTGATATTTGCACCAGAAAGTGTGCGAACAGTATTATGGTGAGTGCTATCATCTGCATTTTCACTCATGATCAGCGAAGGTGCTTCTGCAGTTAAATCATCCGTTGAATTTATATCAATGGATGAATCATTCTTGCACTTTTTAACAGATGTATTTATTATCACTTTAGAAGCCTTAAAAAAAAAAAAAATTTAATGCATTTTATATAAATACTTTTTTTTATACATTATTAAATTTAATTACTAATTTACTAAGTTTAGTATAGCTGAAATAAAACCCTGGGGTTCAAAGTAAAACTTTCATTATTTTTACCTAGACTTTGAATTCTTAGAGATCCTTAAATGCTGAAGAACTTCATAGAGAATATAAACTCCATAGAGAAAACAGAAGATATTAGGTCCTGAATTTTTGAACTTAGAGTTTTTATGTTAATAGGTGGACAAGGCTTAAAAAAAAAAATTCCTAAAGTTTTTTTATCTCTATAAAGTTTTGGAGATTAGAACTACTTCATATTAAAGTCCATACAAAAATAGGGAAAAATCTATATCAGAAATTCACATAAATCACAAAAACATTAAAGAAACACCTATACCAGTTGAAAGTTAACCCTTTGTGGACTGACAGGACTTATTTGTACCACTGCATTAACTACAATATTTCTCTTTAACCAGTTTTTTTTTTCCTATAATAACATTGTATAACTTTTCACATGGTTTTTAGTCATGTTTTAAAATTACATTTAATTTTTTAGAGCTTCTTTAATGTGTAACTAAATATTTGAACTTCAGTTAAAGTTTTAAAAAGGTTTGCATACACTACTTTGTTATGAAAATTAAAGTGGGACCAATAAGTCACATCAGGCGTTACGATCTAATATTTTTAAAGCCAAATATATTTTTTGTTTAGAATAATAAAGTGTAAATTAAGTGTAAATACAATCAAATAAGTCGTAAGATTTGATACAGTGCTATAGAAGCTGTTGAAATAATTTTACAAGAGCTTCTTTCAGGTGATTTTAGTGAAACTGAATAATCTGATTTTGATTCCCATATTGAAGATGTTATTATTGATCTTATTGAAATTGAACAGCGACTAATGAAAACTATATACTTCATTCAGATAATGAGTTGGCTGATAATGATACTGCCATTGAAAATAATAAAATAGATTCTAAAATTGAATAGGATATCGATGATAGGAGCTGGAAGAAGTAACAAAAAGATTTGATGTTAGCTCAAAAGAAAAGATTGAGTCAATACCACATTTTAAATGCCCCACTCGTAATTTTTTTGTGTGCATAAATGAAAAAATCAGTTTTTGAAATATCATAACATTTAGATAAACTTAATTGAAATGTATTTAATAACAAACATTTTGTTTTTTCTTTATTTAAATTTTTTTAAAAAAAAGCTTTTATCTGACAGGACATAATAGACCCACTTCAGTTTTCATGGTAACGATGGCCCTGATATATTGAAAAAATGTGTATTGTCTATTATTGGACCCTAACTAGTATATTTCAATTGTATATTTCATTAAATACTAGAGTTTTTCACCCTCCAATCTTAATGGGTAAATCAATTTATCAGAAAATGTACTTATATCTGAACTACTATCAGAAAATGTAGTATCACCTGATTACATTTTCTGATAGTAGTTCAGATAACCTGATAGTAGTTCACATAAACAACATACCTTATAGTAGTTCACATAAACAATTTGAGCCAATCAACAATAACTTTGAAAGGAAAGGCCTGTCTAAAACAGACTTGATAGTATTTGTATGGACAAATCAGCATTATTGCAGGGTTTTTTGATATTTAGATAAAAAAGATCATGGAGAAAATTATATGATTATGATTTTTTAGAAATTTGTTTTTTTATATATTAATTTATTCAAGCATTGTAACATTTTCTAGAACAATTGTTAAAAAAAGCGTTGCATTAGTCCAAATTTTTAAAACTTTTTAGCATATTGCTTTTCCTTCTATAAGAATACTAAAAATTACTGTATTTTTCATATTCTGTCACTTAAACTGGCAGGTTAAGCACTAGAGGTGACAACAGAGATAGTACTTGAACAATTTTTTAAATACCTGGAACCACTTATTTCTTTGCGAAATCTTTAGTATGTTTTATATTTTACATAATCATTTAGTACGCTGTAACTACATGTTTTTGTGATATCTTAAATTGTATAAAAATGTTATGAACCTTCGAAGTTTGTAATAAACGTACTTTCTATCATAGTCAACAAATTAACCTGATTTTTTGAGATAAAAAAAGAGTGTGGTCATAAGATTCAGGAGATAAATTAGTGAAAAGCAGATAGTGCAAACAGTTTTGTCTTATGGGGCCATCCATAATAGACGCCACCATTTTTTAGTCAATTTTTGACAACTCCCCCCTCCTTTGTCACCGGTTGTCCTTTTCCCCTATACCCCCTGGAAAAGGACGTCATAAAATCCTGACCCCCCTCCCTATTTTAACTCCAAAAAAATTTATTTCATCTTGCAATGATGATTGAATCTGCTGCTACACCTTTGAAAAATAAAATTAAAAATATTCTCATTAAACATTATCTTCTCAAAAACACATGTTTACGTAGTTTTCCATGTTAATTAAAATAAAATAAAAAATCTATAAAGTGACGTCCTTTTCTGACAACCTCCCCCCTCCCTTTATCCTTTTTTGTCTTTTTTAACTCGACCCCCTCCCCCCCTATTTGGATGACGTCCTTTATGGATGGCCCCTATCCTTAGAAAAAGGAAAAATTTTAAAATTTTAATTTTGTTTGGGATAAGGCATCAAAATTAAATGGTTAGAATGTTGGTGTTGACCAATAGTGTAAATATGGATACTGCAAAACAATGTCTCTGGAAACCAAACATCTTTATCATGCTGGAATAAAGGAATAATTATTGCAACAAGTATTATACAATGTAACATTTTATAATAACAAATGAACACAGTATTAAAAAAAGTTATAACAAATAAGACTATTTAAAGCAATTTTTGGCAACTACTTACACATTACATAATTAGATTAAAACAACTGACCACAGAACATATTGTCATTTATAGGCTAAATAATTAACATTCTTATGATACTTTGAATACAAACCAGGGATGTGGAGTCTTAAAAGGACTCTGGCTTTATATCTCTATTTTTTCCTGGTCTCTGGTGTCCAAAAGCTCTGAACATATTGGTTGACTTATGATCTGCTATAAGAAAAAAAAATCATATTATTTAATGGATTGGAACTTATTGTTTTTAAGCCTGAAGCCCCAGAATCCTTGCCGTCATTATATCTGAGGACTTCAGGTTTAAAAAATTGATTGTTCTAACCTAAAAGTCTTGATTTTATTACCAACAGTAGTTCATAAGCTTATTTATATTTTTAGAGCTCCAGGATACCAAAAACTATAAAGTATTCTTTTTGTGATTTTAAAATATAGAGTCCTTTTTAGGACTCTGCATCCCTGATAAAAGCAATTTTTTAAGTACCTGGAACCAGTCATTTCTTTGCAGTATCCTTTGTACATTATTATTTTTATTTTTTACATAATTATTAAGTAGCTGTTATTTTCACTTTATTTATATAAACTTGATAATAAATGTAAATTTAGTCTTACATTTGATAAGCATACTTAATTAAAAAACAGAAGATATATGAACTTAAATCTACATCATAATGAAGGATTTCAATCGTTTGGAACGATAAGAACCCAAGATACAATCCCAGCAACAAAAGCAATTAAATTGATCAGTGATAAGCTTAATTCATTCGAATTAAATTAGAACAAAGACATTGTAGCTTCTGTTACTGATGGAGCTAGCTTAATGAAAAAAATTGGTCACGACACTAAACCTGAACATCAAATTAGTTACAACCAGGCTACTCATTTATGTGTGATTGATGTGCTCTGTGCAAAAAACATGGTTCTGATAAAAACCATGTTGATGGTAATCAACAATTAATTTAAGATGGGACTAAGATGGGACTGAAGTTGGTGATAATTTTCAAACTTTTCATGAAGTTAGTGAAGATTCTATTCTATTATTGAAACTTGAATATCAAGAAACTGTGGCAAAAATAAGATTATTGGTTAAAAATATTTCCTAAATCACCAGTGAGCAATGATGATGAACTTTAACCAAATATAATTGAAATGTTTGAAAAGAAAAAACTTTGTTTTGTGCTTCAAGGACAAGATGGAACAGCACTATTGATATGCTTGAACGTTTTTTGGATGTGCAAACAGAAAGAAAAATAGTTCTGATTGGTATGAATATTGATTTTCCTTCAACTAAAAATAAGCTTGTCATAAATGAACTTTGTGTTGCTTTAAAACCACTAAAATTGTCCATTAATACTCTTTCAAAAGGAGAGGCTGATCTTTTGTATTCTGAAACTGTGATTGAATTTAAAAAAAAAAAACTTCATGAAGCTCATACACCTGTAAGTCAACTTGTTAAACAGATATTTGAATATAGAACAATTGAAAGAAGAAACATTCATTTAATTTATCTCATGAAATACTTTTCTAATGTCTAAAATAAAGATGACCAATGTGGCAACAAAATTAAAAAAAAAAAAAAAGATTACTAATCTTGCTACTAGTCTCATTCAGGGATTATTTCAGCCATCTGACGATAGCTCTGATGTTGACAAGGAAGTAAATAGTATAACTGATAATATAATTTGATATTCAAACAAAATCTGGTTAACCGGATTTTGTTCAAATATCCAATATCTATTTTCGAATAATAAAAACCAACTTAAAAATTTTACGAAAAATTATAGAAAGTAACAACGTAATTATGACGATTATTGTTTGATAAATGTTAATTTATCAAAGATTATAATATATTTCTTTTATTAATTTAAATGTTAATTTAATCAGTTTTGTTTGATAATATATTCTTAAAACAATTTATAATAAAAATCTCAAAGATTTATTTATTACTTTTACAACTCAAGCAGTACATTTTTAAAAAAGTTTCTTCAGAATATTCTGGAACTCTAATTCACTTACTCAGCGTATTTTTTGAACCAATAGAATTTGTTTATTCATAGATTTGGCAGTATTTAGTGTTAGCAAATATTCTTTATATTATCTTTCCGCAACAAGTTGTTTTGAGTACATTCAAGTTTATCTATGTTTCCAACTATGCCCGCATAACAATGAGTTTTTAAAAAACACGCTAAAAAAAAATTTACTTCATAATATCTCATTTTTCCAAATCAAATGTTTTTATATGAGAATGATTTTAAAACATCCGCTGATATTAAAACATTTAAACTATACTTGTACATTATTCCTACCTTTTTTAATTATGTAATTAAAAAGGTATATTATAATATAATATAAAAAATATATATCTTTTTCCATGTTTTGTTATAAATATATAATATAGGACTGTATTCACTAACTGTCTTGAAAATGTACACTTTAACATTAATTTTTAAAAAATTAGTTTAAAATGATACGTTCGTTGAAATTAAGAAGATCCTGTATTCAGAAAGCGTCACTAATTTACCAAATAGTCGGTTAACCGCAAATTGATGAGAACTATTATTCGGTTTTTGAAACGGATAACCGGAGAAATCACTCTAATAATGTAAAACGAAAAAATCTGAAAGTAAATGAGTTAAATTTAGCTCAACAAACCAAACTTTTTATTGAACAATCAGACTCCGATATTGATCATCAGGAAATTGGAACAAATCTTTTACAAAAGGAAATGTCTGTTTTTGAAGCTAGCAAAGTTAGGTCCAAGTATTTAGTTATTACTTTTCTAAGGTCTTCAAACAATTCCTCCTACTGGAGAAGCTGAAGGAAGCTGAAGGAGCTTTTTCTAGACTTGGATTTTTTGCTATTAAAATAAAAAGTTCTTTAAATGAGGAAACTTTAGATGCACTAACTTTTTTAAAGCAAACTATGAAAAGTACTCATTGATGTTATTTACTTTTATCCTAATAAATACTTTTACGCATACTTTGTATGACTTTTGTCTGGTTAAACATAACTAAAATAAAAAATTCCAAATAGTTCAAACTTTTTTTCGTAATAGTTTGAACATGATCAGGCTCGAACTTTAAAAAAAAGGTTTTAACTGGAAGCCCTAAAATAAAAATCAAAAAAATTAAAACTCAAAGCACAAATTACTTTTTTTTTACTTTTTTAATTGCGTTTGAGAAAAAATTACTTTAAAACTTATGTTTTGAAACACTTAACTAAAGGTTATGCAAAACGCTTTTACATTAAGTAACAAATTACTTCTAATGATTGTTTAATAAATGAACAAATTTTATTTAAATTATTAAAAAGTGTTATAATATTTTTAAATTTTAAAAACATTTATTTTTTCCAAAAAATTGCAAAAAAATAAAAATAAATAAATAAAAACATAACAAAATACTTCAATACATTTAAATTAATCAACAAAATACATGCTTATATAAGTAAATAAAGTTAATTTATATTCTATAATTTACACTCCTTTTGTGCTACACTCATTTTGTGCAACACTCATTTTGTGCAACTAGTCACAAAAAAGTTTTGAACTTATTCATAACTTAAAGTAACTTTAAATAAAGTTTTTTTTAAAAATAATTGCCTTAAAGATTTTTAGAAAGATATTGAAAAATAGTTTCAAACATTTAAATTTATCATAAAAAATATATGGCTACATAAAAAAGATTTATGTTTAATTCCTTTTTTTTATTAACACAAACAACGTTTATTTTAAACAATCGTTATAAATAATTTTTTTATTTGTTGATAGCTTATAGTTGAATAGCATAATCCTAAGATAATCTCACAATAATTACTATTACTATAATATTGGCAAGCAACAAAGTCAAATTTTTACTTCTGCTTAATGCTTTTCTTATATAATAGACACTCCAAGAAGACCTGATGTCTTGTTTTAGAGTATCACAGAATAGTTTTTATGCAGAAAGTTGCAGGTTGATGTAACTTTAGATTTTATGGCTAGAGCCAGTATTGAACTTTGTAACTTTCTTTTTCAAGACCATTGTGATATTTTTATTTGCAATTAGGTGGTAGCAAGGCTATAGTAACCTTATAAGTCGGATTGTTAGATTTAACAGCTTGCAATGTTTATTTAAAAAATGAATATTGGCCTTCATCTTCCATATTTATAAAAAATATCTAATACTTAGAATGCATGGCAAGATGTTGCTGATGCCTCTACTATCAAAAATTTAGATAAAAACAAAATCAAATAAAGAAATAATAAATGAAATGTGAATTAAAATTGAGAAATAAAAATCTGCAAGTTTTTACTGAAAACTCTTCATGTTAATAAAACTCTTCATGTTAATAAAACTCTTCATGTTAATAAAACTAATATAAAATACATTTATAATAATACAAAAAAAATATTTTTTTAATGCAGACGTTAAAATCTCAAAAAAAGCTAAACTATAAAAAATATTGAAAATGATAAGCATAATACAAAGCGAAGAAGTACCTGTGTTGTGCTGAACCCTGCTCCTTGCAAAGACTCGCTAGTAGTTATACTGCTAACTGGTGATGTGTATGCTATCTAAAAAAAACAGAATTAAAAAAAATTATACGCTATGAGATTCAGCTAGCATTTATACATAAAAACTATATTTCAAAAATAATATATTTTTTTCTACTTTTTTTTAATCTTAAAGCAAATAATATTAAACCATACTTGGTCTATTTTTCATGATCACACTATTCTAAAATAATTTTTTGAAAAACAACTTGACACTTGTACTAATGTAGGAAATTAGTAAATTACAGTTAATAGTAATGTAAATAAAGTAGGAATGCCTCCTCATCCCTGCTTTAATCCCAAAAAGGACTCTGGATTTGAAAGTCACAAAAAGATTACTTCTTCCTATTTTTTGTATCCAGGAACTCTAATAATATAAAAAACGCTTATGGACTTCTATTGGTAAAAAAATTAAGACTTTTAGGTTAGAGGAACAATCACTTTTTAAACCTGGAGTCTTTAGGTATAATGGCTGCAAGATATATATATATATACACAGGCCTTGCGATAAAACGTCGGGCGATGTGAATTTTACGTCGTCCAAGAGCGATCTTGCGTGTAGCTAGGGCTATTTGCGTCGAGCAAAAAAATTTTTGTTTGAGTATATTTAAAGATATTTTAGAGCGCAATTTTAATGAAGGAATTTACGATTATTTTAACATTAAATAAAGTATTTTAAAAACCGCATGCAGTTGATATAAAAGTCTGATTTGCAAAAAAATTAAATATGCTCATTATTTACAAGTAGAAAAATTTAGATTTTGAAAAAAAGTTTAAATCTTTTTAAGCTAACATTTTAATAAAATTGTTCAGCAATAGCAAAGTTATCAATAAAATTGAACAAAAATACTTGCTTTTAGTTTTAGATTTTTAACTTAAATAATTATTTTATGGGGGTTTGTTAGGTTTTAAAATTATTCTATAGATTTAAAAATATTTATTAACTGTTAAATGTATTTAAAGTATTTAAAAGTAATTTTGAGGAAACATTTTAAAAATTGGTAAGCGTAAATTAAAAAAAAATAAAAGGAATAATATTAAAACGTATTCTACTTGATTGAATAAAAAAGAACAGTTATTAAAATTTTTGTAAAAGTAACTCAAAAAAAATTACTTAAATAATAACAATCGCTTTTTTGTTAAAAGTTACCGAAACTCAACGAAGCGTGCTTAATTCTAACATTTTATTTTATTTTACTAGAAATAAAATTCCTTTTAAACATTAAAAATCTATTCAAAACGTTTGTTAAAGTTTTTTAGTAATACGAGTGATTGTGCTTATCAACCGCTTTATGAAAATAAATAAAAATAAACAAAAAAATATTATATAAAATCGCTGGTAAAAATATTAGCTTTTGCACAGTTTTTAATCGTACAATATCAAAATTTCCAGTTTATTACTCGCTGACTTTTTAAAAAGAAAAAATAATTATTTGAAAAACTTTAAACTACATATTTGAGAAAAAAAAAAAATCAAATATTAGCATATCTTATAATCTTTTTTAAATGTTTAGTTATGTTTTTTAATTGTTTAGTATAGACAAAACGTGTCAAACGTCGAGAAAATAAACAAATGTTTTTACATTTTAAAAAACGAAACATTTCAAAACATTTTTAAATGATAACATTTCTACATTAATGATTTAAATATAGTCATAATATAAGATATTATGTATATTATGACTATGATTTAAAGTAGTTTTGCGGTAATTAAGTAAATTGGTGCAGTTAATGTCGATAAATATGAGAAGCAAATAAAAAGAATTTAATGACGTCAAAAATCACGTTGTGCTTATGCGTCGGGCAGTTTTTATTCATTGCTAGGCCTGATATATATATATATATATATATATATATATATATATATATATATATATATATATATATATATATATATATATATATATATATATATATAAGGGTATATATATATATAAGGGTATATATATATATATATATATATATATATATATATATATATATAAGGGTGTATATATATATATATATATATATATATATATATATATATATATATATATATATATATAAGGGTATATTATATATATATAAGGGTATATATATATATATAAGGGTATATATATATATATATATATATATATATATATATATATATATATATATATATATATATATATATATATATATATATATATAATATATATATATATATATACTCTTGCATGTCTCTTGCGTGGCATCAAAAAATATTTCCCATAAACTGTAGTTTTAAAGAGCGCGTTAATAAACCAGACCAGAAAAAGTTTTAAAAATTAAATTTTTTTTTTTAATTGATAGACTGCCTGGCCAAACCAAACCCTCAGTCGATGTAGCAGCACTCTCTTGCGAGTCAGGCTATTTGTCAGTCGTTGTAGCAGCACTCCCTTGCGAGTCAGGCTATTTGTCAGTCGATGTAGCAGCATTCCCTTGCGAATCAGGCTATTTGTCAGTCGATGTAGCAGCACTCCGTTGCGAGTCAGGCTATTTGTCAGTCGATTTAGCAGCACTCCGTTGCGAGTCAGGCTATTTGTCAGTCGATGTAGCAGCACTCCATTGCGAGTCAGGCTATAAGATAGTCGATGTAGCAACATTTACGCATGTTTTAAAAATGTTTTTTTATTAAATCAATAACAAAAACACCACTAATTAAAAAAAACTTTCTAGTTGTTATAATTGCGGTTTTTTAAAAATTTTTTAAAAAACAATTAAATTTAATCTACTTCCGCATAAATTAACTGCTTTGACATTTCGATGACAATCAAAAACAGCTTAAGAGACGAGGTAATTAAAATTGTAGTCGTAAGAGACTTTTTTTACATTAAAACGCTCTTTCGACTACACTATAAGGGTATATATATATATATATATATATATATATATATATATATATATATATATATATATATATATATATATATATATATATATATATATATATATATATATAAGGGTATATATATATATATAAGGGTATATATATATATATATATATATATATATATATATATATATATATATATATATATATATATATATATATAAGGGTATATATATATATATAAGGGTATATATATATATATATATATATATATATATATATATATATATATATATATATAAGGGTATATATATATATATATATAAGGGTATATATATATATATATAAGGGTATATATATATATATATATATAAGGGTATATATATATATATATATATATATATATATATATATATATATATATATATATATATATATATATATATATATATATATAAGGGTATATATACATATATATATAAGGGTATATATATATATATATATATATATATATATATATATAAATATATATATATATAAGGGTATATATATATATATATATAAATATATATATATATATAAGGGTATATATATATATATATATATAAATATATATATATAAGGGTATATATATATATATATATATATATATATATATATATATATATATATATATATATATTATATATATATATATTTATATATATATATATATATATATATATATAGATATATATATATATATATATATATAGATATATATATATATATATATATATATATATATATATATATATTTATATATATATATATATATATATATATAGATATATATATATATATATATATATATATATATATATATATATATATATATATATATATATATATATATATATATATATATATATATATATATATATATAAGGGTAGGTTGATTTTAGCTTTTTTATTTTAATTTTAAGTTGCGTAATGTTGCAGTTACTGTGTCTAGATTAGAAATGAGGTTTTGCAAAATGTCAAGTATCAAGGTTTAAAAATAATTTGCAGAATTACATTTCAAGTCTTAATTTTAGACTAGTTTTGTTAGATAGTTAATTTGAAACATTGAAATATTTTATTCTAAGTCATTTTAAAATATCTTGTTTCCAACTTTTTTTTTTAAAAAAGCAGGTTTTTAATAAGTTAAAAGTTTTTTACTAAGTTTTGATATTTTATGGTTTTTTGTTGCTTTAGCCCCCACTAAAAAGTTACGCAATGGCCCATGACTTTAAGTGTTATACTTTAATACAGTTTACATTAACAAGCTACAATTACACAGATGAAAAGTGAAATAATGGTGGCCTATGTGAATTATCAATGACAGATCCAAGCACTTTTAGACAGGTTACTCAGTACAACTACTATCCCATATAAATCTAAATGCAGATATTGTATTAGTGACTCAGCAAATTAGCAATAATCAATTTGCCTGCAGCAAACCCAGGTTACTGAAAAATCTATTAATAGGAAAGTAATATTGGAAAATATAGAAAAATATAGAAAATATAGAAAGATCTTCTCGTCCTTGTTAAGGATATTAATCGCAAGCACGGAAAAGCAAGCACTAAAAAATATCTTGATGCAAACTTGGACAAACTTTTTGATATTTCTCCGTGTTCCTGTTCATTAGATGTGTTTTTTCCTGAAGTGACAGAAAGTTTTATGCGATAATAATTGCAACAAAGAACATATTGTAGGCTTTTGCTCTCAAAGTAATAAAGTACCTTTTGAAGATAGAGCTTATCTTCGTGATCAGAGAAAAAAAATTGGTTCAAAAGGTGCATATCAACATTCTTCCAATACTAGATTATTAG
The DNA here is from genome assembly GCF_022113875.1 of Hydra vulgaris. NCBI lineage: Eukaryota > Metazoa > Cnidaria > Hydrozoa > Anthoathecata > Hydridae > Hydra > Hydra vulgaris. The sequence goes on along the minus strand of NC_061162.1, from coordinate 24,832,665 downwards.
TCAAAAAGATTTATTTGGTTTATCCAATATCGAGGTAAATATTTTATAAATACATGAAATATTCGTAGTTAATGAAACAAAAACCATTTTATGTTATTAATTTTTTTAGGATGAAGGTGAATGAAAACCAATAAATAATCCTAATGGAAAATACAACTTGCTTAAACTTCCAAGATTTGCAATCAAACTAGTCAGAAACAAGTGTTTGTCAAACATAGGTGCATTCCTTACAAATGCTTAACTATTTTACATTAAACATCTCCTGAAAAATGATGTTAATATAAAAGATTGATTGACAAATGCAAATTAGGTAGGGCCAAGTCTTAGGTAAAAATCGTTAGTGAAGATGTGGACAAAAAAAAAACAGTAAATTTGTCTTGGGGTTGATAGCAAGCTTGAACAGATAACTAAAACAAATAAAATAATAAACTCACCTTAAGGAGAAGTACTAAAGCAATGCATTGAACCTAAACATCACCTCACATTTACTTATGAAGATGGAAAATCGAGTGGAAATTATTTGACTCATAGGACGATTCCTGTCACTTGTGCTACAGTCTTAGCTCTTGCTACCGAAACATTCAGTATTTTATAAGAACATAACACTATACAAGCTGTTTTTCTTAATAATACTTCTACCAATACTGGACCAATAAGTGGCTTAGTGGTAAAACTGAGTTTTTAAAAAGAAAACTACACTTTACATCAAAATGAGCTTCCGATATGAGCTCTTTTTATATAACTTTTTAGTTGCGATCAAAGACTGTTTGAATATTGCAAAGGAATAGGCTTTGGTAAAATTTCTGATAAATGGACTGCCTATAAAAATTGGACCGCTTAACCATGCAAGGTGGTCAACTCTGGCTATTCATCTTCTCTGTTTGTACAATCAACCAACTGTTTCTTTAAAAAACTTGTATTGTTCAGGTTTATGCTCCAGCGTGGTTCGAAATAAAAAATCTTCAAATTTCATGAATCCCTGCACCTTATTTTTTCTACTATTACTAGAATAAATAATCTCCTCTTTGATGATGTTACCCTTATTGTTAAAATAAAAGCATTAAAAACAATTCATTTTTGCCTAAAACCTGAAAATATTCTTTTTTTAGTTATTTTTATGCTGTGGGACATAAAAAAGGCCACCAAAATAAAATAGCCCCCAACCCTAAAAAGACCAACAAGATTTAACCAATAAAACTAACGCTAGATGATTTATTTATAAATAAAAATTTTTTTTCAATAACTGTTTTAAGCTTCGCATAACTTCGTGAAACAATATTGTCTAATGTTGGATATAGCTCCTTAACTTGTAGTTTTGTTGAGCTCTCTTTTTATGGGATGCGTCATTTCTGTTTGTAAAGTGCTTGCCCACGATGCTTCTACACAGCAAAGGTTTAAAGCAAATGGCTTTAAAACAGTTTTCTAGTTTTATAGCTAAGATTTGGTCCCATTAAATCAAAACATTACTGAAGAGTCCTTGAGAACAAAACAATATTGTTTAATGTTACTCTCGGGTCCTCTATACAAGGGAGGGGGTTGAAATGAAAGGGTGAGTGAGAATTTTATTCCAGATCTAAAAAAGGGATAAATGAACGGGAGAGGGGGTGGAATTTACACTGAAAGTTTTAATATTTATCAGTTACTAGTATTACTATATAGTACAAGCCTTGTTAAGAATCGTTACGCAGCTCGCATTTTACCTGTGAAAAGGCGATTTGCCTACGCGTTCAGCAGTTTTGCGTTATGCAAAAACTTAAATCTTTTAGAATATTTAAATTTAAAATTTGACCGTTTATGTGACGTTTATTCAGAAGAAAATTAAAAGCATTTAACCGCAATTGTAAACTAATAGATTTTTTGTTAAAGAAAAATTTGTTTAATTATTTTTATTGTTGTTGTTGTTAGAAATTAGTTAAAAAAAAATAAGTGTTTTAAGTTTAAACTTTTTATCATATTTAATATTAAGTTTTATATTTCATAAGTTTAAAAACAATCAAATTTAAAAAGAAATATTTTCAATTTATTTTATTAAATTTAAATATTTTTTTATTAATTATAGTTTTTAGTAAATAAATTTATTAAATTTAATTAAAATTCTTTCATTTAATTTTAAAACAGAGCATTTTAAAACTTTTTAATTTTAAAATGCTTCGTTTTTTTTTATGATAAAATTTCCAAAATAAAAAAAGATTTAATAAAATTAATTCAAGTTACTTTAAAATGTTCGTATTACATATAACTTTATTTTAATTTTAGTTAAGTTTCAGGTAAGTTCCAAATACTGGTCTGAATAATGCACATTATTTTCCAGTTTTTATTTTTCCATTATTTTACAGTTTCATTCATTATTTACAGAAGCGCATTATTCATTTTATAACTACAAGTTAATAAATGACGTCAATACTTTTAAACTCGAGTTATAAATGTTATGTTTGGGTTTTCCCTTTGCCGTTTGCCGAAGAAGTTTTTTTATAAAACAAACCAAAATTCAAACCTATTAAAAATAATGCGATCAGTAAATAAACTCTTTAAAAGCCCAACTTATCTTTATTTTATTTTAAAAACAAAACTAGTAATAGAGCTATAAATATAAGATACATAAATTTCAAAATTATAATGATATTTGTTAAAAACAAATTCTGCTTATAACATCTTAAAACCGAAAAGACTATATATTTTTTTTGGATTGAGTAAAAAAATATTAGGTTTCACTGTACATAAAAATAAAATATTTTAATGGAAATAAAAAAAAAAAAAAAAGCAGTTAATTTCGTTTCTTTACAACATTTATTTTATCAAAACCAGTTAGTGCAAACGTTTGTTTTAAAAGGGGAAAACCCAATCTATGCGTTTAGTTATAAGTACATTTAAGTCCCTTTAAGAAAATCAACCATAAACAAGTGTTAAATTTGATTTATTTAAAAAAAAAATATTAAAAAAAAAACAACCATAAAACGAATGTTTAAAAGCAAAAAAATTAAGTTTAAATAAGTATAAGATTTTAATACAAGAAGACTTTTTTCTTAATCAACATTGAAATTTTTTTTTTTTATAACAACATTGTTCAATTTAAAGCTATTTTGTTTCAAAGACTAACAATAGTTTTTAATGTCATTTTAAATTTAATTACAATGAAGTAAAAACGCAACTGACGTAATTTAACTTTTAACAATGTAAATATCTTTATTGAGTAAAGTTACATTTATTCGTGTTTCGCTTTTCCGTTATGCAGCGAAATCTCGTAACAAGGCCTGTAGTATATAGTATTACTATATTTTTAATACTTAAAGCAGATTTTCACTTAATTATTTTTTTTTATTACAAAATATTTTTTGTTGACAACAAGTAAAAATTATTAAATGGGGTCTTAATAAGTTTAGGGTAGGTGGGTAAATTTTCGAAAACTTAGTTAATAAACCCCTCCCCTTCTATTAAGGACTCAAGAGCACATACATACATACATACATACATGTATGTAAGTATATGCATGTTCTGTCAGGACCTCTGGCGCAGTGCTTGTTCACCTGCGAGATACTATATATGTATCTTTGTGTTTTTGGTATTATTAAACTTCTTGGATATTTATTTCATAATTACAAACTATTTCATAATTTACAAACGTTGACAATTTAAAACATTTATTTTTGTAAACAAATATTAGTTCAAAACATTTAGAACCTATGTAAATGTGGCTCAGAGAATAGAGTTATAGTATTAAAATAATAGTTCGTTTAATAGTATATTCTTAAAACAATTTATGATATAAATCTCAAAGAAAACATAACAAAGCTCAAATAATACAATTTTTAAAAATATTTCAACAGAATACTCAAGAACATTTGGTTAGTATTTTTTGAATATTCTAGAAATTTCGGTTAGTATTTTTTGAACTAATAGAATTGTTTTGCTCGTAGATTTGGCAGGTTTTTTGTGTTCGCGAATATTCTTTTTTTTATTTTTCTGCACAAAGATATTTAAGAACATTCAAGTTTATGTATGCTTCCATGTATGTCCGTAAAACAAAATTTTTTAAAATTCACAATAAATAATGAATTTAATAACTTTATTATTTTGTGGCAAACATGGAAAGATACATAAACTTAAATGTTTTCAAAACGACTAAAAAATCTGTCTGGTTCTTTGCAACTGAATATAATTTCTGTGGTCAATTATCGAGTGCAATCGTACCCACTTCATGACTAAGCCTGCTACTGCAATATTACACAATATGCAGAATTAAAATTGACCTACCCTAATATATATATATATATATATATATATATATATATATATATATATATATATATATATATATATATATATATATATATATATATATATATATATATATATATATATATATATATATATATATATATAAATATATATATATATATCAGGCCTTGCGATGAATAAGAACTGCGCGACGCATAAGCACGACGTGATTTTTGACGTCATTAAATTCTTTTTATTTGCTTTTCATATTTATCTACATTAACTGCACCAATTTACTTAATTACCGCAAAACTACTTTAAATCGTTTATGTAGAAATGTTATTATTTTAAAATGTTTTGGAATGTTTCGTTTTTTAAAATGTAAAAACATTTGTTTATTTTCTCGACGTTTGTCACGTTTTGTCTATACTAAACGAATAAAAAAAATAACTTAAATTTAAAAAAGATTATAAAATATGCTAATATTTGATTTTTTTTTTTCTTAAATATGTAATTTAAAGTTTTTTAAATAATTATTTTTTCTTTTTAAAAAGTCAGCGAGTAATAAACTGGAAATTTTGATATTGTACGATTAAAAACTGTGCAATAGCTAACATTTTTACAAGCGATTTTATATAATATTTTTATTTATTTATTTTTATTTATTTTCATAAAGCGGTTGATAAGCACAATCACTCCAAGGGTTGAATTAACGCATTGCGAATTGCGGTATCTGTTAAATTATCTGGTCTTCAAAGTTTCAGTTTATGGAAAACCACGAAATTTACGGAATAGGCGAATAAACTTTAACTTGTTAGTGAAAATGTTATGAAAAACAAAACAATAAATTTATGACTACAAAAGTAATAACACTACAGTGTTGTTACTTTTATAACACTCTTTTAAGTTACATTTATAGTTTACTGTTTGATCAAACAACACATAATCAAGCTATTATAAATAAAAATGATTTAGTTAAGTAATTCCAAACTTTAATTAAAGTAGTAATGCATCTAGAAAAAATACAACGGATATTTAAACAATGTTAAAAACCTAAGCAACTTTTACGAATACATAATTTTATAAACAGTTTAGCATTTCTAAACATCTTACTAACGGTCCGGAAAAAACGCGCGTTCACTTTAAAATCAACCAATGCAAACACTGGTAATTTACTTCTTAGGATAAATCTATATTAAAAGGGGAGGGGTGAGGAGGCTATAAACTTAAATTTTGTTTTATTATTTAATCAATTAAATCATAATAAAAGTAAAGACAAAAAAATTATATTTCTATTTATACTTCTTTATAACTAAAATTTATTAAATTGAACACCTCTGTTTTTAGTTTTAAGTAAATGTCAGTACTACTCTCAGTGGTGAAACTGCGGGGGGGGGGGGGGGGGGGGAAGAAAGGGGGAGGAGTAGCAGTCAAAAAGTGTTCTATTTTTAAGCTAATTTTAGGTTGCATGGGCAATGTGGGGCTCATTTTGAAAATTGTGAAATTAAAGCATTTTTATTACAATATAAAGTAGTCGTTGATTGAAGAAGTTGTTGAATTAAGGAGTTTCATTTAAATATAAATTCATGGGTTGAATTAAAAGGTTATATTTAAGATGCTTAGATTTATTATTATTTTGTTGTTCTGGTTACTGAATAGCGTAGGATGTATGTAGGAGTTACCGCAACATATTTTTTATAGCAAGTAACCATGGCATTTAAAAAATCCTTAACTAAAGTTTCTATAGTTCATGTCTTTTATAATTGTTCAATAAGGTCAAGATATTTAAAAATTGACGTTTAAACACTTTTAAATGTGTTTTAACCTCAGTGTAATAGTATAAATAATTATTATTTTGCCTCAATGAATGACTTCAAGGTTATTCTTCAAAGATTTGCGTGATTTACAAGAAGTATTAATAATAAAAAAAACATGGCGTCTTTGTTGTTGTCAAAAACTAAAGATAATCATTGCAAGTTAAGTACATTTCTAAAATGGGAAAAAGAATTTAATTTTAAGTTTGAGTACGATGTTAATGGCACTGACGTTGTGAGATTGCGGTGTTCGTTGTGCAAACAATATGAAACTCAAATTAAAAACATTAAAACATTTTCTATTGCATGGATTCGCCCCGGAACTCCATCCATTAAAAAAGACAGTGTAAGAAGTCACTGTAATACTCTTCAACATAAAGAGGCACATCGGATTGATTATCGGAGTAAATTGGGTTTGGGTGGTTACCAAAAAAGTGTCGTCAAAAAAACTCTTACCCCCGTTGATCCTTGTGGAAAGTATCAACGAAAAATTGATGAAAAAGATCGCGACTCACTCCAAAAGAAATTTAACGCAGTTTATTACTTGGCAAAAAAAGATTGCCCATTTACTGATTTCCCTGATTTATTAGAGTTATTAAAAAAAAATGGTGTTCAAAATCTTGGTGAAAGTTACGCAACTAATAAAGCCGCTGGTATTTTCACGGATTACATTGGTGAAATAGCTAAAGATCTTTTCAAAAAAGACTTTATAAAAGCAAGATATTATTCTGTATTAAGTGACGGCAGTTGCGATAGTGCTACAATTGAACAAGAATTAGTGTATGTGTTGTATTTGCGAGAAGGTAGTCCGTGTGTGAAACTTTTATCAGTCGAAAGTCCTGATAATGGTAATGCTAGTGGTTTAAAAAACTGCCTTAAACAATCGTTTGAAAGAGTTGGTATATCTGATATGTCCAAAAAACTTGTAGGGTTAAACGTGGATGGAGCAAGCGTAAATCTTGGTATTCACTCAGGTTTAGGAGCTTTATTAAAGTTAGATTCTCCTTGGCTTCAAGTAATCCATTGTTTCAACCATCGTCTTGAGCTTGCCTTAAAAGATGCTTTTGAAAAAACTGCAGCATTTGAAATTTGCGAAACCTTCTTGTTAAATTTACATTCTCTTTATGAACAATCTCCAAAATGTTTAAGAGAATTAAAACTTATATCGGAAGCTTGGGAAACATCAATCCCTAAGCCTGCAAAATCGTACGGTACACGTTGGCTTGACCACAAATGGAATGCAATGAACATCGCTTTAGAAAACTATGGTGCATATATTTCGCATTTAGAGTCTCTCAGCCAAACAGACTCCCAGCCTTCAAAGCGAGCTGAATTAAAAGGGATTTCTTCGATTGTGGAAAAAAGCCTCTCTTGTGATACATTTATCTGTTTATTTAGACGTTCTAGCTCCGTTAAGACGCTTAAGTATTGCCTTCCAGCAAGATTTACACGATCCAGTCAAAACAGTCCGCAGGGTACAGCAATTTAATTTGACAATGGCGAAACTTCGTATTATTTTGAGTAATTCCGTCGACAAAATGTGTACAGAGCAAACGATTTTAACGAATTACAAGAAATTAATTGGCAACGTAACTGAAAAGGATGGTAATTTTATTTATCAAAACATTATTCTACAAAATTTTAATAAATCTAATTCGTTGGTGCAACGACTTTATAATGATACTATAACTAGTATTACAAATTGTATGGATTTCCGTTTTAAAGATATAACGTTTTCTCCTTTATTTCAAAATTTAATTGTTCTGCTTGACGTATCTTTTTGGCCCGTAAACCCTGATTGTATATTTGGAGATAAAGAAATAGCGGAAATTGTAATATATTTTAACGAACTTTTAAAAAACGGAGGATGTGATACCAACAAAATTAGCATTGAGTGGATTATCTTAAAGAGTTATATATTTCCGATGTTACGTAATTCAGGAGGTGAAACTTATTTTAAATTTTGGAAAAAAATATTTTAGACAGATATAATTATTGCAGAATGTCGAAATATATTAGAAGTCTTTGAGTTGCTTCTGCTTTGTCCATTTACAAACGCTAAAGTTGAACGTATGTTTTCCCGTGTTAATCGAGTAAAATCTGATTGGAGAAATAAATTATCACGTGATCGACTTGAATGTCTTTTACGAATCGGAGAAGGATACAGTTTGAATAAATTTGACCCAAACCCTGCTCTGGATGCTTGGTATCAAGATAAAATAAGAAGACTTAGTGCTGCACCTCATCGCTACCCAGATAAACGAAGAAAATTATCTGCAGCAAAATCTTCCATTGATCTATCTGTATTAACAATATCAGATTTTGAAAGAGAAAGCGATAGTTCTAACCCTGATGTCTAACTTTTATTTTTATGGATGTCTTTTTTCTTTTGTAATAACTTTACTTAATAGACCTTTTACAATTAAATTTCTTTGGGACACTCTTTCAAGTCCCTCTGTAATCTAGTGGTACGAAGGACTTGCATATATTTTTTAAATGCATGGTTTAATAGCCAGCACTTTATATTATAAACCACGAATTTTTTAACAAATTTTTAGTAACTTTTAGTTATAAAAAAGTATACTTTAAAATATATATTTTTATCTTTACTTTTATTACTATTTAATTAACTAATTAGTAAAAAAAAATTATAGCCCCCTCCCCTTATAACCTCCCTCCTGGTAAGTACATTACCAGTGTTTTCATTAGTTGATTTTAAAGTTGCCCCCCCCCCCCCCCCCGCAGTTTCGCCACTGAGAGTAGTACTGACATTTACTTAAAACTAAAAACAGAGGTGTTCAATTTAATAAATTTTAGTTATAAAGAAGTATAAATAGAAATATAATTTTTTTGTCTTTACTTTTATTATGATTTAATTGATTAAATAATAAAACAAAATTTAAGTTTATAGCCTCCTCACCCCTCCCCTTTTAATATAGATTTATCCTAAGAAGTAAATTACCAGTGTTTTCATTGGTTGATTTTAAAGTGAACGCGCGTTTTTTCCGGACCGTTAGTAAGATGTTTAGAAATGCTAAACTGTTTATAAAATTATGTATTCGTAAAAGTTGCTTAGGTTTTTAACATTGTTTAAATATCCGTTGTATTTTTTCTAGATGGATTACTACTTTAATTAAAGTTTGGAATTACTTAACTAAATCATTTTTATTTATAATAGCTTGGTTATGTGTTGTTTGATCAAACAGTAAACTATAAATGTAACTTAAAAGAGTGTTATAAAAGTAACAACACTGTAGTGTTATTACTTTTGTAGTCATAAATTTATTGTTTTGTTTTTCATAACATTTTCACTAACAAATTAAAGTTTATTCGCCTATTCCGTAAATTTCGTGGTTTTCCATAAACTGAAACTTTGAAGACCAGATAACTTAACAGATACCGCAATTCGCTATGCGTTAATTCAACCCTTGCACTCGTATTAATAAAAAACTTAAACGAATGTTTTGAATAGATTTTTAATGTTAACAAAGAATTTTATTTCTAGTAAAATAAAATAAAATGTTAGAATAAAAATCTTATAGGTATAAAAGAAATATTTCAGCGAAAAAATTATTCTTAAAAATTATTCGAAAAACTATTGACGTTCTATTTTTCAGCAGCTGTTCTTGAGCATGCTTCGTTGAGTTTAGGTAACTTTTAACATAAAAGCGATCATTATTATTTAAGTAATTTTTTTGAGTTACTTTTTACAAAAATTTTAATAACTGTACTTTTTTATTGAATCAAGTAGAATACGTTTTAATATTAATCCTTTTTTTATTTATTTGCCCTCACCAATTTTTAAAATGTTTCCTCGAAATTACTCTTAAATACTTTAAATACGTCTAACAGTTAATAAATATTTTTAAATCTATGGAATAATTTAAAACCTAACAAACCTCCGTAAAATAATTACTTAAGTTTAAAATCTAAAACTAAAAGAAAGTATTTTTGTTCAATTTTATCGACAACTTTGCTATTGCTAAATAATTTTATTAAAATATTAGCTTAAAAGATTTAAACTTTTTTTTTAATTTTTGAATTTTTTCTACTTGTAAATAATGAGCATATTTAATTTTTTTAAATTCAAACTTTTATTTTAACTGCGTGCGGTTTTTAAAATACTTTATTAAATGTTAAAATAATTGTAAATTACTTCATTAAAATTCCGCTCAAAAATATCTTTAAATATACTCAAACAAAAAATTTTTTGCTCGACGCAAATAGCCCTAGCTACACGCAAAATCGCTCTATGACGACGTAAAATTCACATCGCCCGACGCTTTATCGCAAGGCCTGATATATATATATATATATATTTATATATATATATATATATATATAGTTTACAGCAAAGAAAACATGTTTGGTAAAAAATGGCTCTTCACTTGTTTGTGGTGTTAAAAAAAAATTAAGGTTAGATTATGTCAAAACGCATTTATTTAATTGCAGGAAGTAATTAAACCACAAAAACACAAATTAAAAGACTAGAATGTTTTAAAAAACATTTTAAATATTTTTATTTTTATAACTTCAAAACATGCACAGAGTGTTGCTTTATTGACTATTTTATAGCCTGACTTGCAACAGAGTGCTGCTACATCGACTGACAAATAACCTGACTTGCAACAGAGTACTGCTACATCGACTGAGGGTTTGGTTGGGGCAGGCAGTCTATCAAATAATTAGAAAATAAAAAACTTTTTCCGATCTTTAAAATCCAAAAAAACCTTATACTGACATTTTATGGTAAAAACTAGGAAGAAGTAATCTTTTTGTGACTTTCAAATCCAGAGTCCCTTTTGGGACTTTGCATTCCTGCTACCTAGTTTTGAAGTCATAATTATAAAAAATTTTTATAAACCGCATGTTATTTACATGTATTAAAATAAAAATACAAGATTTTAATTTTACTTTCTCAGCAAACTTTATCAATAAACTTTTAAGAAACACAATATATATATACAAACTTTGTGGATATTTTATGAAAATAGAAATTTTTTTAATGACCTAAAATGTCAAAAATTATTAGGCTATTTAAAATGCAAAAAATTTAAAAAACCATTCAATTATTAAGATCAAATATTTACTGATAATATACTTGAGTTGATCATCACATATAGTCTCTACTAACCTCGGAATTAGGGTGGGCCTTAAAGTATTTGAGATCAGCAAAAAATATATACAATTGCTTTTTAAAAGTATATATAATTCTTAAAAAACTTAAGGATAATTGTCAAAAAATTCTTTAAGAAATGCTTTATAAAATAATATATAAAATGCTCTATGAAAAAAAAAATTCTTTATGAAATGCTTTAAGAAATGCTTCCAAGATTTAGATGCATATGTCAGTTTCATCGATATATACTCTCAAAACCAAACATATATGGTATAAAACTATTTACTCTTGCTGATGCCAGTATGTCTTATACAGTCAACTTGGAACTTAAAGCTAAATGAAAAAGTGAAGTGGATGATTTTGTGAAAAAGTAATATGAGAATAGCTGAACCCTTAACTGGTCAGATTATAAAAATTGATAATTGGTTAGAACTCATTGATAACTTAAAAATTAAAAAACATTCATATTTTGAACTGTCAGAAAATTTGAACAAAAAATATGCTGAAAATTGTATAAATGTTATTGGTAGATACCATATAAAAGAATAGCTAGATGTTGATCAAAAAAATTACAATCCCTTTTAACTTCTAAAAGGCATAAATTTTGTGTGCAGGAAGGTTATCTTAATGTAAATATTAAAAATGAAGACCTATTCAAAACTTGCTTTACAATGAGTTGTTTTTTAACATAAATGTTATATGATTTCATTTTTTAATTGTTCAACTGTTTTTCTGACAAAAAAAAATCTACTATAATACAGTAGCATTATCCATCAGAATTATTTTCTCTTTGATAATCTTGCTTTTTAAAAGTTTAATGATAAAATTATATATACTATTACAGGCCTTGTGATGAATAAAAACTGCGCAATGCATAAGCACGACGTGATTTTTGATCTCATTAAATTCTTTTTATTTGCTTTTCATATTTATTGACATTAACTGCACCAATTTACTTAATTACCGCAAATCTATTTTAAATCATTAATGTAGAAATGTTATTATTTAAAAATGTTTTGGAATGTTTCTTTTTTTAAAATGTAAAAACATTTGTTTATTTTCTCGACGTTTGACACATTTTGTCTATACTAAACGAATAAAAAACATTATAACTAAACATTTAAAAAAGATTATAAAAAATGCTAATATTTGATTTTTTTTTTTTCTCAAATATGAAATTTAAAGTTTTTCAAATAATTATTTTTTCTTTTTAAAAGGTCAGCAAGTAATAAACTGGAAATTTTAATATTGTACGATTAAAAATTGTGCTATAGCTAATTTTTTACCAGTGATTTCATATAATATTTTTTTATTTATTTATTTTTATTTATTTTCATAAAGCGGTTGATGAGCACAATCACTCGTATTACTAAAAAACTTTAACAAACATTTTGAATAGATTTTTAATGTTTACAACTTTTGTAAACATTAAAACAAAAAAGCAATTGGTATTATTTAAGTAATTTTTTTTTAATTACTTTTTACAAAAATTTTAATAACTGTACTTTTTTATTGAATCAAGTAGAATACGTTTTAATATTATTCCTTTTATTTTTTTATTTGCGCTTACCAATTTTTAAAATGTTTCCTCGAAATTACTCTTAAATACTTTAAATACGTCTAACAGTTAATAAATATTTTTAAATCTATGGAATAATTTTAAAACCTAACAAACCCCCATAAAATAATTATTTAAGTTAAAAATCTAAAACTAAAAGCAAGTATTTTTGTTCAATTTTATTGATAACTTTGCTATTGCTGAATAATTTTATTAAAATGTTAGCTTAAAAAGATTCAAATTTTTTTTTAATCTGAATTTTTTCTACTTGTAAATAAAAAGCATATTTAATTTTTTTGTAATTCAAACTTTTATATCAACTGCGTGCGGTTTTTAAAATACTTTATTAAATGTTTAAATAATCGTAAAGTACTTCATTAAAATTCCGCTCAAAAATATCTTTAAATATCAAAAGACTCAAACAAAAAATTTTTCGCTCAACGCAAATAGCCCTAGCTACACGCAAAATTGCTCTTGGACGACGTAAAATTCACATCGCCCGACGCTTTATCGCAAGGCCTGCTATTAATTATTAAATTAATTAAACATAAAAATAAAATACTGTAATAAATATTTTTTAAATAATGTAGCTATGTATTATATGTAACACATATAATAAACTTATTTTTATACAGTCGCAGGCTCTTTTTTGCTTGTGACTAAGACCTAAGACCTAAGAGTAAATTAGCATTAATAATTATTTTAAAAAGTCATATTTATATTTGAATATAGGTTTTTGCACAAATAAATCTTTAAATGGTGAAAAATTTTCTAGAGTACAGCTTTAATGACAGAACTAATAGGGATAGTTTTCTAATTTTATATTTGTTGAATTTTAATAACAAACTGGGCAACCTCTTTGAGAAAATCATTGAAAAAATGATCTTACCACTTGTTTTCTTATTTCTTTTTCAACATTAGAATAATATTCTTTCCAAAATGTTTGCAATGCACCCTCACATGCTGCCATCAACCTCTCCTCAGGTTCCCATGAGTCTCTCCATTTAACTTGATAATATCTTTTTCCATCCTGATAAATTATAGTTTGAAATTTGAAAAACATTGGCAATATCAAAAGTAAATTTAACTGATTTTTTGATTCAATATCTAGCTTCTCATTGAGTAAATAATTTTAATAATGACAATAATATTAAAATAAATAACAATATTATTTTTAAAAAATGAACTGTTTTTTTACCCAATAGTTTAATGTTAAAGCTACTAAAGGCTAAATAGAATTGAATAGTTTTAAAAAAGGGAACCAACTTTAGAAAAAGTTAGTTTTGAGAAAAACTACAAAAAAGTTTTTTTTTTTTTTAAAATTTTTTTTTATGAGAACAATTTTTTTTATAAAGATATATGATAGGCATTTGATAATGATCTTTTTTACAAAGTGTGTAATAGTATGCTTTGATTCCATTTAAACATCTACTGAATTTTAAGGCAAATGTGAGGTTGTTTTCCTTGTGTTAAACACCGTCTAATTATGACAACATCCAATAACAATAGCAAATAATACAACCAACTGAATTCAAAATTTTGAATATTCTTATGAAGTCATCCCTTTTCATTTTATGTAACATGGCTTTTTATTCTCCTTACCATAAGTTATTCTTTTTAACAATTAAAATCCTAGTAGATTGTCTTAAAGACAAAACAAGTTTCATACTATTACTGCACAGTGCCCGATATATATATATCTCTTTGTAAAAATCTTATAATATCCAGATACTCAAATTTATTCATTCTGCATTCTTTCTATTATTATTGCATTACTATAATTATAACTATTAAATTATTCTAATAATTAATTATAGATAAAAATTATGCATTATTGCATTATATACAAAAATTAAGCAAATTATGATTTATCAACTCAAATAAAGAAAAAAACTATTAGTTACATAAAATTAAAAAAAGTTCAAATAAAAAAACAAACTGTTGAAAAAGTTTAATTTTTATATTCAAGTATTATGTTTTTAGTTTAACTAGATTTATTGAAATCAAATATTTAGTTTTTGTTTTATATTACTTTATGTTATGAATTTTTTTTATTAGTTTTGTTTTTGTTTTTATTTATTAAATTTAACTTTTACTATTGTCTTTAAATACCTTATTCAAAAAGTCTTCGCAAAATACTGTTATTGTTAATGTTATTGCTATTTGTTAATTATTTTAATCATTTTTAAAGTTTTTACTTAAGATTACTATTTGTATAATAAATTTTCATGGATATTTATCCCTAAAATGTGTTTTCAGAATATGTGATTGATTGATAATATAATGTTCCTACTCAAAATTAGCTTTATCTAAAAATCTTATTCTTAATATCTAAAAAACTATTTATGTTTCTAGCAAAATAAAATCTTTAATTTTGTAGTCATTATATGAAATTATAAAATTAAATTTAGATTTAAATATGCATATATTTACATGATACATTTATCAATATGCATGCATGCATACATGTATGTATGCATGTATTTATGTATGTATGTATGTATGTATGTATGTATGTATGTATGTATGTATGTATGTATGTATGTACGTATGTGTATATATATATATATATATATATATATATATATATATATATATATATATATATATATATATATATATATATATATATACATACACACATATATACATGTGTATATACATACATGTATGCATGTATATAAATATAAATATATACTTTTATATATATATATATATATATATATATATATATATATATATATATATATATATATATATATATATATAATATATATATATATATATATATATATATATATATATATATATATATATATATATACGCATATGATACAAATAAATGTATAATATATATATATTATACATTTATTTGTATCATATGCATATTTAAATATGTATCATAAACATATTTAAAAATCTATCATATGATACAATAAATGTATCTATATGATAGATTTTTAAATATATTTATGTATATGCATTTACCAACGTACATTATAGATTTATCAATAAGTATATGCATTTGATAGATTTATCAATTTGTATCTGTATGCAATAGAATATTCAATATTATATTTATATGATAATCATGTTAAAGTATATGAACTTTATTAATATATATATATATATATATATATATATATATATATATATATATATATATATATATATATATATATATATATATATATATATATATATATATATATATATATTATAGATATGTATAACAGCTTTAAATGTTTTAGTAATGAAATATAAATCTTTAATCGATTAACGCAATCTTCACCATAATGAATCCATATTGTTAACTTGTTTGTAACTTATTAAAAATCAAATAACTTATCATAAGAATTATATATCAACGAAGTAATAACTTTTGATGCTAATTACCATAGATAAAAGAAATGTAAAATGGTAAGTGTAAAATAGATCCAAATTTAAAATAATATTTTTCATGTTTATTAAACAACTTATTTAAAGAGTCTTAATTATTATAATAATTTAAAACTATTTTAATATATTATTAAAAGTTTCTTATATTATTAAATTTTTTTTTGAGTTATTTTTGCAAAAATGATTTTTTAATTTTTTAAATCTAAATTTAATTTAAATTATGACTCCTGAAATTTCTTTTTATGATAATTCAACTTGAAAGATTAAGATCTTTCTTACACACTTATTTACACGGTCGAATATGAGAGATTTTACCTGACCGAGACAAGTATCTGTAATTTTCTCGATGACATTTTGCCCAAACAAAGCGTTCTCAGTCGGATGGTTGTAAGGAACTTCTGTCGAGCTCGAGGCCATGTTATTATATCGCCATCTCGATCATCCAACATTCAGTAAACCACGATTCTTAATATGGCAGCATTTTTATCAAATGTTGTCTTTTGAGTAAGCTTTTAACTATAAAAATAAAAAATTGTAAAATAAAAATACATATTCTGCAAATAAAAATCATAAGGTTTAAAAAGAAATAAACTTTATATTATAGAAAAATTACGTTCAACAAATATTATTTGCTAAACGTTATTCATTTCATAACAAAGTTAATAACCTAAATTAATAGAAACCAGGTAACATCTATTGAGCCCAGGTCATTTTTTTTGTCTAGTGTCGTATTAATTGCGCTAGAGTTAAACAGGTTGCAATAACTTAAACTTTTTTGTGAAATTAACGCAATGTTTAAAATTTTATTATAAGCGATTTTATAAGGTTTATAAATTTTATAAGGTTTGTTTTAAATAATATTTTTATACAGTTTAACTTATGTAATAAAATCTAAAAAGTTGCTTTGTAACTAAGATTTTAAATTTCAGACGCTAAAATTTTTTTGGATAATAAGCATGGTTTCTTTAAAAAATTCTTTGTGTTTTTTTAAATTTCGGGAAAGGTAACTTCCAGTGAAGTTGAGATTGTCAAACTTTTATGTTCATAAATGTAAATTAAGAATGTTCAGTTAGTGATGCAAATAAAAAAAACTAAACTTTTCTATGCATTTTTGGGGTAAAAATTATTAAAGAGAATAATTTTCAAGTTTTCAACTAGATTAAAATCCATGGCTTAAAGTTGAAGTAAAAATTATAAAATAACCCAGTAAACACAATACGAAAAAATAACCATGTAAAAACAAAAAATCCTTTATAACTGCTGTAGCAAAATAATTAGAACATAAATATATAAGATAACCCAGTAATACACAATACGACTAAAACACGTTTTGTGTTTACTGGGTTATTTTATATATTTATGTATTTTGCAACAGTAGTTATAAAGGTTTTTGCTAGTAATAATATTATTTTGTTATTATTAAGTATTATATTGTTATTAATAATGTTACTATCAACAATGAAAATTCGGAAGTTATTCATTCGAAAGTTATTATGTTATTCATTTCGAAACACGAATCACTTCTACTTCTACTTCTTCACTTTATATTTCGTTGACAACGGTCTAAGTTTTTACTTGTTATGCTGTTGTATTAACATTTGACAACAAATAAAAATAAAGACAGCAATTAAAAGATTTTTATTTTTATCTATTATAGTTTTAAACCGTGATGTATTCATAAACAATTTCAAATTAATCCTGATTATGAATACGTATTTTTAAAAAATCGACATCAAACTAGTTATAGATATTTTATCAAATAATGTATAAAAATTTCTTATACATTATGTGATAACAGAATGTGCAAGAAACTTTTTTAATGTAGTCAATCTTTAGCACTTTTTTACTTAATTTTAACTAAAATAAAGTTATACAACTATGCTAAAAATTCAATTTTCAGTTAAACGTGTAGTTTAAAATATTGCTACATATTAGAATTTACTAAAAAGATGTATGAATATTGTTGCAATGTTTATTACACAGAATCTTTTTTTAAAAATGAGATTATTCAATGAAATTTAAAACTTATCAATTAATATAAGTTTAGTTGAGAATAGTAAAAAGAATTATTTTATCAATTTTTGCTCTCACCTTTGGGGCAGGGCAAGGTGAAAATTTTAGGGCTCTTTTGTTCCCTGGTTTCAATCATCGCGGTTTTTTGCAAATCACCCTTATTTCACGTAAGTATAAAAATTTCAATGTTTGGAGTTTGCTCCATGTTTAGAAGTTAGCTCAAACACCAAAAAATGCTAGATCCGCCCCTATCATAACTATAGATAAAACAATATAGTGTATAATAACTAAGATTAGATTAGATTAAAATTTATTAGAACAGTGATACATGTTCTAAAGGACATGCAGGTACATAAAATATGAAGGGCTCTAACAATGTGCCATATAATCACATAAACATGTTCTAGATAATTTACTAAAAAGTATATATATTACTATTATATATAAGGCCACGACTATAAATAAAAACTATTTAGCCTGAAAAGTATTTTTGAAAGTTAATAGAGTTAATTTTAATTTTGAAGCTCTTGATAGCATTTGTGATGTCAAGTTGTTCCAAATATTAACAATGGCGGCAACCCAGCAAACACGGACGTAAAAAAGACGTCTTTTATACGTCTTATACACGTTTTGGATGTCTTTTAAACGTCTTTTGAACGTTTTGGACGTCTTTTGAACGTTCAAAAGACGTCTTTTTTTGGTCCGGTGTTTACTGGAAAGTTGTTCCAAATATTAACAAACCCTGAGTGAGAAAGAGTATTTACAAACATTGAGTTTAAACTTTAATTTGCGTAATTTGAATTTGTGACCTCGAGTGTAAATAAAGTTGTTTATTAGATAGAAACTTGATTTATTTAGGCAAACTATATTGTTTAGAATTTTGTAACATGTAATTATGCCTTGCTTAAGGCAACGAATTTCTAGTAGTTCCAAATTAAGAATTCTAAGTCTTAAAAAATATGTTACTTGGGTTAGCTATTCTCTTGGTAAAACGTCTTTGCACCCTTTCCACTGCTTTGTTTATTTCAGTGCCGTTTGAAGACCAAGCCGCAATATTTTTAAATCGGTCTTATGCAGGTAGTGTAGGTTTTTACGGTAACTCGTGGAAACTTTTAAAACACTTAAGGATAGCTAAACTTAGAGTTTTAAAATCATCATGCAAATATAAAAAATAAAACTTTTTAGTTTACAAATTATAATACACGAAAGTCACACAGCTAAAAGTTGTTAACATACTAGCCCCGACTATCCTTTCTGGAAATTAAATTCTTTCAAGTGTTTTTCAAAGTATATCGTACCGCTCGTTTGTAACTCATTTCGCCACCTATAACTTTTGAAGTGCCTTTTACCGTTTGCTCTTCGCTATAATGAGTGACGGATTTTCTTTTGTAGTTTCGAGTTGATAATTGATCATTTTAATTAATTTTAACTGATTATAAGTCCAAATAACTTTGAGAAAGTAATTACCAAAACACGAGGATATGGGAAATGATATTAATTATACGATCAAAGCGCATTTATGTAATGTAATCATGTAAATAAGTGACGAAATGCTCTAATATTAAATACCGAAATATTAAAAAGCTTATTTAGAGTAAAATTGTATATACTTTTATTATTATTATAATAGCTGTTATAATTAAATATATAATAGTTATATATTTAATTATAATAGCTATGATAATTTTTTCTAAATAATTATTGCATAAAATTTAATTTATATCAATGTATAAAATTTAATTCATTAATTTTAATAATAAAATAAAAATTATATATTAAATTTTTAAAAATTTAATTATTGAATAAAATTGTTACAAATATTTTTAGATCATGTTCTAGAAAATCTTTATCTAAATAGGACGCTATATTATTGAATTTAAAAAAATTATTAGTTTTTTTGATAAATAGTTACTAAGGCTTCCAGTTCAAACATGTTTAAGTTCTAACGTTCGAACTTTTGTTATTTTTTTAGAGGTTTAAGTTCGAACTTTTTTTCTCTAAGTTCGAACATGTAAATATATTAAATTAGGTTCTTTATTATTAAAATTATTATTTTTTAACAATTAAATTAAAATCTTTTTTCAGACAGTTTTCGTTACTCTTAATTTTTGTTGTGCAATACATTTTTAAAGTTTAAGTCACAAATGACAACTTTTCTTTTCATCTAAGTGTAATTGATGTGCTCTTTACAAAAAACATAGTTGATGCACAAGGTTCTGATAATAACCTTGTTAATGGTGATATGGAAGCTGTACATTATGAAGCTGTAACTTGGTGTTCGAAAATTCAATGCCCAAATACCTCTTTTGAATATCCTATCCTATAGATCTACATAGTAAACTAAAATTCAATAAACTAAGTAATGATGAGTTCGAAATTGCGAGGTCGTCATAACTTGGTTATGATAAAGTCACAGTGTAGTACAATGTACTATACAAAAGTTTTTCTTAAATGTAGCTCTCTAAAAATTAACAAAGCAGGGACGGATCCAGCATTTCTTGGTCTTTGAAATTGCTAACTTCCAGACAAAGAGCAAACTTCAAACATTTATATATTTATACTTATGTCAAATAAGGATTGTTTGCAAAAAAATTGCAATGATTGGAGCCTGGGAACAAAAAGCTCTAAATTTTTTGCCCCCCTGCTCCAAATGTGAGAGCAACAAGTTGATGAAATATTTTTTGTACTATTTTTAACTGGACTTATATTCATTGATAAATTTTAAATTTCATAGTAAAATATTTCAGCGTTCAAAAATTATGAACATATAAAGTTTAAACCCCCCTAAATTTGAGGGGATTGCAAATTTTATATGGTCATAATTTTTGA
This sequence comes from Hydra vulgaris, assembly GCF_022113875.1. Lineage (NCBI taxonomy): Eukaryota > Metazoa > Cnidaria > Hydrozoa > Anthoathecata > Hydridae > Hydra > Hydra vulgaris. The sequence goes on along the minus strand of NC_061162.1, from coordinate 24,811,718 downwards.
ACGCTGAAAAGTTATACTATAAATTTTAAAATTTCTCGATAAATAAAAGTCAAGTTGAAAACAGTACACAAAATATTTCATCAACTTGTTGCTCTCACGTTTGGGGCAGGGGTGGCCCAAAATTTCGGGGCTTTTTTGTTCCCAGGCTCCAATAACCACATTTTTTTGCAAAGCATTTTTACTTGACATAAGTATAAACATGTAAATGTTTGGTGTAAGCTCTGTGTCTGGAAGTTAAATATTTCGAAGTGCTGGATCCGCCCCTGTAACAAAGCAGTTGGAATTGATTAGATTTGTAGCAATGTAGTAACAAGTGTCTTTCCGGTTATAAACAAACTCATATTCAAAATCTTCAACTATAACAGGAACTGTCCCAGATAAATTAAAATTTACAAAAGTACCAATATAACCGCAGTGTCATTTTTACTAATTAACTACAGACAAATCCAAATTTAACCTGTCTGCCGTTTTTCTTAAACGAGTAGTTTACTATAAAGTATATAAATACATAACAAATAACAATATTGTTCACAATAATGTTTTAGGAAATTTTAATGAACTATCAAAAGAGTTCGACACTGTCGGTCATTGTATAATGCTTAAAAATGGAAAAGTATGACACTAAAAATGTGCTTTACACTGGTTTGAGAGCTTTTTAAGAATATTTTAAGAAACAACATTTGCATGCTTTTCAAAGCTAGACCAATTTTTAGGTTTCCAAATCCTATAAAAAATTTAGGCATCTTTATTTTTCTTTAATACAAACCTATTATACATAACATAGTATAGACAAGTACTCATAGATCCAACCAAATTGCACTTTATCGGCATCAAAAATATGCCGCAAGAATATTCTTTAATAAAAATAAATTCACTCATGCTGAACCTTTGCTCAAACATCTTAATGCACTAAACGTTTATAAAATTAACATTTGTTAAAATTTGTTGTTCATGCTAAAATATAAACTTGGACTTGTTTGATCACATTTTTCAAAAGAATTTTTTAAATGCAAATAGAAATAGATATGACACTCAAGGAATAGGAAACTTTAATGTACTATTAGAGGCGATTCTACATATAAAAATGAGAGGGGTGGGTGGGTGGGATATATTCTTAAAAAAATACCGACTAGTTCCTTAAAAAAAAAGGTCCTCAAAACTAAAATTTACCAAACTGAATTGTGTCAAATACCCGTCTAGCCAATTTAATTCGTAAAAAAACGACTATAACTTGAAAATCACTATCTTTGTGGGGATGTTCCACCCCCACACACCCCCTCCCCGTAAAACTGTCTCTGCGTACTATATTAAAAAAAAAAACTTAAACTTTTTTTCTCTATTTCATACGCCAAATTCGAATTTCATGACATAGTCTATTAGTGTTCGGTTTTTATGACCCACCAAAGTTTAATAACCTTCCTCCCCCCCCCCCCCCCCCTCTGAAATTGTGGGTGTTTCAAACTTTATATGGTCATAACTTTCAAGTACTATAAGATTATTGCATGAAATTTGAAATTTGACAATGAATTTACATTTAGTTAATACTAGTAAAAAAAACTTAAACTTGCTGTTCTCACATTAAGGTCAGGGGGTACCAAAATTTAGTTTATTTGTTCCAATGCTCCAACCATTGCAATTTTTGCAAACTATCTTTATTTGACATAAATATGATATATAAATGTATGGAGTGTCGTCCATGTTTGGAAATCTGAAACACTAAAAACTGTGTTTACGCCTATGGACTAGGGACTACGCCTAGTTAAGCGCGGATTGAAGGAATCAATTCTCTTTAGAGAGAACAGATTTGTTCAATCAAAATATGTCAGTTAACTTTGTGACAAATTTTAACTTTAAATAGCCTTATTTTTGCTTCTCCAACCAGTTTTTGCAACTTTATTGTTATTACACGTGAAAATAATATTAACGTTATGTACAGCAACGCAATGTACAACCTCCCAAATGTACAAACGTTTCATCTACAGTCCCTGTAAAATCTCAAATAATTTTTCCATCAAAGTATACAATGATTAATTTCCGTGTTTCTTTAACTTTGATTATATTCACTTCTGTAACATTTTTTATCGACTTTTATAATTAATAGGATAGAGATTAACTATTATTCAAGAGAACTCCTTGTGCAAAATTAATCTCCAAAGGCATTGTTTTGCAATCATTAACTCTTGTCTAAAGATATTTGAACAACTGATTGTCTTAAGGGAATTGCTTGTGATGCAGTTGTTAATAATTACCCGAAACAAGTATTGGAAACAATTGTCCAAAAAAAAAGTGGCTGTGTAAAAATTATTAGTACAAACATTTAAGTTACGGCAGCCAAGGGCGCGTGGTGATGACAAAAGTGACCTAGACAACAAATATGTTTATTTTTACATAACATACATATATTTTTCTCTATAGCAATTTTTTTAAACTAGCAGCTTTCCACAATCAAATTTTTTTATGTATGTTTTATCGTGTTATTTGTTATGATCTCAAAATTACGGATTCGTAGATTGTTAAGGCAGATTTCCACTTACAAGAAACTTTCCGCGGAACGAAAAGGAAAAGAAAATCATCTAATCAAGTAACAAAAAAATTTTAGATGCGCAATTTTTATGTTAGATGATTGGATGATTTTCCGTTCCGCGAAAAATTTCCTGTAAGTGGAATTCCGCCTTTAGAGAAACCTTTATTTCTAAACAATATTTTTTCCCGCTCCATACATTCTGTTTACATTACGCCTAATATCATTGTGATATCACCCAAAAAAAAATTATTAACCACCAGTTTCAGGCCCTAGCAACTGGAAGGCATTTGCCCCTCTCCCCTTATAATTTTTAAAATAAAAGTTTTGAAGTTAGTTTTTTAGAAATAAGTAAACAATTACAAAGAAAAAAAAGGATAGAATAGACCTAATTTGTTATCCGTATTTTTTGCGTAAGTTCCTTTAACAAAAATGTGTGACCTACTACTATTTGACCGACCCAGTATACTAGTGTTGAAACCCCCCTCCCCCCCAAACAATGTGGCGGATTGGGGCCCAGGGCTAGTTTTTTGTAGAAAAAATGACTAAAAAAAAAGAATGGTCCCTAACACTGACTTCCCCACCCAATGTAATTTTTGTTACTACGGGCCTGCATTTGCCTAAAATTACCTAGTTTTATTACAGTATTTATTTAAAATAATATTTTTATCTTCTCGTTTTCGTATTATTACTATTAGTTTTTAAGATATATTATCTCACATTCTTTACTGTTTTTTTTTTAAATTTTACAATTATTTTTAATTTCACAATTTTCGTCTTTTATTATAAGTTTACCAGCGGTAAAGGTCTGAACAGTTTTATCACATATACGATGTTTCATTTTATACATTGTAAACAAACTAGTTTATACTTGCAATCACGAGTTTTTTAACTTCTAGATAAAAGAACATAAAATAAAAAAATAAAACACACCGGTCAAAAATCTTTTTTCAAAAATTAAATTTGCTATTTACGTTAAAAAAATATGAGTTAAAAATGAAAATGGTGAAATCAGTCAAAATTAAAAATTACAAATACCTTCAAAATACCATGATTTCAACCTGAGTCTTTTACACCACAACTACCTGAATCTAACCCAGTATCACCAACGTTATCATCACCAGCACCAGTAACTATACCATTTTAAACGCTATTATTGAGATATACAACAATATTATTGAAATGTACAACAATGTTATTGAGATATACAACAATATTATTGGGATATACAACAATAACAGCTTCAAAGAAATTTAATCTGGTCAAGTCTCTTTCAAATATAAAATTCTTAAACAGATGTTCAATAAAATCCGTAAAAACTATAAATTAACCCTAAATTTTTTTAGCTTTATATTAAACAAAAACTTTTGTAGAGTATTTATTTTTTTATTAGTTTGAATATTAAACTTATTTTATCAATTTTTTATTTCTGGAATTTCTGGTTCTAGGACGTAACTGTTTTAGCATAATGTGATGAAGACAAGTCTGGCTAAAATAAGTTTGGTTATCGTTATGATATTTTTTGAAGTACTAGTTGTTTCATGATGCAATTTTCAAAGTAAAGACTTTGGTTCACAACAAAAACGCTTGTGACCGCAAAGTACTGTTTTAACCCCTTAATAAGAAATGCACAATCAGACAAGCATTTTTTTGTAAAGCAGGGTAACGTTGCTTGAGTGTAAAAAAGATGATTGCTATTGGTTATGCTGTAAACCAAAGTGATATAAGACTCATTATGAAAAAAACAATCAGTAATTCACGATTTTTCTGTTAGGGTGGAATGCCAGAAGCGAACTCGAGTGAAGTTCGACTTGAACTTTGAAGCTTGACTTTGTCAAGTTACACTTAAACAAATGTGTAAACGAAACTTGAAAATTTCAAGATTGCGACAATCAAAAAACGGCAAAAATTAAATAAAAACTGATATTATTCGTAAATAAATAATGTTATATATTAAAATAATTTTTAAGTCAAGGATTTCAAATTTGTTAATAAGGCAGCTTCGGCGCGTAAAATGCGCGCTTACGCGTGTTAAAGGTGACTATATGCGTACAAATTTTTTTTTTAGTTTTTAGAATCTTCAAGACATAATTTTGATATATTACTCTACTTGATATTTTTATAAAAATGGTTTTTAAAGGATGTTGAAACATAGAGAAAAAATACTGTATTTTTTTACATTAAATTTATTATTTACATTACAATTAATTTAAAAACTTCATCTGGTAACGGTTTTCCTCGATAGCTCTTATGTTTTCTAAAAGATATGCTTGATATTTTTGGATCTGATCTTACTAGAAGGTAGTGCACCTGATTCATCATCGTGTTTAACCTTAATATTTTTGCCGTGTGCTTAAGTCTAGAATTTCTCATCTGTTTATTTAAACTCTCTAGTGCATCTTCCGAATATACCCCGATTGGCAAAGGTAATTTATTTGATATAGAAGAACTATACAGTAGCAGTTTATGTACATTAGGAGGCATAACATACCAGTTGCATAAACTCACTATACGTTTAGCTGTTTCAGTGCAGTATAAATCTAATTCATTGATATTAATAGGATATCCACAAGATATGGTTATGAGAATTTTATGCAATCTTTTAATTATATCACAATCAGCTTTAGTAATTTCAGAAAAAACTTCACTATTTTTAAATGCTCTTCTGGCAGTGTTGCCGTCATTCGTGTTTCCAGACCCAGTTTTAGGCATATCAACGTATAGGCTTAACCGTTCTCTGAAGAGTACCTGAATCTCTTTTTTTTTTAAGTCTACAGATAGTTTTTCCTCAATTGTTTTTGGCTTATACTTTTTAATTTCAATTTTATAACTCAAATGAAGAATGAACTCCAGGCATTTTATCCAGCAATGCAAAGAAATTCCGAGCCCCAAGACCGAGTCATTCTCAGTTTTTGCTTTTAATAAATCAATATTGTTCATTTCCTTGGGTTTAGCATTGCACACATTGCAGGATTAAGTGGATTTTGTCTCTGTAAGTGCGCTAACCACTTTATTATCAAACATTGTAAGATCAATCCTATAGCTGATCTTAAATGTCAGAATTCTTCCTGCAATATTAAAAACTTTGCAAAACGTCTTTAAGGTATTTATTTGATTTTTTAGATCTGATTCTTCTTCTCTGGATAAAATTGGACTCTCTTTTTTATATTGTTGATAAAGAGGTCTACAAAAGTGACAGCTTGAAGGATTTTCATTTTTCCAAATTTCGCCATCTTCTACTTTGAGCAATAAAGGCACAAAAGCTATACTGAAAAGATTTTCTTCATGCTTAAGTTCTATACTTGCGTTGCTTGTATCGTATTTCTGTTTATAAATACTTTGGCTTGATGCTCCATCAAAACCAATCTTTCCATATAAAACTCCAAATATTTCATCACTTTGACCAAAATTAGGCATATCAATCATTTCTGTTATTCTACTCACAGTGTGATCTAACATGCTTTGAAGAGAACACTTTGCAGAAATTTCAAAAAAATGTATATTCTCAGGATAGCATTTCAATTTTTCCACGAAAATATCGTTTAAGGTAGGATAAATATGTACGTTGTGCAAAAGAGCTGAGTTTCTGATCATTTGATATTTTTATTGCTGAGATCAGTATTCATTTTTAATGCAAAAGCATCCTCTACACTCATGTTAATGGGAAAGGTTTTATCCAAAGTTTTATCAACTTTTTCTATCTCTAAAACATTAGATATATTATTTTTTAAAACAGAGGCTTTTTTTTTTCTCCAGCAGGATTTGCACTTTTTTCAGAAGCTAAAAATAGAGCTTCATGATGTTTAGTGGCTAGTTCTTTTATTTCTTTTCTTTTCCTTCTCTCTCCAAGAACACTCCATTGTTTATGGGGCCTTCCAGAACCAAAATGGCTATTTTTATTGATCATAAGATTTCTTTGAAGCCAACGATTTTCTTTTTGTATAAATGTATCATAGTTTTGTCCACATTCTTTTAGTTTTTTCTTCACCTTTGAAATAAATGTAACTAAAGCAAGCTTAACTTTAAGTTTTCTTTGCGAATTTTTTCAGTATTTTTTATTTCATCAAGTAAATCCATCCATAATTTTAATTTATCAACTTCTAATTCACGTATATTTGGGAATAGATCTAATATTTTCATTGTTATTGTTTTTAAGAACCATCAATATAATAAAAACTAATATATTAGACACATTTTAAATTACATTACATATTATTTTACTTTACACTGTTTCAAATTTTATCTTGTTATGACTTTTAACAATTTTCACATTGTTATTAGTCATAACAAGATAAAATTTGAAACAGTGTAAAGTTTCAAATTATTACAGGATGTAACAATTTGGTATTTCTTGAAACGGAAAATACCAAAGTTGTTCAATTAAGCTTTTTCAAACATGTTGTACTTATCGAATAATAAATCGTTCTTTAAAATTGTCAATAAATATTTTAACAAACTTTTACATAGTATATAATGACAAAAGCACGTTTTTTAAAACTATATTTAATATTTATGATTTAAAAACTATATTAGAACAAGTTCTACAAGCAAGAAACTTAACTTTGAGTTTCCCGCCAATTTCATTTGTTTGATATAATAAAGTTCTTAGCAAAATGGCGGAAAACAAAATCATCAACATTTGTTTTTCTTTAATAACATCCAATACCGCAGGAGACCGCAGTAATCCTTTTACATTCCTAAAGTAGAAATGTTAATTAACTGGAAAATATATATATATATATATTTGTGGAACATTTTTTTAGCTGATATATAAACAAAAAAAATACAATTATTTTCTACTTTTTTTTTAAAGAAGTCTTTAAATTTAAACGAAAAAATCAGACTTTTTTTTTCTTTTTAGTATATTTGAAATATATAGAGTCAAAGTATTATTTTAAAAATAAATATACACTTTTATTTAAACTTCAAGTTCTCTAATTTAGTTGAATAAAAACCTCACATTTTTCAGATTTCTTTAAAAATAATATAAAATTTTTTTACTTCTTTTACTATAACTTCTTTTACTATACTTCTTTTACTTTCTATAAAATACAAAGTAAAAGCTTTATGAAAAAATTATTTTTACTTTTGAAATAAAAAATCATTGTCTTTTAATATTATCTAACAAAGGACACTTAATTTATAAAAAAAGTGGTAAGGGGTTTATTGCCATTTTGTTGTTGTTTTGAGTCACTGTGCGACGTAACAGCTGATTAACATTCAAATGGCATGTATGCTATGCGGTTATCAGCAAAGCATTTATGTCAAACACAAAGTTTTTGTTATTCAGTTTTCTTGTTGAAAAGTTTATAAAAAAAATTCCAAAACGAATATGATATATATAGAGGTAGAGAACAAAATCTGTAGAAGAAAATGGTTAACAAGACTTAGATTTCATCTGATGTACAACAGAATATTTTTGTTATAACGGTTAACAAGTCAGCACTAGAACAATAGGATCAAAATCTATATAGATCAGGGGCGGATCCAGCATTTCATGATCTTTGAGATAGCTAACCTCCAGAAACAGAGCGAGCTCTAAACAATTATATGTTTATACTTATGTCAAATAAGGATGCTTTGCAAAAAATAGCCCCGCAGTTTGAGCTGACTCGTATCATTGAAGTGAGACTAAGAGTGTGTCCATTTGGTTCAATATATGAATTAGTGAATTAGACAATAAGTTTTTTGTGTTTATTAAGTTTATTATATAAACAATTAAATTTGTTATCCGTATTATACGGCTAAATAAACTTATTTATTTTTGAATTTTAATAAAAGAGGAAAAGAAGACTGGTGAAACTGGCCTAAACAAAATATGCTAACAAAAGAAAAACTTTTAGTAAATATTGCCACAAAATCATTTAACTCTATTTTAAAAACTTATAGGGGTAATGCAATTTTAGAATTTTAATTATTTAAGTTTCAAAAAACTTAAAAGTTATAAGTACATTTTTAGGATACAACTATTGATACAAAACAAACTTAACTTTCTTTCTTACTTTTTACATATGGCATTTTACAATATCAATATTATTATATACCAAATGACCAAATGTATCACTGAAGTTCGTATTTAAGGTCTTTTGATATTATCAGAAAACCTGAAGTACCGAAAAAGCCAAAAAAGTAACAAAATAATTATGACAAATTAAAAAAAAATGGACAGCGTTTTAAATACACCGATTTTAATTAACACAGTTTTAAGGATTATTTTATTAGAGCATTTCTATGTTTTTGAATGTTATTTTTATTGATTGAGTTCTACATTTTCTTTATCTCTAAAAAAGATATTCTTTGTTAATATTTTTTGATTATCTATGTTTTTATCCTTCGATTAGTTAAATATTTGTAAAAAGAATTGAGTCACTATTTTAATTTCTCCTACAAAACCTCTCGTAGATGCTTTGGAAACATTTTCCCCATTATAATTTTAAATTTCATTGTATACGCAAAGATCATTTTGTAGAAAGGTAATGTTGTAAAGCAAAGCAAGATACAATAATTTCTATAAATTTTTTTGGTTTTATTTGTAAAGGGATATTGCAAACAAATTCTAAAACAACATTCCACTGTCACACCTGTACTGATAATATGGGGCGTTGTCCCCTGTAACATGGATATGCTAATGAGCTTCTAAAACCTGTTTAATGGCTGAATTGGTAAAATCTGTGATCCTTGAACACATCTAGTCCATAGAATATAAGCAGACAAAATTTTTTTTGAAAGACCTTTAATAACATGGCTGTTCAAAGGAAAATATCCTTTTGTTTTGATACAATTCTGCATACCCTCTATCAGAACTTGTAATAGAATATTCTCCATCTATTGTTCCAATATATCCTGGAAATCGTCAACGTTAAAATCTAAAAAATTTAAAAATACTGTTTATATATAAATAAAAATTCAATTTCATAAAAAGAAGCAATAGCTGATACACAAGATGTTATTAATAAAACTATAAGTATATAATATAATATTTAATATAAAAAAATGTATATGATATAAAAAAAGTCTAGTTTTTGCAAGAAATTCAAGACTTAAAAAAACCTTGTTTGCTATTTTACCACTGCTACAAAACCAAAGGCTTTTTTTTTTTTTTTTCGGGTGACTTTATTAAAAGACTTTGTCATTCTCCTATTTAACATACCATTTATCGGTCTTGATTTACAAGTTCTTCAAATGTTCATCAAATGTGTGTATATATAGATACATAGAAATTCCGTTTTAAGGAGCCGAATTTTGTGCTAAAATTCTGTGCCACGATTTTTACAACTTTTTAAAAGTAGCATCAGACAAACGTTTTTTTGATGTGTTTTTTTTTTAGAAGCATATATAAACATAATTTATTTTTAAAAATAAGAAAAGTATAGCTTCATTTTTATATAACTATTTTGTATGGTTATTTCACTTTTTTATTGATTTTTTGCTCGCGGAAAATTTCGTTGATCTTCTTGATCTTATGTTAAGATTTTATCGAATTAAGGCTGAGCTCAATTTTACAACCCTATAGCACATTTTCTACATCTATTTTCTCTGCACATGCTAAATTTCAGGAAAAAATATTTTGTAGCAGATAGTTTAAAAAATGTAGGACTTTTGGTACTTAATTTTTTATTTTTCAGAAATTGGTAACAGCGGAGAAGGGGGTGGATTTGTTTACAGTTTTTTTTTTTATCTTTATTTTACTGAGATTAAAATGCTTTTTAAATAATGAAAAACAAAAAATACTTTCTACATAGTAAGTTCTTTTTTTCAAATAATGGAAAACAATGAATACTTTCTACATAGTAAGTTTTTTTTTAAATAATGGAAAACAAGGAATACTTTCTACATAGTAAGTTTTTTTTTAAATAATGGAAAACAAGAAATACTTTCTACATAGTAAATTCTTTTTTTAAATAATGGAAAACAAGGAAAACTTTCTACATAGTAAGTTCTTTTTTTATCATATGGTTACTTTAATAAAAAAGACTTTAATGATTCAGAATTTACTCAATAATATTTTAATTATCAAATTTTATGATTTTTAAAGATTTTACCAAAAATTTTACCAAAATTTTTACATAAATTTCAATCAATTTCCAGAGCTCTTATAAAATCTGGAATTCGTTTTTGTCAACCAGTAACTATAGTGCATTCCTATCTGGATTCCTACTTTAAAATCAATGACGTATCTACCATCCTCGTTCAAACAAATTGAATCTGTTTATCAGATTACTGAGAAATCCAACTTGTCTTTCCTTGATTTTAACTCAAATATCTAATGTTAATAAGGAAAACTGCTTTATTAACGAAATAATGAAAATTTGCAACCGCCTGTAACTAAGCTTCATGCAGTGTTTGATTAAGGGGGGAAAAATCATTATCAAACGTCGTAACAATGACGTAGAAGATAATATAGCAGAAATAAACCAGTCCTTTGAAGTCTGGAACATCAAAGAGCAGAGAATGATATTCAAAAATTTAATGGAAGAAAGCATTCCAAGAAGAATCTAAATTAGAATTTTAATTTAGAGTATAAACTATTAGTTTTATAACCTCTGTATTTTTTACCTGTATTTTTGGGTGATGAAAAAAATAAATAAATAAATAAAAATTAACGAGTCTTTTGACTGGATTATAAGTAATATACTAATTTTAAGCAATAGCCAAATTGTATAAGCTACTTTTCAAAACTAATATCATTGACAATAATAATTATTTTATAGTATTACTATAAAATAATTATTAAAGTATTGAATTTTAAAATTCCTCAAAAATTGTCTTATGCAATCTATTCAAAAGTACTATTCAATCTTTCCATCTAAAATTGCAATAATTTAATATTTGACTTTTCTGAATACTAGCTAAATCTGGTTTTTGCAAGAAATTCAAGACTTAAAAATACCTTGTTTGCTATTTTACCACTGCTCAAAAATACTCAAACAAAACAAATTAGAAACGTTTTAGATAAGTTGGAAACATTTTTAAAAAAGTTAATAGTAAGTAAATAAAAACACTAAAAGGATCAGTAAAAGCCAAAAAAACTCCAAAAAAAATAAAAAAACACGTTTTTTTTGGTGAAAAAAATACGATGCTAAATTATACTAATTTCTCTCTGTTTAAAAAGTCATTTTAATATTTTTGTGAAATTCTCATAAAAATTTTTTTTTAGGTTCGGGATGGGAAAGTGGAAAAATACGTCCCTTCCCATGAAGTCATTCACTAAAAGCTAAGACAAAAGTTAGTTTTATTTTATATTCCAAAAGACTTGTTGTTTTTGTGTGTAGGTTATTTTTTAGGTTGGAGTGGGACATCTGTCCCTTTACATGACAAAATAAATACTTAGACTCATCTAGTAATGTGGTAAAATAGTTTTTTATACTACTTTCTCTCTGTTTAAAAAAGCATTATAACATTTTACGAAAGTTTTTTTTAGGTTCGGAGCTTTGGGAGGGGGCGATATACGCTCCCGTCCATAAAAGCAATTTATAGACCACTAGTTAAAATTTAATTTTTATTTTTTTATAATGGATTTACTTATTTTAGTGACGATTGAAATATTTAAAAGAATGAAATTTTGGTAGAGTGTGTTAAACCTAACCCACAACCCAACAACTAACTTTGATATAGACTGTAATATTAACTAGTAATGTAAAATAAAATAATAATAACTTGTTATACATAAATATTACCATTTTCATAAATAAAACACTCTTTTATGAAGCAAAAGTGTACTTTTGTGAGGTGTAGGTGGTGGTTGGTACCCCCTCCGAATCCCTCGATGCGCCCTTCACCTAGAAACTAGTTTAAAAGTATAGCCTATTTTTACATCTATTTTTTGATTCCAAGTTATAGATATTTGAACAAGTATTGGCAAATTTATAATAATTTATGTGAAAAAAAATTTTTTTTTTAGACCATATTTATATCAAGAAATCTATATATTGAAAATTTGTTACTAAAAACGTCATAACTTTTTATAGAACTGTCCAATTTTCATAATTTTTTCATCTTTTAAATGCTGTGTTTGAGGGCTTTCTAATGATATATACATTCAAGTATTTTGTCAGTTTAAAAAAATCATTGCACGTACCTACAGAAAAAAAAACAGCATCCCAGTAGACATGCGTCGTCTGAGGACGTCCGGGGGACGTCCGTTGGACGTCTTACGGACGTCTGGACGTCTGATGGACGTCCCCGGAGAACGTGTCCCCACTGGGATGTTGAAGCAACTATAAGATAACTGTTTCATTGATGTTCATGTATTTAATATATGAACATCAATGAATACGAATTCTTTCAATACTAATTTTTCAATTTAATCTAATAAATTTTGATACTAGCATCTTCAGCTTTGTTTACAAATTTGTAATTAAAGCTGAAGATGCTAGTATTAATAATCTAGCGAAAATTTCTTAGATTAAATAAAAAAATTAGTATTGATAGAATTCGTATTCATTAATGTTCATACATTAAATTTATTCAACTCTTATACAAGATGTCGTCATTTATATATATATATATATATATATATATATATATATATATATATATATATATATATATATATATATATATATATATATATATATATATATATATATACTTAATTTGGGATATTTATAGCTAAGATAATATAATTATAATGATAATTACATACTTTCTCATCTGAAATGAACCAGTAGCATAAAACCGAAATTGACAGTAGTTGTACTGGTGAAATTTATATGGTATAAAAATAATGATTCATTAGTTATTCACTCATAAAATAAGTAAACTGACAAAAACTTTATATAATTTTTTACCACATATTTACAAAATGATAATTGCAATTGGTTTTTTAATTTCAATTTTCATTTCAAGACTGGTTTTATCTAAATTCAAAAAACAACTTGAAAACTGATTTTTCAAGAACGAATTTATTTCAAGTTTGTTTCTTGTATTACATTTTAGTTTGACTTCAGATTTGAAGTATAACTTGAAAATTCAAGCTCTTATCTTGCATTCGGTAAAGATTTTTGCTTTTTCAAGTTGGCTTTACAAGTCTAACTTGAAAACGGTCGGTTTTCAAATATAGCTTGAGTTCAGGTTTGTTCTTTGCATTTGCTCAAGTTAAATTTTAGACTTGAAGTATGACTTCAAATTTCAAGTTTGCTTCTTGCATTCCACCCTTAAATTCCAAAACAGGCAATCACATCTTTTTTCTTGCTGGTCATCAATTCGAATTGGCATCTCTTTCACTTTATGGTAACTGATGCTTTTTTTTTTTTTTAATGAGTATTCAGGGTTGCACTACATTCAAATTTGCGAGGGAATTTTCGAAAACTCCATCACAGTGATCAAATATTATTGTCAGATATCTAATGTTTTTTATTCATTTTTATGGTAACATGACCACTTTATTTTTTTTAAATCAGAACCATTTTTAGCACAGTATTTCTTCAAATTGTATTTTATATACATTAATTGTTGAAATAATTTTTATCAAAGTACCACAAATATTTACAAAAAAAAAAAAAAAACACTCAATAAATACTTTTGGCACAGCTTTTAGTATTATATATTGATATTGTTATATGACGTCCTAACTGCTTAAAAATTAAGTAGACAATATTTCTTTATTAGCTGGTTTGTTTGTGAATGGAATAGTTTACTAGACAAAGAAGCCCTTAACAAATTTGAAACCGATAAAAATGTCATCGGAAGCTATTTGCGTATCCTTATAGAACTCTATGCATACATTACAAATCTTTTTAAATTTAAATCCGAGCTGATTGTCCAAGATTTTTTATAAATTCTTATATTAGCCATTAGTTCAAGAATTATGGGAAAAACTATACAAGTATAAGTACAAATATGTAAAAGTTATAAAGTTGTTATCAATTCAGTTAGCTACAATATTTTAAAATATATTATAAACCAACATTGAGCAATAGAATCTCGCATCTTATTAAATCTACTTAGTAAGTGTATTAGAGTTAAAAGAAGTGAAATATTTTTTCAATAAATATTTTTTTTATAATATAAAATGTTTTTAAAATATTAAATGTTGGAAGAAAAAAATATATTTTAAGCAGCAAATGAAAAAAAAAAAAAAAAAAAAAAATAGAAAAGAAATGTATCATAAATTTCTTGAACTAAGTTCCATAACAATTTTCATCAAATGTTTCCCATGTGACAATTGGTGATTATAGTAATTTGATGTTGTGACAAATAATTGATAATCTCTCTAAAGACTCGCTTTTTCAGATACAAGTCCATAACCTGATTACAGTTTATGAAGTGTTTAAGAATTATTTTGAGAACCTCATATAAATATGTACCCTAAAATATTCTTTAAAACTTGCAGGTACTGATAGGTTTTTTTAGAAACTTCCAAAGCAATCTTTGACAACATCTATTGCTTTTAATAATGACACTAATAATAACTAGGTAGTGAACTAATTTTACCAAGGAGATTAGCTTCAAGAAGTTTATCTCTGTGTTGAAGTAGTTTTGACATTTCTTTTAAAACCCTAAATAAAGAATGATTTAACTTAATGATGTTTTCAGTAAAATTGTTTCTAAAACTATTATAAAGTTCTCACCTGTTAACTTTTTGAAATCAGTTTTAACTTTAACAGCCATAGCTTAGCTTTTTCTTCGCCTAAAATTTGTAAAACTTTCTTCCAGTAAACATGATTAACAAACCCTTGTATGTATTAATTATTAAAGTTTATTATATAAGACTATTATCTTCGTTATTGAGTTCTTGGTTCCTGGATATTGCGCATTTTCAAGGTAAATATCGATTATAATATGTTTTATATATAAATTATACTAAATATTCAAGGTAAATATCGATTATAATATGTTTTATATATAAATTATACTAAATTTTTAAGGTAAATATCAATTATAATATGTTTTATTATATAAATTATACTAAATATTCAAGGTAAATATCGATTATAATATGTTTTATATATAAATTATACTAAATTTTCAAGGTAAATATCAATTATAATATGTTTTATATATAAATTATACTAAATATTCAAGGTAAATATCGATTATAATATGTTTTATATATAAATTATACTAAATATTCAAGGTAAATATCGATTATAATATGTTTTATATATAAATTTTCAAGGTAATTATCGATTATAATATGTTTTATATATAAATTATACTAAATATTCAAGGTAAATGTCGATTATAATATGTTTTATATATAAATTATAATAAATATTCAAGGTAAATATCGATTATAATATGTTTTATATATAAATTATACTAAATATTCAAGGTAAATATTGATTATAATATGTTTTATATATAAATTATACTAAATATTCAAGGTAAATATCGATTATAATATGTTTTATATATAAATTATACTAAATATTCAAGGTAAATATCGATTATAATAAGTTAAATATATACAAAATCTCCTAAGAATATATAAATGAACTTAATAAGTTTATCTAAAAATAACATGATATAAATATAATAAATTTCTTGAACTAAGTTCCATAACAATTTTCATCAAATGTTTCCCATGTGACAATTGGTGATTATAGTAATTTGATGTTGTGACAAATAATTGATAATATCTCTAAAGACACGCTTGTTCAGATACAAGTCCATAACCTGATTACAGTTTATGACGTGTTTAAGAATTATAATATGTTTTATATATAAATTATATAGGTAAATATCGATTATAATATGTTTTATATATAAATTATACTAAATTTTCAAGGTAAATATCGATTATAATATGTTTTATATATAAATTATACTAAATATTCAAGGTAAATATTGATTATAATATGTTTTATACATAAATTATACTAAATATTCAAGGTAAATATCGATTATAATATGTTTTATATATAAATTATACTAAATTTTTAAGGTAAATATCGATTATAATATGTTAAATATATACAAAATCTCCTAAGAATATATAAATGAACTTAATAAGTTTATCTAAAAATAACATGATATAAATATAATAAATTTCTTGAACTAAGTTCCATAACAATTTTCATCAAATGTTTCCCATGTGACAATTGGTGATTATAGTAATTTGATGTTGTGACAAATAATTGATAATTTCTCTAAAGACTCGCTTGTTCAGATATAAGTCCATAACCTGATTACAGTTTATGACGTGTTTAAGAATTATAATATGTTTTATATATAAATTATATAGGTAAATATCGATTATAATATGTTTTATATATAAATTATACTAAATTTTGAAGGTAAATATCGATTATAATATGTTTTATATATAAATTATACTAAATTTTCAAGGTAAATATCAATTATAATATGTTTTATATATAAATTATACAAAATTTTCAAGGTAAATATCGATTATAATATGTTAAATATATACAAAATCTCCTAAGAATATATAAATGAACTTAATAAGTTTATCTAAAAATAACATGATATAAATATAAGATATGGATCCGATTTATTATTATATGTTATATAACATAAGTATTGAGTATATATTTGTCATAAAAAATTAAAAATGTAAAAACAAGTTTTCGATAGATAAAGTGATTTCTTTTCAGTTTTTTTTTTTTTGAATGAAGGAAGGGTAACTTTATTCGAAGAAAAAATCAAAACTTTTCGAAGCTATTTTGTTCTAAAGAAAAGCTCCTTGAAATGAAATACTTGACTTTCCAAAATTAGTTTGAAAAAAAGGTTGTTGAATTAAATTTTCATTTCATAAAACAAATTATGTTAAATATACTCAGTTGATCTCTTAAAAATTGAAAAAAAAGATTCACTGGGGCATCTCTTTTTTTTTTATTCCTTCAAGCAGCTGAAATCTATTAAAAATATATTGTAAAAATGTTAATTATTAAATGGGCAATAATATATAGATAACAGAAATTTATTTAAAACATATTTTTTTAATTGAACTTGTTGTAACATTTTCTTAGATCACCATATTTTAACAAGCCTGGACATCTATTGTTCAAAGCTACGGAAGAAATATCGAAATTGCAGTTATTGTGACACATATTTTCTTCCTTCTGTTCAATCCTTAGAATTATCGTAATTTGATATACAAAAAAAAGGTAAAAATTTCAACCTCAAGGTAGGATATGTGATATACCCTTTGTAAGGGAAAATTTTTTACTCTGCTATTTAAGTTAAAAAATATATCAAAAACAATAATTTTTCAGACAATTTTCTACCTTAAAGGTATAATTTTCTAATCTCAAAAGGTAGGAAATTATACGTTGCTAAGGGTATATCATATATTCCGCCCAAAGGTAGAAATCTTTTTTTTTTTACAGTGTATAGCAATTTAGATAAAAATTTATTGAAAATACTTCAGACTATTTGAAGAAATGCAGACCATTTACTACCAAAAGTAGTTTAAAATCTGCTATGAAAACAAAAGAAATTGTATCTTGCCCTTTTAGGTTTAAAAGTAGTTTTATGCTTTCATAAGATTCTTTAATTTGAGATACTGTACAAACAGGGTTGGGTTGTAACGAAGTACATTTACTTCGTTACAATACTTCATTAGTTTAATACTGTAGTACTTCTCCGTGTAACATTTACAACGGAGTACTTTTACTTTTGTTATTTTTCTGGCTTACAAATAATATCATTAGGCTTACTTTTTACTTTTTAACAAGTTACTTTTAGAAAAAAAGTACAAAATTACTTGAATTTTATTGGTTTGAATGAATTGAATAACACGCAAAATATCACAAAACAAAAACCTGTACCGTTTGACGTTAGATTCCAGTTACCCATTAAGACGTTTTACTGCATATTGAACGCGCAAGACACGCAAACTAAATACACAATGTAATAAGTAGTTTATAACAAAAAAAAACTTTGCTATTTCACCTGCCCCCTCATCAGCAATCTGCATGCCACTCAATAAACTTAATAGCTACTAATGATGCTGCAACTGTTGACTATGATGTAGCCTATAAAAAGACTATTCAAAAATATCAGGGATAAATAGTCAAAAAGTAATACACCTAGATGCTAGATGTCCTGCAGCGTGAAATAAAGGTCAACATCGAATACTTGCTATCAGCTATAATAACTGCGAAAGTGAAAATGCAGTTCCTTCTTCGTACAGTTCAATCCATTGCTGCAAGCTAATGATGGTAAGAATGGTTGCTGGATGCATGGATGGGAAGCATGGTTGCTGCCTTGTATAGAAGATAAAGCCCTGTATACAAAGCATTATCAATCTGTGAACTCCTGTTAACTTTTCTTTTTTTGCTAGCTCTACCCGCTTTGGAATACAAGATCTTTTTTTATTTGGAAATTCCAGTTGATCCAAAAACTTTATCTCTTTAGTTCTTTTTTCGGTTAATTTACAATCTAACTTTGGCTGATAAATTTCTGATATATTTTTAGCAAAAACTTTAGAACCCTGGCTTTGCAACAACAAATATTAACGAACTATAATATTATGACAAAGGTAATAATATTTACCGGAACAAAATTTTAAAGCTGGAGCAAACCAATGTTCTCATTAATGTTAGAAATCAATTTTTTTTATAATTCCTTTCTTTAACAAGGAATTAATGACCAACATACCTTGCTGTAATGCATTCTTGTGATAGATCTGATTGCGATAGAGCAGCCGTGGCGCAGTAGTGGTGCACTTGCCTCAGAAACAAAGAATCCGCGGTTCAAACCTCACCTCTGAGCAAGTTTTGCGACATCGGTTAGGAAGGAGGCGTGAACTTCCAATTAAATGCTCATCCGCGATGTTCTGTGATAAGACCGTAAGGGCTTCTTAGGGCATCTTATTAAAATTAAAAAAAAAAGTCTTCATGGAGCACTTTAATATTTTGACGATATCATTGCATTAAAGGTTAAATTCTAGTTTTGTGTTTTCCCATCAACTTTTCGTCAAGGCAGAATAAGTAGTTTTGTGATGTTACCATCGCTATTTTCAAGCATACTAATATGATTATGTACCTTAAGCTTGTTTTTTACGTGTGAGTACAGACGTTTCAAGAATTCCTTGAAACTGCTTACTAGTTGTTGTTTGTAATGAAGGACAGCCGCATTGACCACTTTTTTTACATGATTGCATGCATTCTGATGTTCATTACGTAATTTTGCATGGGAATCTCTACCTGCAGCAACTTATTTTGCCCAAGTTGTACGTTTTGATTTTACTGCTTCCAATACTTTTGGTGTGACCCAAAGATCTTGCTTATTTTTAAATGGAGTCATAGTTGATGGAATGTGCAGTTTTACAGCTTCATTGTACACGCCAAAAAATCAACTGTAGAGATCGTTTACGGAGAGATTGGTTGGTATTACTGTAGAAGTTATATGTAATGAAATTGCATCGAAATTTGCTTTACTCCAGATAAGCCATCGGCGACTTGGAGATGTTAGTTTGTTTTTGTTCAAGTATACTGCAAAAAGACCGACTAAAAGACAGTGAGCTTTTCCCATTGGTGTATGTCCAAGCGAATTTCCTTCGTTTATTGAGATTAGGCGATCAGGATTATTGGTGATGACGAGGTAAAGCGTGGTACTTGGAGTTGCAAGCATGTTATTGCGGTATGTTGGGAATGTTACTAGTTGAGTTAAATAGCAGACTTTAAAATACTCTTGGAACTTGATGTCACCGGGACGTTGTAAAGTTACATGAGTGGTTGTTTCAACACTACCACCAACACATTACATGATTTATAACTAGTGTGGCTAAAATTAAAATCACCATACAAAAGCATTGTTGAACACCTTTATTTTGGCAATACCTGTTGCGCTGTTTTAATAGAGACAAGAATCTGAGTGAGCGTGTCATCGTTTATATCTATAGATATAGGTTCTATGTTGTATCTAGGTTGTATGTATCGCCCAATATATTGGACGATACGTACAACCTAGAAGTGTTGAATCGTTTTCAAAATGTATTATTTGCCAGATTTATTCCACGGATGTTGAGGTGAGTGTGATTTCGGTAAGTCCGCTGTTAGCAAGTCCATCTATGATGTAGATTGCAACACCACCCCCTCTACCATCACGGCCTGTGTTATGCAGCTGATAACCAGCGATGGTAGTGTCTGACGTATCACTGAATTAGTTTTCAGGAAGTAATATTACGTGTGGCTACTCAGATTTTTCAATAGATGTAAGTCTTGCTACAAGTTCATGGAGTTTTTTGCTATTAAATGAGCATAGCCCAGCGAACATGTCCTATTGGGGCCCATATGGGTTTGCCCAAGTGGGACCGATGTGGGCTTTTTATATGGGCTCAAAATGGGCCCCATGTGGGCTAGCCCTTAAATACAACCCAGCGAGCATGTCCTATTGGGGCCCATATGGGTTTGCCCAAGTGGGACTGATGTGGGCTAGCCCTTGAATACAAAATTTTGTATGCAAGGGTTAGCCCACGTGGGGCCTATTTTGGGCCGTTATATATATTGTTAAAAAAGTTAAAATTTTTAAACTTTAACTTTTTTAACTACATATACGGACCCTAAATGAAGCCCATATAGGTAATGATAGTCCATATAATAGCCTAAATGAGAGCCTATATAAGGCCCTAAATGAACCTCATATGGGCTAGCCCTTGAATAGAATTCTATTCAAGGGCTAGCCCATATGAGGCCTATATAGGGCCCATATATGAAGTTAAAAAAGCGTTAAATTCCATCTTATTTTCTAAATTTAAATGCTATCCGATCTTGCGCGCGATGGTATGAGGTACCCCGCTAGGCAATTAGCTGGAAGAGTATAAATCACAATAGCGAACTTACTTTATGAAAACCCCCCTAACGTTTCTCAAATGTGATTACGTCTCTAAGCTTTTCTCAAATTTTAAACTAAATTCAAATTAACTCTTTTTCGAAAAATCTTCTTTTTATTTAAAGTCAAATCATTTTAAAGATTCCGTAATAGTGCTATCAATGTCATGTATTAGTGGTCGTAAAAGAGTTTTAAATTGTATTTATAATTATTTTTTTTATTTATAAAAAGTTTTTGAAAGTGTATGCACTATTTGAGTTTTTATTAACCCACAAGCAAAAATGTATATAAAATGAGACGTCTTAAAGAGGTCCACTTTAACTCATAATCTAAGGTAGCATTTAAATTTAGTATATTCAAACCTTACTGTACTATCTTAATACCAGCTGTCATGACCCGTAAAATACGGGTCTTTAGGATATTGATGCACACTTTTTCCGCGTGGTTACAGTTCATAAGAACTATTATCCGGTTTATAACGTAAGAAAATCTCAATTAAATGAAAACATCTAAATGATAACTTTTAATGTCCTAGATACGAAGATTAAACTTATTGATTGCGTAAACACTAACTTTAACATAAATGGCATTTGCGAGACACTTCTTGCAACGAAAAAACAAAATTTTGAAATTTGTGAACGATTTTTTTTCTCTCGTTAGCGAAGTTGGTTCTGTGTCAAAATGCGAGGATCAAACTTTTGATTAATATCTTTACATATGTTGTCTATATACAATATCTATAAAACTTTATAAGTATTTGAATTTGTATTTAAAAAAATCTAAAAAAAAAATTAAAACAGTAGTCGCTAACGGTAGGACTTGAAACACGGCAGCTATGTTCCGAAGCCCAGCGCGCTAACCACTCGACTACGCTGACGCATTAAGAAATAAAGATTCAAAATTATATAAAAATTGTTTTTAACGGATATAAATGCAAAAGATTAGAAATCAGTATTATGCTAATATTAAATAGTTTAACTTTTAATTATTTTTAGAAACAATAAATTTTATAAAATAATTTAGTGTACATATAAAATTAAAATCTTTAATTATGTTCTAAATAAAAATATACTTTTTAAGCCCCCTTACCATTTTTAAAAAAAGGTTATGGTCGCCGCGTGGCAAGTTCATCAGCTTGGCACGCGGTTTTGTTGTTTAAAATGCAAATCAAAAGTTATATAGATTTTATATTCTATATATAAACATGTTTTTTACTAATTTTCCTTGCTCAATATAGTTGTAAATAAACTTGAAAAGTTTAACTAAAATAACATGAGTATCTCAATAATAACACATGCGCAAAAAAAATAAAAAAGGTCGCCGATGGTAGGACTTGAACCACGGCTGACTTGGTCAGAAGCCCAGCGCACTAACCTCTCTACTACGCTGTCTTGAAGATTTCAAATTATATAAAAATTGTTTTTTAACGGATAAAAACACAAAAGATTAGAAATTAAGCAAAGGTTGACGAAATGCAGTTCTTAAGTGAAAATCAAACTGTTGAACTTGATATATGTTTAAGCATGTTTTAACATTACATAACATGAAGTTTATGTACGTACAATATGAGTTTCACGTTTGCTCGCGTTTTCTTATAAAGCAAAGGTAAGACTCTTTCTCGTCACTACCTTGGATGCAATGGTTGCCAAGAGTATCGTGTCAAACAGGCTCGAAAGCGCACTACTACTAAGTCCAGTATTATTATAAAGAGATTTAAATCCTGTGCTTTATTTATAAATGATATTATTATATTAGCCAAATCACGTCAGAGGCCTGGATCTATTTGTAGGGAAAAAAAAAATAAAAATAGTAGTTTTATTTACAACTTTTTTAGCGAATCTAAAAGTTCTGTAGTTTATAATAAAGTTTATAATAAAATACTAAAATCCAATTCATCAACAAAATAGGTGCTTTTTTAGCAATTGCTTAAATTACTGTTCGCAATGGTTTCAGGGTAAAAAAATCTGGAATTTGACCAATTATAGCTTTCGAGAAATTATTTAAATATTTGATTTCCATATGATCCCATTTTGATGTCTTATGATTGTGATAGATGGGATCTACAAGTTCTTTGATAATTTGCATTACTGTGTAACTACAACAAACTAGAAAAAAAATTTGAAGATTCTGTTTCAGGGTGGTACAACTGTAAAACGCAATATTTTGCATCAGTGCATAGGATTTGAAGATGTTAAAGGCCCATCGGTAAATTGTGCACGAGTTTTCACTTCTAGTAAAATCCTGCAAGGACCTAAACCATCAGGGCTGCATCCATACTTTTTATCAAAAGGGTGATCAAAGAATCCACATTTTTCAATTTTGCATTTACTAATTTTTTCAAAGTTTTTTATTGCAATTTCTGCATAAAAGATACCCTGTTGAATATTTTTTATATGACTCATATCAGGGGTGCTAGTACCATTTTTGACAACATCCCAAATCAATGAATATTGTACATTTCCATACATCCCTAGTAATGCTGGTAGTCGACTTGCAGTAATTTTAAACTTTCTGCACTCATGCCACTCATCGGTAACTTGCTTTACATCCATATAGTTACTACCATAAGGCTTTGGTGATTTAATTAAAGATTCATTATCTACATAATATTTTATTTGCTCTATTTTTTTGTTTTCTACCTCTATCACACTTTCATCAAACAATTGTGATTTGCAATATTTATGATCAGCTAATGCAAAAGCTGTTTTTAATGTATATTTGTAATGCAAATGTTGTCCAACAGTCTGTATCATAAATGTTGAATTAATTAAAACAGAATAAATATGTATTTCAATCGGTTTTTCCTTTTTCAATTGTTTTTTTAGTTTGTTTACAATCAAATTTAAATCTCTTTTATAATTGTTTGAATTAAGATCAGCAGGAGATATTTTTAATTTACCATACTTTTTTTTTAATTTGGCTGATTTTGGTTTTATGTTTTTAAGTGGAACCATAGGTATAGACCCTTTTGTAGACCGTTTGTGCCATTTTTGTAGTTGTTGTGTGCACGACAATTCTAAAATTTTCTCATTAGTTTCAAAATAATGTTTTAAATATAATAAAAGAGCTAGAATATGACAGCACAATCCACTAGAGCCTATCAGACAACTACAATATGCTCGTTTAGGAGTTATGTTTTCAAATAACACAACAGCAGGCCGTATATCAGTACCATACAACTTTTTAATCATTCCTTGGACATTTATTACATTATTATCCTGCAGTGATTTTACTGAAACGATTTTCCTGCTCTGTAGCATTCTTACAGCTTTTTCCTGTTGGCCAATATTTCCCTGCTTTTTATATGAACAACAACTTAAAAATGTTTTCTCGTTTACAAGGGGGTACAAGGTTTCATCAGAAGACCATTCTGATGTTACTTGAGGTATATATAACGGGTTGAGACTGCATTCAAACGTATAATTCTTTTTGCTTTGTCTCTGAATCGTTTGACTAAATTTGGATACAAAGAAAACTTTTGAATTCTTTGGCGCAACTCTTTCAATGTTTCTGATACTGACTGCCCAGTTTCTTTGAGCCACATCATACCTTGTATTTTTTTTAAAAAATAAATATTATCAGACATTTTATAACTTTAAACGTAAATAAACATTTCAGTAAAATACCATAATAAGTAGATTTCACAATTAATATAAACCCAATTACTTTTAACAATTCATTTTTCGCTTCTCAATCAATCATATTTCCAATATGACTTTTAAATTAAGCCACTGTTTTTATTTAAAAAGATTTGAAATTTATATAAACGAAACTTTCAATAAACAAAATCAGACTTAAAACGGTTTTGTTGTTATTTATAAAGCTACCATTTTTATTTTTTTTCCTACAAACCGCGTTATATGAATTTGGCTAATACCTTACTTTTTATATGTTTGATTTCCTGTGTTACTTCTATGAGGCCAGACTTACGTGACATATCTATGTCTACATTTTAAATTATATGTATCTAATTTAAAAATCAATAATTAATCAAAATATTATAAAAAATTTAAATTAATAAAAAAGTGCGACCCATGTAGGTCTCACATAGGCAGCCCACTTGGGCCCCAATTCACACCCAGCGACAATTTTCATTGGGCGGGATGTGGGCAACCCATTTGGCCCCTATAAAGCTGCCCACTTGGTCTCCATGTGGGGCCCAAAATGACTTGCTGGCTTGGGAGGTTATTAGCCTAGAAGCGGAAGAAGTTTATCGAAAGTAACTTTAAATGCGGCGAAGTAGCCTGTGACGGCATGTCTTGAAATGAGGTGTTTGGCTAATGTTGTTTACAATTTGGTTTGGTTTGTGGGTTTGATTTCCTCTAAATCTAGTAACTTTTATGAGCATTTTTAGCAAATTTCTATTCTTAATATCTTTTTCATGCTCATTTAATGTTGTTCTGCAGATACCACAAATACCGAAAAGATATTTACTCTTAACTATTTCAAAATCTGAATTTAATTGCGTTTTTATTTGTTTAGTTAAGTTTTTTGCTACAACAAACAATTTTTTTTGTACAAGTTGCACAAAATTTGTTTAGTTTTTTTATGATTTGCAGATTTGTTAAGCAATCTTCAAGAATAAAGATGATGTCAAAGATAAAGAATTTTTTTAATGCATAATTAATGCATAGTATTAAAGTTGTTAACTCTCGAATTTGTTGTCAAATTTGATCATTTTTAATTGATAAGAACTCATAAATTTACTAATTTATACACACACTTATACGGAATTTATAAGCACAAAAGTTGAAGTCATACTTCAAATCTGAAATTTGAACATTTTGCAAAGAGCGAACTTAAACTTGAAGCCATACTCGAAAACTGCCAGTGTCTAAGCTAGACTTATTTGAGAAATTAAAAATCTTTTCCGATTGCAAGAAGTGAACTTGAAATTGCAAGTTATATTTCAAATCTGAAGTAAAGTTTAATGCAAGAAAAAAACCTAAAAAGGATTCGTTCTTGAAAAATCAGATTCAAGTCGTTTTTTGAAGTTCGGTACGGACTCTTCTTGAAAGCAAACTTGAAACAAATCATCATTTTTAAAATATGTAGATAAATAAATTATCATTTTGAAAATATGTAGTGAGAATTTATATAGAATTATTTATTTTTAAAATAATTTTGGAAACATGTTTGTAAATTTACTCGTTTCACGAGTGAATTACAAATGAATCATTATATTTATGAATTACAACTTGAGTGAATTACAACTGTCAATTATACTTCGGTTTTGAGCTACTGGTTTATTTCAGGTGAGAAAGTATTTCTATTATCATTATAAATATATTATCATAACTATAATTATAAAAAATTATATATATATATATATATATATATATATATATATATATATATATATATATATATATATATATATATATATATATATATATATATATATAAGTGTAAAATAAAATAATTCATTAATTAAATATTAACATACTGCCTTTAAAAATATCCGTACGTTATAGTAAAAATAAAAAACATAATCTAAAGTAAAAAACTTATAATATAACACGTAGGTGTAAATTTATATAGCATAATTATATACATAAGAATCCCGCGTCATCCATTTCAAAATTAATCTAAATTTAGACTATTCTTATTTTTAGATTAATTATAATTAAAAATATTAAAATGCATAATTTATATTTATATATATAAAGAAAGAGATATTTGTATAGTATTTTTTTACTGCATAATATAAAACTAATTTCTAATTTTATTTAAAGTCATTTAGAGTATATATTAAACTGATATGAATTGTAATCTGCCTATTGAGTTGCATTTCTCATCAGCCCATATTGTGTAACCCACGTATGAGATAAAATTTCCAATGCGGAATACCTATTTTTCACATCTACAACAAGAACCTTAGAGATAAGATCTTTTGAAATTTCAGAAACATCGCTCCAATAGGGTGAAGGAAATTCAAACTCGCCCTTTTCAATTAGATCAAAAAGTTCTGTTTGTTTTTTACTTTCACTTCGAAAGGGAGGAAATCCACATAACATTATATAAATAATGACACCAGCGGCCCATATATCTACTTGTAAACCATAACCTTTTTCACTTAATATTTCTGGAGCTACGTAAGTGGGTGTTCCACATATTGTATATATAGGATGATCCACCTTCATAGCTAAACCAAAGTCTGCAATTTTAAGTATTTGTTTACCAGTCGGTGATATCATGACCTAAAACAAATGTATTACATTAAAATGAGATAAAAAATTATAAAGCAAAAAATAACACAGGTCAACAAAGAACTTTTATCACAGATAATTTAGAGTTGCCTGGATACAATTTTTGTAGCTGATTTTAAAACTGCAACCAGATTTTTCGTGTCACGTTTTTGTTAAAAATAAACTATGTTATTATACGACTTTTTGCTTATTTGTTAATGTTATGAGTGGCTAAAAATATCGTCTTAACCTTTTTTTCAGTAAATTCGTAAACTTAGAAGTAAACACTTAATTAACACTAACCATTTTTCTTTCAGCAAATTTCTTTGAATAATTTTTTTTACAGATAATAATCAAAATAATTTGATTAAGAACTTTTTTTAAGGAGTCATTTAATTTAAAACATAAAAAGGGCATACTATTTATTTATTTCTTTGTTATGTTTCAATTTAAATAGAACAGACCGTTATTAATTGAAAAATATTGCTATAATAAGACTGTTAAAATATAAAACAATAAAATACCGTCAGAAAAAACAAAAATATACTTTTTAATCGTTTTTATAAATTTTTTAAATAAAGACTGGCAGCTGTTAAAGGCAATTTTATTACCAAACAATAAGGAAGTTATTATGGTGCCAATTTTTTAATAATGTTATCTTTTTAGTGCACATGATAAAAACTTGTTTTCTCACTCAAAGTTTGCTACATGGCAACAAGTGCAACTGTGTGAAAGTTGAATACAAAAACTGTTTAAGTCAAGTACATGCACTGACATTAGTACTATATTGAAAGTATAATATATCAAAGACCACCTGGTTGACAAGGAAAAGATTTTAGCTGCTGTTAAGAAATGAAGCAATCCAAAATGTCAGCATTAGATAAAAGGCTTATTTGCAAATTTGGATCAAACCATTTTTATATAGCTTTGATATTTTTACTAAACCTGCTTTGATTCTAAAAACTAAAACCATTGAATTTGTTGAGAAAATGAACATTGAAAACTTTCATGCTTCAGAAAAAAAACAATATAACATATCATTCAAAACCGTTCCTGGTAAAGCAAATGCATGCAAGTGAAAATGTAGCACTATAGGAGGAAACCACATTACCACCTATTTTATCAAAATATAAGCTGATGAGGAATAGCACACTATGAGGAATGGTAAAGAAGGAAAAAAATTATCTTATTAGTTGATAATTGTTCAGCTCATTGAACCATTGATAATCTTGTATCAATACAAATGATCTTTTTACCACCAAACACCACCTCAAAGCCCCAACCAATGAATTAGGGAGTTATTAGGTAACTTAAAACCCATTATAGAAGATAGTCTGTTCAAAATTGATAGATCTAATAGATATAAAAAAATATTTTCTGGAATTCTCTATAATGGATGCTATGCAAATATATGTTATTGCTTGGAGAAAAGTGAAGACTAAAAATATTTCCATTTGTTTTTTTAAAACTGGAATTTCAGAGAAAATGTATGTTGATGGCTTTTTAGATGTAGATAATCTCTTTAAAGATCTCAAGAACCAGTTAGAAAAACAAGCAATTCATAAATCCAATTTTTTTTAAAAACAAATAACAGAGAAAAATTCTCATGGATAATTTTGTCAATATAACTGAGATAATGAATGGTGAAGAGATTATATCAGACATGTTAACTGAGATAATGAATGGTGAAGAGATTATATCAGACATGTTAACTGAGATAATGAATGGTGAAGAGATTATATCAGACATGTTAACTGAGATAATGAATGGTAAAGAGATTATATCAGAAATGTTAGGAAAAAAAACTTTAAAAGCTGAAGAAGATAAAGATAGTGATGAAGATATTTTGACTAAACAAACTTGTTTTTAATCGGGTGTAGTTCGTCAATCCCTGGAGGTACTACAAAGATAAATGATAGTGATAACTTGGAATTTATTCATTATATAAACCAAATAAATTCAATTTTGGAAAATGAATAATCAGAAAAGTTAAAACAAGATATACGTAACTTTTTTAATTTAGTCTTTTTTTCACACTTTTATTAGTATAATGATGTTATTTATATTTAATGTTTATATTTTAGAATTTATTAAAGAAAAATTGCCTTAACTCAAAGTAATAGTTCATACCTTCCAAAGTTCAAAACCATTTTCCTTGGTTCCTTAAAAGTTTAAGTTACTGGGATTAAACTGTATAACATTTTGCTATGGTAAATATTACAAATTACTAACTCAAAAGATAATTGTATAATTAACAAAAAATATAAATATCTTTAGAAAATTTACTGTGCAAATGCAAAACACATGCAAACCAAAGTTTTAATATTTTATATAATAAATTTTTATAAATTTGCATGCTTAAACGAGTTAATACCTGCATAGTTATGGTATTTTAAATATAATATATATTATATATTAGTATTTTTTTAACGTTAAAAAATAAAAATAAAAAGAATAAAGAAAAGCATATTTTGACTATAAAATTTATTATAAACGTTACAAAGTTCTTGTAAAACAATTAACAATCTTTTAAAAACTTCAATTCAAAACAAATGATTAAAAAAAAAAATTGAAGAAAATAAAAAAAAAATAAAAAAAGAACTTCAAATAATTAAAAAAAAGAACACTTTAATAAACTTAAACAAAGAAAAGAAGAAAAAAAGAAAATAAAAAAAAAAAAGAAAGAAAAGAAAGTAAACAAAGAAATAGGAGAGAAAAAAAAAAGAAAAAAATAAACAAACAAGAAAAGAAGAATAACAAAAATAATTTTAATGAGGATTAGAAGATTGGTTTTTATTTATTTATTACTTCTCACGTTTAAAGTTGTAATCATTATTTTTTTACTGTTAATTATTTAACTTACTAATTTTATTTTTTACATTTTTACATAAAATATTTTATAATTATTTATTTATTTGTTAATAATATTCACTTTAGTTCTAGTTAGATATGTAATATTTTTCGGTTTCATATTTCAGTTGTAATATCTCTTATTATTTAATATCATTAGATTATCTATATTAAGAATTTTTATTATATATTTTTTGATCATTAATATATTTTTATTATTATTATATTTAATTATTATATTTATATTATTTTAATTTTATCTTTTGTTTATTAATTTATCTTTGTTATTAATTAATCGTATAAATCTATATTTATTATTTAAAACTTCGATAATATATAATTAACTAACTATATTGTTTACTATTACTGATTACTGTTGGTATTTATTCACTTACTGTTGACTGTTTCATTATTTCATCTTTTCAACTTTCTATATTTTCTATTCTATAAATGGTTTTACCATTTAAATCATGAAAATTTATCAGCATTGCAAGTTTTGCAACAAAAAAATAAAAAATATTCAATCCAATCCAAGCCATCCAATGAGACAAAAGGAGCAATTTTTTTGGATTTATGCAAAATGTATTCTAATTGACAAACATACTTACAATCTGCTTTCCCATGACTCTTCTGAATGGTTTTGCACTAAATGTATATCAAACAGTATGCCATTTGGCATGCTCTCTGATCTGAAACTTAAATTAATTCTTTCCTGCAACAATCCTCTTTATAAAATAAAATCCTATGAACCCCCAGATTACCTCAAAAAACTATTTAAAAACATGAACAATGTATTTAATCTAACAACTAAATGCAAATATCTTTATAATAATGAAGAAAATAAATCTAATAACCCTTGTACAGATTATTAATCTTAATATTTATTCTCTACCATTTTACATCAATGATCTCTCCAGTCTTGTTAGTATTATTAATACTCCTCCCACGGTGATAGGAATTACTGAGTCTAATTTATTTAGAGAATTCCAATTCAACTGACCATATATTACCATACAAGGATATAACATTGAGCGTTGTCTAAAAGAATAAAAAAAAAAGGTGGTGCGGTTCTTTATTTGAATTCAAATCTTAATTATATAATTTGTGGTGATCTCCTAATTTATGCCTCCAAATATTTTTGTTGAAGTTATAAATCTACTTAAGAGTAATATCATTATTGGACGCATATAAGACATTCCTCTTTAAACACCACTGAACTTTTGCCTGTCCATTTTAATCCTCTATTTGAAAAGTTAAGTCATAAAACAAAAAATATTGCACTAATGGGAAAATTCAAGATTTATTGAATTATAGAGAATCGCAAGTTGTTTATAATTATTTTGAATCTTTGTGCCAATTTTTTTTATTTTTTTATGTTCTCATTCCCTATTTCCAACCATAATTTTCCAACACGTGTAACTGCAAAAACAAAAACCCTTATTGATAACATTTTCATGAATTCATTTCCTTCTAACATTCTCTGTCTTCACAGTCTCTGGCAGTATCTTACAATTTCTGACCACACCTCAAACATCTATAACCACATGGCACAATTTGTCTGTATTTCTAATAACCGACCTATTAGAAATTTTGAATCCGATTTATTTATCCAAGAAATTTCAAATATTAACTGGGGACTTCTCATAAAAAAAGATGATAACATAAATAAATCTATAAATTTTTTCCTGAAAACATTTGAAAGAGTATTAGACCAATAAACTCCCAACAAAAAATTAACAAAAAAACAAATCAAACTTCAACTAAACCTTTAATCTAAACTGTATAACTTCTGGTATTTTTAAATCCATTTTTAATAAAAAAATATTTTATAAAAAAATTTACTAGATCAAAAAATGTTAATACCAAAAATCTATTATTTACTAAATTTAAATTATATAGAAATAAAATAAGCAATTTGTTAAGATATTCTATAAAAACATTAATAATGTAAAGAACAATTGAAAAAGAATTAAGGAAATCATAATCAAACCTTTTAGTAATACTAAGTCTTTTAGTCTCAAAATGAATGAAAATGTCAATTTAATAATAGTAAAAAGGCAATTGCTTGGGCTATTAAATAGTGTACTGAGTACTATCTGTGCTTTGAGTCAAGTTTTTTAACAAATTTAAAAATGACAAAAGTACCAAAAACTATAAAACTCCATCATCACCAAGTTCTTTAAATCTATCATTCACTAATATTCATGGTCTTCGAAGTAACTTTTCTTCTGTTGAGTCTTATCTTCAGAAAAGTTCAATAGACCAACTTGCTCATTGTGAAACTAATTTGAGTTCCGCTGTCTCATCTTGTAATCTTAGTGTTGATGGCTATCTTCCTTTAATTCGTAAAGACTCCAATAGTCACATGCTTAGCATGGGCATTTAATTCATAAAAGTTCACCCATTTGTCAAGAAACTAGGTTTGAATCCACAGACTATTCTTTTAAGTGCTTTTATTTAGCATTATGACACTCAATCATCTTTCTCTTTGTTCTATATTGCTCTCCTTCATCTCAAGACTCGCTCTTTTCGATGTTATTTCTGATCAATTTGACCAAGACCTTTCTCTTTATCCTTTAACCAATATCATTGTTATAGGTGACTTTAATGCTCATCACACTTAATGGCTTGGTTTTTGTGTCAGTGACACTGCAGATGTTAGGGTCACAACTTTTGCCTTTCTCAATCTCTAACTCAAATAGTCAACTTTCCAACTTGTATTCCAGACAATCCAAATCATTTACCTTCTCTACTCAACTTATGCTTTGTTTCTGATCTTAGTCAGTTCTCAGTTTCATTTAACCCTTAGGTGCTTCTGATCATGGTTTGACCTATTAAAAAAACTATTATCTCATTCTTCTTCGTCAGAATCTCCCTATCATCAAACCTCTTACAACTACTTTATAGCTGACTGGGACTCTTTCCGTGATTTTCTTCGTGATGGACCTTGGCAAGAAATCTTTCATCTTCCTGCTGACAAATGTGTTTCTTACTTAACTTTTTGGATTCAGGCTGGCATGGAATCCCTTATTCCCTCTTGGCGGTTCCAGGACAAGCCTCACTCTTCTCCATGGTTTTCCTTGCATTGTGATGCTTCAATTTCAAATAGAAACCATTACTTCCATATCTATCAGCAAAACAATTCTCCAGAAAACAGAGGTCTGTTTACTATTGCTAGAAACTATTGCAAAAGTCTAATGCCAAAGCCCGGTATTCTCAGGTCAGAAAATTTTGTATTTCATCTCAAAAATTAGGCTTTCATGACTTCTGGAGAATCTTTAACAGTACCTGTAATAAGGGTAAATCTGTTGCTCCATCTCTTTTGTATGGTTTAGATTTTGTCACCTCGCCTAAAGACAAAGCCAAATTGTTTGCTAAGAACTTTTCATCAATATCATCTCTTGATTCTACTAGTTGGGTTCTACCTGATATAGCCAACAAACAAGTTGATCCATTGCTTGACCTTCCTATCACTCCAGCTTCTGTATATAAAATAATTTCCAGCTTAGACTCTTCTACAGCTTGTGGTCCAGACAACATACCTGTTATAGTCTTGCAGAAGTGTTCTCCAGAGCTGTCGCATATATTTTAAAAACTATTTAACAAGTGCTTACCAGAGCCTTATTATCCAGCCAGCTGTAAAGCAGCATCTGTTATCCCTATTTTCAAAAAGTCTGGAGAGCAATCTGACACTTTTAACTACCATCCTATTAGTCTTCTTCCTATCATAAGCAAGGTTTTTGAGTCTTTAATTAACACACACTTAATTTCTCATCTAGAATCTAATAACTTTCTGATCATTAATATGGATTTTGATCTTCTTGTTCTACAGCTGATTTGTTAACTCTTTTTGATGTTATTTCTGATCAATTTGACCAAGACCTTTCTCTTTAGCCAACACTCTCTGATTGCTTGGAGAGGGCATCTGAGCTTAAAAAGCATCTCACTTCTGCTACAGCATGGGGCAGATAACTCAGATAAAACACGATTTTATTCAGCTAATCATTATTGCAATAATCTAAATCTTCCTATATTTATGAATGGTAATGTACTCGATGAGTCATCTACCCTTCATCTTCTAGGATTAACTCTTACTTCTGATCTTTCTTGGAAGCCAAATATTGAATCAATTGCAAAATTAACATCTGCTAAGGTTGCATTTCTTTATCTTGCTCGCCATATTCTTACTCTGGATTCTATTCTATATCTCAAACCTGTCCTTGTATGGAATACTTTTGACATATATAAGGTGGATCTTTCAATGATGGTCTTTCTCTTTTAGACAAAGGGCAAAAATGCATTGTAAGCATAGTTATACCTGCTCTGGAACTCTTTCTGTGATTTTCTTTATGATGCCCCTTGGATAGAAATCTTTTGTCTTGCTGTTGACAAACGTGCTTCTAACATAACTTTGTGGATTTAGGCTGGCATGGAATCCTTTATTCCCTCTCGATGATTCCAAGTCAAGCCTCACTCTTCTCCATGGTTTTCCTCACATTGTGCTGCTGTAATTGCCAATCAAAATTGTTACTTCCATATCTATTAGTAAAACAATTCTCCAGAAAACAGAAGTCTGTTTATTACTCCTAGGAACCATTGTAAAAAGGTTTTGTCTAATGCGAAAGCTTGTTATTGATCCATTGCTTGACATTTGTATCACTCTAGCTTCTATATCTAAAGTGATTTCCTGCTTAGACTCTTCTACATCTTGTGGCCCGGACAACATACCTGTTATAGTCTTGCATAAGTGTTCTCCAGAGCTGTCATCTATCTTTTCATAACTATTTAACAAGTGTTTATCAGAGTCTTGTTTTCCAGCCTGCTGGAAAGCAGCATCTGTTGACCCCATTTTCAAAAACTCTGGAGAGCAATCTGATTCATCTAACTACCGTCCTATTAGTCTTCTTCCTATCATAAGCAAGGTTTTTGAATCTCTAATTAACAAACACTTAATCTCTCATCTTGAATCTAATAACTTACTTTCTGATCATCAATATGGATTTCAATCTTCTTTTTCTACGGCTAACTTGCTAACAATAATAATTGATAGGTTTTATTGTGCATTAGATAAAGATGGGGAGGTTAAGGCTATCGCTCTTGACATTTCTAAAGCATTTGATAAAGTTTGGTATAGTCAACTTCTCCATATGCTTTCTTCTTACGGCGTATCTGGAAACATCTTTGAGATTATTGAATCCTTCTTTTTTAATCGTAGTATAAATGTTGCCCTTGATGGACAGCACTCTTCTTTTTATTCTGTAACCTCAGGGGTTCCTCAAGGTTCTTGACCCTATACTCCTTTTTAATTTACATTAAAGATCTTCAAGATATTCTCACATTTAGGGTGACATTGTTTGCTGACAATACTACCATTTATTCTTGTCATGATAAGCCAACTCTTTCTGATTGCTTGGAGGGGGGATTTGAGCTTAAAAAGGATCTCACTTCTGCTACAGCATGGGGCTCGCAGTGGCTGGTGAACTTTAAGTCAGATGAAACTCAATTTTATTCAGCTAATCGCTATTGCACTAATTTAAATCTTCCTACATTTATGAATGGTAATGTACTCAATGAGTCATCTACCCTTCATCTTCTAAGATTAACTCTTACTTCCAATCTATCTTGGAAACCATATATCAAATCCATTGCAAAATTAGCATCTGTCAAAGTTGCATCTCTTTATCGAGCTCGACACTTTCTAAATCCGGATTCTATTCTCAATCTCTATAAATCTCAAATATGGCCTTGTATGGAATACTGTTGCCATATCTGGGGCGGATCTTCTAATAATACCCTTTCTCTTTTAGGCAAGGTGCAAAAACGCATTGTAAACATAGTTGGACCTGCTCTTGCAGCCAACCTTCAACCATTATCACATCATCGTAATGTTGCTTCTCTTTCTCTTTTCTACAAATACTATAATGGGCACTGCTCTAAAGAGATAGCTTCTCTTGTGCCATCTACTAAAATTCATTCTCGTGTTACTCGTAATTCAATTAAGTCTCATCTGTTATCTGTGACTGTACCTAAGTGCTCCAAAAACTCTTATACCTTTTTTGCATTGAACATCAGTTCTATGGAATTCAATTCCTTCATCTTGCTTTTCTGATTCATATAATTTGCAATCTTTTGTCAATCGCATTCGTCTGTCAATCGTTATCTTGCTCTACAATCTTCATCTTCTCTCTTCCAGTAACTTCCAAATTTAATTAGCGGTTGCTTTCCAAATTTAATTGCAGCCTTGTTTGAAAGCGAAGATGCTTAAAAAAATAATATTTTTTTCCTCGAACGTCAGTTCTTTGTAATTCACTTCCTTTATCTTGTTTTCCAGATTCATATAATTTGCAATCTTTTAAGTTGTCTGTTAATCATTATCTTGATCTTTCCTCTTTTAATAATTTAATAACTCTAATAGTGGTTGCTTGCAGCCTTGTTAGAAGTGAAGATGTTTAGAAAAAAAAAAAAAAATCAGTTCATACCTATGTTACTAATATATTTAACAACTATTTTGCAACTATTCAAGACAAACAACTTAAAATATCATTCCTTTTAAATGTGTTTCTAGCAATTTTCTTAAAATACCTAGTACTTATTCTTTTTTCATTGATACTATGACTGAAGATGAGGTGTTATATATCATAAAAAATACTCTTAAAAATAATTAATGTCTTGGTTCCAATAGTCTATCAACATTTCTTCTAAAGCAGGTATCTCACATAATCTTCAAACCTCTATGTATTATGATAATTAATTTTTTCAAAAATGGTATTTTTCCAAAAGCTTTGTAGCCAAAGTATACAAAAATTGGCTTCTCTTCTCTTCTATACAAAAAATGGCTTAACAAAAATGTTTGAAAAAGCAGTATTCCAAAGACTCAAGCATTTTTTGGTTGAACATAAAGATCTTTACAACACCAGTATAGTTTTTCCAACTAACACTCAACTACTCATTTATTAATAAATAAAATGGAGAAAATTAGAGAAGCCATCAATAATAAACACTTTGCATTTGGAGTGTTTATTGACATAAAAAAGCATTTGATACAGTTGAGCACAGAATTCTCCTAAAAAAACTACAACACTACCGTATTAGAGGTATTCCTTTTCTCTGGTTTTCCTCTTATCTTTGTAATAGAACACAACTTGTTTTAATTAATGGTATCAACTCAGAACTAGCAAAATATTTTAATAGTGTTCCATAAGGCTCAGTTTTAGGATCAATACTTTTTCTTATTTTTATAAATGTTTTAAATGTTTCACTTTAATTTTCTGCTGTTAATCACTATGACAATGACATTAACTTGCTTCTAATTAACAAATCACTTAAAAAACTTAAGAGAAATATGTATTACGATCTAGCTAATATTGTTCAATGGCTCTGTTCCAAAAAACTATCCCTTAACTCTAAAAAAAACCGAAACTATTATATTTAAATCTGCTCAAACAAAAATAAATAAGCAATTAAATTTCAGGTAAAGTGGACAAAAAATAATTCTATTAAAGATCTTGGAATCAAAATAGACTGTTTGAAACCAAAATCATAATAACCTACCTCTTACACTTATCAACTTTTTAGTTATAGGGAAAAATATATTCTAAAATCTGCTGGCAACTTTAAGCTATCTGTACCTAAATATCAAACTGTTTATTACAACTATGAATCCATACAATATAAAAGCATACAAACCAGGAACAATTTTCTCAACTAAAACCTTTTAAATCTCAAAATTTAAAACTGCTCTACTTAACTGTTTTTTAGAAAAGTATTATTTATAAATCTTATACATTTCTACAACTTATTATTTATAACCCTAACTCTGAGTCTTTATTTTTATAATATTTTTTCTCTTTTTTATTGTGATATAATACTAAATTTAATATCTTTTATTATTTCAATTTTTCTTAAACTGAAATAATCTCATTAGTATTCTCTTCATCACTATTATTGTTATTATTACTATACTTTTATCATAATAAATATTATTATTCTTACTGTTGTTGTTATTGTTATAACTAGTTTTGTATTATTGTTTTTGTTATATTATTATTGTTGTTGTTATTATTGTTACTATAATTATTTTTTATTGTTATTATTATAGTATATACTTTTTATAATTGCTAGAATTATTTTAAATTACAATAATCACTACTATTATTTTCATTATTCTTACTTGTATTATAATAATTAATATTATATTCATTTTATTATTCTTGAAAAGGTATTTACTTCATATTAGTACTTATTACTATTTGCAAATATACTTGATTTAAAACTCTATTCAGAATATATTTGATCTGATTTGATTTGCTCGCTCATACTTTGTTCTTTATTTAAAGCAATGTTTTCAGACCTTGTTCATGTACTTTGTTCATGTATCTTGCTCTACAATTATATACAAATTATGGATTTCAAGCAGTATTAAAATTGCCATAAAATGAAGTTTCTGAAATGCAATAAAC
This sequence comes from Hydra vulgaris, assembly GCF_022113875.1. Taxonomy (NCBI): domain Eukaryota; kingdom Metazoa; phylum Cnidaria; class Hydrozoa; order Anthoathecata; family Hydridae; genus Hydra; species Hydra vulgaris. Next base: position 24,772,956 of record NC_061162.1, on the reverse strand, counting down.
TGGGCTTTTTTTTCGTCCATTTGAAATTGGTTTCTTATTTATATACAAAAATTTAGCTTCATACTATTATGAAGAAACAAGTACTGTAAATATATGCAACTTTGCTGAATGGGAACTCACATGTTAAAAGTGATGATAGTTTGCTTGAGTGATCACAATAGTATTTATAGAAAGTGAGGCAGTCTAACAATGATAATTTGGTCAAACAACATTTACACTGCAATTTTGGACCTTGTCTAAAAAACTTCATTAGGCAGAATTAGCTTGTTTACTTAGCAGTATAAGTAAGGGGTTAAAACTAACTTTTTCCAGATTTTGTTTAGTTTAACCACTTTTGCTTAACTAATTTTTTATGCTGATTTCGAATTAATTTTTTTTATTATAAATATTTAGCCTTCCTACTTCAATTTCAATAAAAATGATTATTTTGACAAAACAATAAATGTATAAATTAAATAAAACCATTATTAATATCAAAGTAGAATACATGGTAAATATTTTTATTTTTATTTTATCAATAAAATACATAATCATTATATATAGTTATTAATACAACAAAAAATTAAGCATTATACATTTATTCCATGTAAGTAACAATTAGTAACAAATACTAGTAAAAATGTGAAATAACTTTATAGTAGCCATGGTGCAGTGATAAGAGTTCTTTCTCAAAATAATAAGGTCTGAGGTTCAATGTCGGCTCTGACCAGATAAGGGACATTGGTAATTAAAGGAGGTGTGAACTTCCTAGTTATATTGCTCTTCCATGATCCTTTGTCATAAGATTCACAGTGCTTTGTCATAAGATTCACAGTGCTTTGTCATAAGATTCACAGTGCTTTGTCATAAGATTCTTAGTTCTTTTAGTAGCACCTTAACAACTAAAACAAAAAAGTCATTGTTGGTGATAGTAGATTGTTGTGAGGACTTTTCAGATAGAAACTATTAACTTATTCATCTACAGACATAAGACGGTGTTTTTTTGTATTTTTATTTACAATTATGATTTCAAATGGAACTGGCTGCAATGATCTACTGTATAACTTAAAAAACACCCCATTCATCGATTGTTTTTGACATTCAGCAGACCTTTCTCTTTTTCAATACATTTATTGACATCTGACTCGCAAGTAAATGGACTGCCTTGTAATTTAAGATATAATTAACCTTGGAGAAAACTTACAGTTCTTTTTTTGCTAACCTGCTCTGTCTCAGTTTCTGTCACTGCTTCCGACTGTATTTTATATTTTTAAATATAAAATACAGTCAGTAAAGTATTAAATATTTTAACAATGAGACACATTTCCCAAAATATCTTTAAATTACCTGAATCTTTCATTTCATAATTTTTAGGATATTTAAGTATATTACCACAAGGAATTTTTGTAATCATCTGTATTTCAAAAGCAATGAGTGCCACGATGATGCTTCCATTTCAATTCAACAAAGCCAATGTTATTTGTAATTGTTTTAAAAATTGTAAAAATCAGATTAAAAACGTAATACATCAGTTATTCCATTATTGTATCTTTTTCCAAACCCATAATACCTTTTTATTTTCTGTTGAAGCAAAATTTTGATAGCTGAATTCTAAAATAATTGATAGCTAAATTTTTCCAAAACTATATTTGCAAGAATGATACAACCATATACAACCATCCAAGTTTTTTGATGCGTATATACAAAATTCTTCTACAACTACTGAGCAGTCAATCTTATTTAATGAAAAGTTCCAAAAGATAATTTATTGTTTGACTTCATTAAAAACAAGCACAAAAACAACCCTGAGTAAAGGCAACTTTGTATGATAAAATTTGTCAACTATCCCTATAACATTTTAAAGTTATGTTACGTCTCAATCGGTTACAATCGGTAACAAGGTTACATTCTCTAATTTTTGTTTAAATAAGTAAATAAAATAAGTAAAATAAAATAAGTAAGTAAAATAAAAAAAAGTAAAATAAAATAAGTAAGTTTAAATAAGTAAAATTAAATAAGTAAATAAACTTGATAATGCAATAAATGTTTGTTTATCGTTGCCGTATTGCTAAATACTATCTTATATTTTATTTTTATTGTAAAATATCATCGTCTTAATTGATTACTTTGTCTCGAATAAAAAATAAAGTTGTTTTTTTTTTTTAACTTTATGTGTAACCATTTGAGACTTAACGCAATCTAACTAAATATAGATTTGAGACATAACTAAAATACGTCTCAAACATAGATTATTTTAAAGTTACGTTATGTCATAATTTGTAACACTTTAAAAAAAAAAAAAAGACGTAATGTAAAGTAAAAAACAAATTATATTTGTGACCTTTAAAAGTTGTATTTACCTTAAAGAAGACTTTTTTAAAAACTAACCCACAAGCGTGGGTGAATTTTTTATAATTTTTTTAAATACAATAGTTTTGACAAACGCGTCATTTATGTATTCGACTATTGCATTTTCAATAATCAAATATATAAATAATATTGTTAATAAAACAATTTTGTTAAACACTATACCTCATGATCATGACCCCTATAACATTTTAAAGTTACGTTACATATTGCAAACGGGATTCGTTACGTTTTGTGCAAAATGTCCACTATTTTTATGTAACCGAGATGTAACATTTTACATAACACTGTAACGTAACGTTACGTGCAAAATGTCCGTTATTTTTACATAACCAAGACTTAACATTGTAACGTAACGCTATATCAAAAATATTACATATAAATACGTAATATTTTGATCTAATATCACGTAACACTGTAATCTATAGTATCTATCACTATATTCTTTTTATAGCTATAAATAGAGAGAGAGAGGGAGATAGAAGGAGAAATAAGTGAAGTTAAGTCAGAGTGTAGACAGATATTGCACAGATAGTGCAATCTATACACATTATTGCCTTAAGCTATAAAATGTGTGCAATAAATTACATTATTTCATAAGAAAGGTTGACATTTATATACATATTTGCTCATGAGTTTATAAAAACGCAAAAACATAATGTAATGTAACAAAATTTAGATATGACACATAGTTAAAATACATCTCAAATATAGATTTTTTTAACTTTAAGTTACGTTTCAGTCTACACTTTTTAAAAGTTGCACTTTCATAAGTTAAAATAAAATAATTGAAACGTAACTTTGCGAATTGAAACTTTTTTTTGCAGTTAAAATAAACGATAATAATTAGCAATTTAAAAAAAATATTATTTAGTTACAAATGTCTTGACAAACGCATTGTTAAGTACCATAACTGATGAGTTACGGTAATTAACAAAATTGTTTTAAATAATGTGTGAAAAATATAATAAAATAATATGATATAAACATAATTTTAAAATATATATATATTAATGTTCTAAACTACTATTCTAAAAAGAACAAGAATCTAAATCTTAACATATTCAATTTATTGTTTTACAATATAGAACTTGTATATATTTAATTTGCATATTGTAAAAACTATTTATAATATTATAGCTTTGGTGAAAATATTGCTTTAATATCAACACAATCTCAAGATTTCTTCTGCACTATTTTTCCAAACTTTTATTAATTACTCATAATTAAAAATGTAACAAGTAGGTATCTTAATGCTGTAATGTTCAACATTACAGTATTCATATTAATTCTTTTACCTTTAATTTTTAAATGTTACAACTAATCTCATTTTAATTTTTTTATGTAACAACCAACTTTATTTTTTCAAATTCAACTTTAATTAAACATTTTTTACATAAAAAAAATTCTTCCACTAAACAAAACTAAACAAAAAAACTTCAGTAATAGTATAGGATTTTTCTGCATAATCCCATAATCACTTGCGCAAACATAAAATATTTTTAAATTTTATTTATGGCCATGCAAACCTTTGTTATTGCCATAATTTAAAAAGAAAATTATGTCTTTTTTAATCAGAAGTTTATTTCACTACAATTTTTTTCAGGTTATCTTAAATTTACTTGAAGATTAATTTGAATTGTTAATGGCAAATTTGCAAAAAAAAATTTTGTCAAATAAAAATTATTAAATAAAATCAATTTTTTAAACCTTAGCCAACAGATTTTTAATGCCTTTATTTTTATTTGTGTGCAAAATTTTTTTATTACATAGTTCAAATAAAAAACAACAATGTGAAAAAAAATTATTTGGCTATTATACATACCATTAAATTTTCTGGTTTAATATCTCTATGAACAATATCTCTTCTATGCAGGTAGCTTAGTCCACTGCACAAGTCTCTTGTAAATAAAGCAGCTTCATGCTCTTCAAAACACACATTTTCTGATATTAAATCAAATAAATCACCACCTGTTACTAATTCCATAATGAGAAAAATTGTTGTTGGTGATCGAAAATCAGAAAATAATGTTACAATATTTGGATGGGAACTCGCACGTTGTATTGTTATTTCGTTATCAAGCATTTCATGTCTATCTTTTAACTTTAACATATCAATTATTTTTATTGCATACTTTATATTTGTTTTTTTATCAATGGCTTCCTTGACAACAGCAAAATTTCCATCACCTAGCTGCTTACCTAAGTCAAAGTACAATTCTATATCTTTATGATCTGCAATGACAAAACTGCTTTTTTCAAATTCAAAATTATCGTTATTATTTTGTTTAGTGCTGCTCATTTGTGATCCAATATTTATTCTTTCTTTTTCATCGTCTTCTTTAATGCTTGGTTTTTCATCATCAACTTCTGAGGCAGATAAATTTTCAACTGTATTACTTTTTGAATTTGAAATACTTTCTTGATCATCAGATGAAAGAAAAGCTTCATTATGATTATCAAAAGATGATTCTAAATAAACTTCTTCTTTTTCTTCTTTCTTGATACTATCTTCTTTATGAGTAAAATCATTATCTGAATCAAGTATAACATGTTCTTGAACATTTTTATCATCAGTTAAAAATTTTTTCATAGAATTCTGTGTTGGATTTTTTGGTGTGGAATTTGATAATTTAAATTTTGCATGAATTTCTTTTTTAATGTCTGGAAGTTTAGATACTTTAAAAACTTCTGCATTAGATGGATTGACATTTAAAGAGCCTCCAATTTTAGAATTAGTTAAGATCAACTTATTTAAACTTTGTTTTTTTTTGCTTTTTAAATTATTTTTTCCTGAAGACGGTGATTCGATCACACTAGGAATGTAAATATCATTAATTTCAACTTTCTTTTTACTTCTATCAATACCAAAAGTTTGAAGTATTGCTTGAAGATCAGACTGTTGAAATTTTTCACTACCTACTGCTATAAAAATATCTTCTTCACCAAACAGTTCAGATAAGCTTAAAACTAGTTTACCATCAAGATTAAAGAGTTTTCTTACGCCAGTAACTCCTTCAATTCCAACAGAAGAAGTAATATCATTCAAAACTTGATCAAAAGTTTGAGCAGTTCTTTTATTCAACAAAATTTTAATGCACCTTTTTTGTCGAACTAAAGATAAGTTATTTCGAATAACAGTAATAACTCGTGGTCTTGGGCTAAAATGCAGACTATCTTTTTCTGTATACATTTTCATAGGAGGAACTGGAATAAAATGCTTTTGAACTTTTTTTCTTTCAGATCCATCTGGTGCATGTTGATAATTAATTTTTTTAAGTTTTGGATGGGAACCACAGACATAAGATTGTCCATCTGCTAATTCATCTAATGATTCGATACGAGTACCAGTAGTTGGTGTGAATACATACCTAACTCCTTGTGTCAAGTTTGTAATTCGTGTTAACTCGCTTAAAAGGTTCTGAAAACTATTAAATCTTCTTTCCGTTACACTAATATGATATCCTCGAAAATTTCGATCACCATTTTTATAAAACAAAACAGTTTTTGGTTTCATCAAAGTATTGGGTGGTGGAAATGAAGCCTTTAACTTAGATGTCATTTTATATTTGTAATTATTCTCAAGAGGATACCGATGAAATAAAGATTGATTTAAAGACTTAGATTGGAAATTCGTTTTAAAAACCATTACTACAGAATTTCTTTAAATATAAACATTGTTTCCTTATAAGTAATCACAATCTTCGTTGGAAAGTTTGAATACATTTGCTTGTATACAATATTTTAAAACGTATGGCTGCAGAAATTATATGTGCTTATTATGTACGAAATCGAAATAATTTGTGAAAAGTAAACATTTTTTCAATGCCCTTGACGACTAAGTAATCAGCTCGCTTCATCGTGTTTTTAATAGTTGATATGAAAACGCACGAAAGTAACTAAGTTACGAACGCAATACAGTTAATTTAAAATCAGTTACGGAAAATTGAAAATTAAAGCATCGTCTCCTAACTTATAAAAACAATCGTAATAAATGTGAAACGTCTTGGAAAAAAGGTAAAAACAAAAAATATGAGAAAATTCAGCGGTTTAAGAAATTATGCGAGTGAGTTTTTAAAACAAAACTTTTAATGTTTAAACTCCTAACTAATGCCTAACAAAAACTTGTATATCTTGTTGAAAATAGTAAATTTTCAACAATTACCAAAAGGTTATAAAATTCGCAAATTATTTCAAAATAGATTTAGAAAATGCTTACAACATGCGGAAAAAAACTGCTAAAAAAATTAAAAGAATAGGATATGCAAATATAATTTTATATATATATATATATATATATATATATATATATATATATATATATATATATATATATATATATATATATATATATATATATATATATATAGAGAGAGAGAGAGAGAGAGAGAGAGAGAGAGAGACTTCGTATCTTATATTAAGAAAAGATTGCAGAGACTTCGTATCTTATTTTAAGAAAAGATTGCAGAGATTTTGTTCATATCTTATTTTAAGAAAAGATTGCAGAGACTTCGTATCTTATTTGAGTCATTGTCTAGACAATGACTCAAATAAGATAGAGTTATTACATTGTAATGTAGTTATATTGCAAACAGAGGATTTATAAAAACAGATGTCTGTTTTCATAAATCCTCCATTTGTAATGTAAATGTTTCCTTGCAGTGGCGTTCCTAGTTTTGGTGTCACCCGGGGCGGCAAATAGGGTGTCACCCATATATTATATGTAATTATTTTTATATACGAAATTATTAAAGCAGTATTTAGAAACGTTGACACGTGTAATTTTAAACCTTGTTTTCAACAATAATAATTTAGTGTCAATAACTCTTTATAAATAATTCTCGTCGAGAATTATTTATAAAGACAGAGAAAATAATTATTTATATACAGAGAAAATAATTATTTGAAAATAAATTGTTGCCAAATAATTATTATCTTTGTTTTAGACGATAATAAATTATTATCATCTAAAATCGTCTAAAATCAGCTTTATTCTTTTATATGCTTAAAAAAACAGTAGTACCTGGATTTGATTTGATAGTAAAATATAATAATAAAATAGCAAACCTACTGAAAGAAAGAAAGCTAAGCGATTATATTTTCTAAATAATGATAACTATATCTTTTAGCATTTAGCATTTCGTAGGTCGTGTAAATAAATGCCCACTTATTTTTTTATGTAAGACTGTTTAATTATAAACCAAAATAAAATGTAAGATATTAATAAATTGGGTGTCACCCAAAAGTGGATAACACCCGGGGCGGTGAGCAAATACAGTAATAAATACAGTTTTGCAAATACAGTAATAAAAAACAATTATCAAGTAGTTTGAATTTTATTTACACAACTAATTGACATTTAAAAATATATTTAAAAAATTTATCTCGGTCAAGGTAATTCCGGCCCAGAATTATATAGTTACATAATTTTATAAGGAAAAGTAAATTATTTATAAATAAAAATTAATTATTTATGAAAAAAGTTTTTATTTGTAAAAGTATATTATTTATGAAAGTAATCTTAAGTAAAAATAAGTAAAAAAAATAAAAATTGCATCATAGTAACTCATTTTTATGTTTGAAAGTAACTAATAATTAAAGGCAGCTTTATAAAAAATTTTCAAAAAGACTTTTTTTTTCAAGTAAAAGTTTTTATAGTTATAAAAAGTTTTTTTACTTTTTATTTGTTAAATAATAAATATTAGAGTAGAACGGGACTAGTTGAACTTATTTTAACTCGATAAAAATTCTAAAAATCGATAAAAATTCTAAAACATTAGCTACGGGCTTTACATTCCTTTAAAACAAATTATAAAAAGTTTTTCAAACTCAAACACAATTTGATAACTATCGATATTTTAAACAGCTTTGAAATTTAGATTATTTCACTGTGCAAAAATATTTACCACGCAGAGTAAAAATATGTCGGAAAACTAACGGGTCGGGGAAGAATACGAGTACGTACGCGGTTCGCTTTCTTAACTTGCAGTTAAGAGAGCGAAACGCGTACGTACTCGCCAAACACCATAGTGTTTCGGTAAATAGTAATAGTCAATTTTACGGTATGGAAACTCTACTCTTGACACGTTTTATCCTTTTTGTTATAGAGGGTTTTAAACACGCGACAGAAACCATGCGAAACTTTTTTTCGACTTGTGCCGACTGGTGTAGATATCCCCATACTCACTGCATTTCACTCTGTTATACAATTTTCACTCTGTTATACAATATCCTTATCAAGTTGCTTTATAGGTAAAGACCAAAGTAAAGACCAAAACTTGTTTTAAGTAAAGATTACTATTAACTGTAATTCAAAATTATTTAAAATATAAATTTTTAAAAGCAAGTTTTTAAGTAAAATTAAAACTCACAAGACCTTATTAATCTTTTAATAGTTAATTTAGTTTACATTTGATAGTATATAATATAATAATATAATTTGATAGTATATGAAAAGTAAGTAGAACCATCCTTATTTTTAATTTAATAAATTATGTTTCTATTTTCGAGGTTATTAATTTAGGATTTTATTAATAATTTAAGATTTAACGCGGTTGTTAAGTTGAGTAAAATCTAGTATTAGGGCGGGCACTTTTTTTTCCTGATCGTTAAAGTAATAAAAAAGAAATAAAATAAAAAGATTAGGTAAAGACGAGTAATTTTTGCAGGGAAATAATTTCGCCACACCAACAAAAAACATCCAAAAATATTTATTTGTTTGAATATTTTAATTATTTTGGGATATTGTAGCAAAATAAACAATTATTTTAATAATTTAGGATTAAATTTTTTTTTTTTTCACATTATACAGTGTTTCCAAAAAGTATTTTTTAAACTTTTTTATCTTAAATGAAGGGGTTTTTCATAAAGTATGAACGCAGGTGTGTGAGCAAGTTATCCAAAAACGTACGGATGCGTACTGGAGGAGAAGGTTAAAGATGGAGAAAAATACATATATCTCACCATTCTATATCTCTTCTAAAACTTGATTTTTTTTAACACGAGTTTAAGAAATCAATGTCGCAGAGAAATGTTGAATTAAGTAAAAGTTTTAAGAATTAGGTTTTTTTTGTTTTTATGTTTTGAGTTAATTTTGAAATAAATAATACCTACGTTCGCAGTGGCGGGGTTGTTGAAAGCATCAGATGCGTACAAGGGGGGAGAAAGAGTTCTAAAACAGTAGTTTTACTGTATATATTCTTTATGAATGGCTTCCAACTTCAAATGAGTATAATTAGTTAACAATAAAAGGTTTAGGCAAGGCGTTTGCAATACGCTTAATATGCCAATTGCGTATAATACATTCAAGAAAGTTACTCTATAAGAAACAGAATTTAAGTTATTTATGGTGTTTTAAATTTATCAATTCGTTTTTTAATAACCTTGTCTAAATTGCCTTAAGTATGCTGACTATTGCATTAGCCTGTTGAAACTACTATACTAGGTTGCTAATTTCGTCATTTTAAAGCATTTTAAAATCCAAGTTTTGCATGAAAGTTTATAAATCTGAAACACTTTTTTTCAGCTTTTGTATAATAGATATATCCACAAGGCATCGATATGCAAGATTTATTGGCGCTATAAAAGCAACGATTGTTTATAAACAAAAAAAAGTAGCTTAATAAGTAGAAATTACTTAACTTTACCTTACTTGATTAATAGTTTTCTTCTGATATACTATTCCGAACTCTTTTATTATTCTAAATCTTTAATTTATTAATTATAAATAAAAAATTCGAGAAAAAAAAAAATCGTTATTATTTTCTACCTAAATTAACCTGTTTAATAAACGTCTATACAATGTCTAATAGACATCTTTACAATATCTACAAGCTCGTAGGGCTTCCTAAAGACGTTTAGCTGAAGTCCTGTGCCCACTGTGAAAGGATTATTATATGTTTTGAGTAGCGAAAGGCGTTTTATATTTATAATTTTGTAACGGGAAAACTTACATATTAATCTACCCAAGTTTGTCAAATTTTTTGCAAATTATTTAAGTAACATAAGACGTCTAAAATTAACTATAGTTTTGCGGAGATGCAGATCCCATATCGGTTTATGTTTTTATAATCGATCTACAACAGTAATTTAAATAAATTAGAGGGGCAGCGGGCATCGGCAGCTTTGAATGTGCACAAACAAGAAAGTTTTTTTTTATAATATGTAAAAGCTTATTTTTGTATTAAATTCTATACTTTTATAAAACAAAGAGAATGTTAATAAATAATATAAAAGTATATAAGTTAAACGAAATGGGAACATATAAATTCATAAATTCTGATTCATACTATTTAAAAAGATAACAATCGCTGTACAATAAAGTAAAAACAGATGGATTGATTTTAATAATTAAAAAAAAAGAATTTAAACTATTACATAGTTGGATATTTGTAATAGTTTATTTTAAATAAAATTACCTCATAATCTTAGTGTCAAAGAATACGATTGTTTTTTTTCAAAATCAGTAAAAGTAATAACCACAGTTTATCAGAACTTTTACGTTAACATTGCATGATGTTGTTTTTTCTATTTATTTTATTAATTTATTTCATTTGTACACGTTGCCAAGATACATCGAGAAATTCTTTTTATTTATGTTTTTAATTTATAACCTATAAAGACTTTAAGAGTTTTGTTTTTTTGTACCTTTGAAAAATATATAAGTATGCAATCATAGACAACCAATCGGCATATTTTAAAAAACATTATTATTTTTTTAATATCTATATTATGATTTATAATATTATACGGGCAGGACTTCAAGAAGTTTGTAATGACCTTATCACAAAGCCCTGATTATCACAGAGCCCTGGTTATCACAAAGCCCTGGTTATTACAAAGCCCTTAACAAAACTCTATTTTCCTCTACAATAAAAACATATACTATATAAAATAAATATATACCGATCTTTGTCTTTTTCTAATGATTTATATTTTGATTCTTCGATATTTGAAAAAGTATTCAAATGTTTTTCCTGAATTCATTTTTTTAGTTCTGTTTTAGGAATTGGTAAAGGCAAGTGAGACTTTAGTGTACTATATCTTAGCCCTTGCATTAAAACAGAGGTTTTAAAACACGCAGAAACTTTAATGTAGGAGGGCATGTTTCTAAATGTGTTGATATTCTGAAGTCTTTTTTTTTTTGTTTATATTAGCAATGCAATCAGTTAGTGCTCCAATATATTTTTTATTGAATGGAAATACTCCGGTATTGGCAAAAGCGCGTTGAACATTTGTTGGTGCTGCACATTTTAAATTGTATAAAAAGCAGCAGCATATAAATGTGGCACAACTCTACCTGGATGTTGCCATAGCAAGTTCTGAATCTTTTGATAAGAGCCGAATTCGATATTAGGCGTACGCTAAAATAACCTAATTTTTTATTATAATGCAACTGTGAGCACTAAAAACCTGACTTGAATTAAATTTAGTTTTTTTAGAACGGCTAGCATAAAGTACATACCCCTAATAATATGTGATATTGTGTATAATTTTTTTTACTATGATCAAAGAATCGCTGCAAGAACAAATTTTTCCCGGTAGATAAGAATATATGTTAGCGCAAACAAAGAGGTATTATAAACTAGATATAATATATCTCTTTGGTGCAAAATACAAAGTTTTCTCATTTACAGCTTTGCGCATAAAATCAGACGTCAACCATCAGAGTAGACAAAAAAAAAGTTCAATAGGAAATTCTATCGAAACTAACAGAGATTCTATAGAAATTTTATAGAATTTTATAGAACTTCCATAGGCCTAATGTTTCAAATGTTTATAGAAGTTCTATAGAACTTTTTTTCTGGAAATGCGAGTTACAGCCATTAAACCCAGATGCCATTGATTAAAAAAAGTTTTTTCAATAGCATCTTAATAGTTTAAAAACAATAGAAACATGCTAGAGATGAGACCTTTTTGACGGGGTTGATCAAGTTGCATTTGTAGAAGCTTCAACTCAAGTACCTATAGCACTAAGTAACTCAAGTATAGGTACCCAAAAACAGTTTATTTATAAACAACAAATAGAGCATATAGAATTAACAAATGATTTATATCTTTAAAAAGCTTTGTGAAACTTTATATTTATTTGAAAGTTAAAATTTAAATTTTAAAGCAGATTTTGTCTTTAAAGTTTTTGCATTTTTATTTATTTCACGTTCAGGAATGTTCAGATTTTTATATAAATATTAACCTTCACAAAGCGTTTTAAAAATATAGATATTTTTTAATTCTATATGCTCTATTTCTTGTTTAAGTTAATCTTACCTTACATACCACTAACAAATATCCCAACATACCGTTAATAAACTAGCATACATGCCGTTAATACATTTTATGTCATGCATACCTTTAATATATTAGCTCTGTCGTCATCTTTTTTGTCAATATCTAAAATATTTCAAACTAAATAAATGGAACTAAATAAATTTTTTAATCGAAAATTCTAATTTTAGGCAAAATTAACAATTAAAGATGCTGTTTTTTTTTAATACAAATAAATCAAATTTTGGTTACTGTAGATTGAATCTCGTTAATGATCATTTACAGGTTTTAAACTTCTTGTAATTATCTTTTAGTGTTGAAAGTTATGACCATGTAAAGTCTCCATTTCCTTTCGAAATGAGAATAAGTTATAACTTTCAAACGCTTAAAAAATATATATGAGTTTCAAAACCGGCTGATAAATTTAAATTTAGATAATAAATTAAAATATTTTATTAACTAATTTCCCTTGCATTTGGCTTTGTATGGTAAAAATGTTGGTGTATTTTTTATATTATTTTAAGCATTTTAAATTTTCAATTTTTATGTTAATAATTGCTTCATGATGTAGGTAGTCGTTTTAATATAGCTCTTCCTACAGAATGAGAGGTTTTGAGCTAGGGTATAGTGATACACATTGATTAAGACGATATTCATCAGTATACATAAGGTTTGCTCACCAATCTAGATTAGATTGATGAGTTTTTTGTTTACATTTTTTCTATTAGTTCAATAATTTTTGCTAGAAAATCCCAACCACCTCAATATAATTTTGTTTCAGAGCTTAGATGGACAACTTGTTTTACAGTATTTTCTGTAGGATTTTCGGGTTTTTCTATACAAACATCGGAATTGGTTATAAATTTTTCAGCCATGAGGGTAAATGAAATTTTTCAATTCTCATTCTAGATTTTATTTTCTATTTTCTCACTAATGAAAAACATCATAACATCATTGCATCAGATTCTAGTCAAATTTGCAGGAAATCAAAAAGTAATATCCATTGCGTGGCAGAAATGGAGAACTTCAAATGTTTACCTTAGGCTAATAGCCTAATTAAGTAACCTATTAAAACTTTCCAGAGCCCGAGGTTATTTTAAAGAAGAAAGCCCCTTTCTATGTTATAAATCAAAGTTTTTCTTTTCAGAGCTTCTTTAAAAAAAGAAAAAAAATATTAAAGAGCGTAGGAAAATTTATGAATCTCTGCACTATAATTTATTTTTTTTCTAAACGTTAAATTATAACAAGAAATTATAGCCTGTTTATATTCTGAAATATGAAAACATTGATTTAATCCAGTTTCCCGATGATTATAGAGAAATATAACTTTTGATTTATTTTAAGGGCTCTGTTTTGTTTTCCAAACATTACGGAAAAATGCTTTTTTGTCACAACTGCGTCTATCAATAAAAAGATGGTTGCTGCAACATGTGTTCCTTCCGATCTATACCCATACGTACATAAATTTTTGCTTGAAAATGGTTTGCACAAAACTGCAAAGTACTTTATAAAAGAAACAAATAGTGAATATGCATGTCCTTCAGGACTTTCTTTAGTTGATATATTCAACAAGTACTTTAATGAAACACAAAATAAGAGATCCTCTAAGATTATTAATGATGACGACTCCATTGAAATTCATAAATCATTTCAAAATGACGGCTTTGAAATAGATGGAAAAGACGGTGAAAAGGATAAAAATCTATCCAAAAAACACAAAAAAGAACAAAAAAAGCGAAAGTTGGTTGATGATAATCATGAAGATTCTGAAGCTAAAAAAGTCAAAACAGAAGATAACTTATCATTAAAAAAGAAAAAATCAAAGAAAGGTTAGTATTAATATTTCTATATTTTATATTGATTTTAAAAATACTGTTCAAGGAGGTACATAAGAATAAATCCAAAAGTTAGTTAAATGTCAAATTGTATTGTGACTTGAAGTATTAATCAATCAATCAACATTTCACGCCAAAAAAGTAGTTTATTAAATAGTAAAAAAAAGTTATAATACTGTTTTTGTAAAGGAGCAATGCAAATAGTATAAAACTAATTCAAAGCAGAGACCTCAGAGACTAATTCAAAACTAAATCAAATAAGAGACCTTAACAAATTTTTAAAATGGTTGTGGACTTTTAAATAGCAGATTTTATAATAAAGATAAATTTATAGTGTTTCCTAATGTTGACAAATTTAGCATATAGCTAGTTTAGTTTTCTACTTTTTTGAAGCATTTTATTAGGTGCCAACTTCAATTTTCAGTTAATGTATACTTTAGTCTAGTTGATTCTTACTTCAGTCGGACTTATTAATTTGTATATTTCTTTTTAATAAGAAGACAACAATAAATGATGTTGTAAGTTAGTTAAACTTTTGATTTTCAAATTTTAAAGTATAAACATTCTTATCTTTTTCCATTTTTTTGAATAAACAAATCTTCTGTTATATATGATTTATATATGTATAGTATAGGTATGTGCCAAAAATATTTTTGTTGTGATAATTTCAAAAGTTTTTTACAAAGAGTCTAAAAAAAATTGTGACTAAAATTTGTTTACATGAGTTTTATCTATTACTCGCTACTCAACTTTCAATTAAAAAATGAGTAGCAAACAAATTTTATATATTTTTTTTTAAAAAAGTATGGTCACAAAAAGTTTTTTAATAGTTTTTTTTTTTTTTATTTTAGAGAAGAAGGCAACAAAAGATTCTTTAGAAAAATCGACAGATGAAGTAGTTCAAGTAATTAATAATGTTAATGTTGAAAAAGAATCAAGCAGTATCGTGGAGAATATTAAAAAAGTTTTTAAGCCAACAGAAAAGAAAAAAAATGAACCATTTCGCAGAGTCAAAGAAGAGGAAATACATGTTGATGATAAGTTAAGAAACAACAGTTTTGAAGCAAAGAAAGGGTCTAAAGGTGATTGGGGTGAAAAAGCCAACCAAGATTTAAAATTTACGAGAGGAAAAGGTTTCCGTCATGAAAAAACAAAAAAGAAACGTGGAAGTTATAGGGGTGGTGCAATAAACACTTCTGTCAACTCAATTAAGTTTGAAGATAGTGATTAAAATCATTTTGTTATGAATTTCATTTTTTTTTAATTTTAAGAATGTGATTTTTTCACAATTTAAAAAAAATGGTGTTTTTACCATTTTAGCATTGTGGAAACATGCTATACCTTTATTGCAACTTGCATTTTTTTTGTCATGTGGTTGTATTAAATCCATTCATTGATTTAACTCATTTTGTTGCCTATAAGGTTTTATCTGAAAAATTGTTTATTGTTTATCTGTAGAGAAGAGTGGTGATGATTGGGCATAAGGAATATTTAGGCCATCCTCTTTACAGCCCAATTGAAACAATCAATGCAGTTCCACACATAATGAAAAAGCTTGCTGTTGTTTCCTTTACACAGAGATGTTTTTCTGCACTTTAATGAAAACTAATTTTTTCACAAGCAGTTTCTATTTTTGAGCTGCTAAAGCCAGATTTTTTTACCTATTCTTCTTGTTCTAAGTACTGCAATTTGAATACTAGTTTTTGATAAGTTTATGTTTGCTTTTTATTTTTTGTAATATTTACTTGTTCTACAGCTGTTTTGAAACTTGTTTTATAATAATACTACATAAAGCTATTAATCTAGGTCACTTTTTATGCAACTGCTTCCTGTGGGTATGAGATTAGACAAGCATATATTTATGTTGCACTACTTACAAAATATATATTTATATCTTTTTTTTTTTTGAGTTTAATTGCAAAACCTATAGGTGCAATTAAAATGTATTATTGACTAATTTTAAAGTGGTCAATAATACTTTTATTTTAAGATATTACCAGTTTAATGTTTAGTGAGATATTACCTGTTCAACCCTCGGAATAAGGATCGGCATTCGGCAATGCCCACCTAACTGCTGACCTGAAAGTGTTTGAGGTCGGCAAAAAATTGCCAACCTCGTTTCTATCTTTTATGGTCAGACTTTTGTATCAAATAATTTCTGCCGACCTCAAAAAGATTGAGGTTGGCAAATTATTGCCGATCTCATTTTTCCTAGTTCTGAGGGTTGCCTGTTTGATATTTCTCACTAAAATATTAATAACTGTTCACATTATTGCTGTGCTTCCATGAAGTTTTTTTCAACTAAATAAAAATACTTCTTTGTTTTACTAATTCTTTGTGGTATCTTTTATAGTTTTTGTAATATACCAATTTTTATGAAGTGTAAATTCTGTTGGCCCAATTATCCTCACTCTGCTACTTTTAATCCCATTTTTTCCAGTTTTATTTTTCAATGGTATTAATAGTAATAGTGGGTGGTTATGGATAAGGGGGCTACTGCAGTTATGGAGAAGGAGCTTATGGAGACCACTGAATTTATGTAGGATACTAGTTTTTTTTCATTTGTTACCACAAGCTTTTTTCAACTAAGTTGCTCCAAAATATGAATGTTAACTATCACGCTGTTGTTTAGAGATTCAAGAATTACTAACTTCAAACAACGCAGTTGTTTGAAGTTAGTAATTCTTTTTATTTTTACTAATAAAAAACTCATTTTTTAATACACTAGTGTATTAAAAAAGTCATTTTTTAATACATTAGTGTTAGTAGCAATAAAATAAAAAGTTTTTAAAATTTATGCTTTATGTTTTAAAGTTTAAGACAAAAGTATGTATGCTATAAAGCTTTATTATTAAAAATAAATATAGTGGTTGTTTTCTAAGCATTTTTGATGATAAAATTTAATATTTATTTGCAAGTTTCGATTTTTACAAGTAAAAAAATATATAAAATATATGACAGTCCTGTTAGGGCTGGCATTTGAATGAAGCCAGGGCCAGCTTTGACAAAACTAGATTTGGTTTGCTTGACTATTATTAAATCCTAAAAGTATTTTTTCTTTATTTAATATTGTTACTCTGTTAATTACTTTTTTTTAATTATTATTTCAATTCACCTCCCCAATGTCATGAAGACCATTACAATCAAGAGGCTACTCAAACTGTGGTTACAACCCTCTTAACTCTATAACTCAGAAACACAAACCTTAAAAAAAAAGGCTGTGTGGAGAAACAAGTTGAGCACAGTACTACCAGGGACATGGTGGGGATCGAACTCGAAACTTCTTTGTGAGGCGAGTGCTTTACCACTACATCACTACGACATAAGGTAATTTAACACTTATGATAGTGTTAATTTATCTACTAATAAAAATATATACTATTGTGTGCCCAGTAATAGTATATACTGTACACTTTAGTTTTTAAAATTTTATTGGTAATGGTAGGTTCTGAAGCTTTTGCAGATCGCACATATATATTCGTTTGAGTATTTATTGTATTTGAGTCTAAATACACAATAGTAAATATGCTATTTTTTTTTAGTTGTACAGAATTAATAAATTAATGCAGGAAAGGACTATAGCAAGACTGTTTTTAGTGCAAAGATTATACCGTCAAATATTAAAGTTACATCGTTATCTTCCAAATGACTTAAAAAAGTTAGGAGACCAATACGTCAAGGAAGAATTTCGGCGACATAAAGGTGCAAATCAGCTTCAAGCGTATGAATTCATGACTGAATGGAAAGTAAGTTTTCATGTGAAAAATTTATTTAAAATTGGATAAATTGTTCGTTTCAAAAATTTTTTTTTTTAGTTCTATTGTGATACATTGCAAAAACAGATTACCTTACCACCTTCTAGTTTGGGTGTACCACTTGATCCAGAAAAAGTAAACTCTCTATCACAAGAACAACTTGGACAACTGTTTCACTTGCAGCAAGAAGCTACCAAAAAGATTTAATTTTAATTGCAGTATGTGCAATGCATTTTTTAAGAATTTTTTTTTTTGGATAAAGTATTTACATGCAGCAGTATGTATATAAATAATTAAAGTTTTGCATAATAAATAAAATGTTTTTAAATGTTTATTTCTTTTCATACTTCTAAATTGAAAATATAATTTTTTTTATATTTGATAAAATAATATTTGATAAAATATTTTACAAATATTTGTTAGCATTACAAAATATTGGAAATAGTTAAATAATTACTCTGATTACTTTAAATATTTTTAATTGTCATTTTTATCTATAAATAATTCTTTTAATTCTTCAAATATTTAAAAAAGCTAAGCAGTTGTTGGTTACTATAGATACTACAATTAATTTCAATTGCTAAGCATTATACTTTTATAAATCCTTTTAATTTTAACTCAAAGAACTAATATTATGGTTTTTTATTATTAAGTATAGTTTTAATATAAATACAGATTTAATTCTTATATTAGTTTTTGTCTATAAATTTTTTTCAACTGTTTCAAATAAAAAAAATTTTAAATATAGTTATGATTACAGATAGAAGATCTTAGTTTATCGACTATTTATATCTTCAAAATGTTTTTTTTCTTTTGGATATTTTCATTAATGTTGAGTAAGTGAACTTGTTGGTATATGTAAAGAATCCCAATAATATGACTCTGCTAAAATTTTATAAAACAGTGCTTAACTATTTTTAATTTGTTAGAAACTATCATTTGCAATGCAATCTCAAAAGGTATGAGATAATTTGATTGTAATGAAGTATGTTAAGGTTTGTTGACAATAAAGTCTTTTTTTATCTCTTTAGACCTCTTTTTCTTTTTACACATAGCCCTCCCATCCATATAAAAAGTAGACAAGTTTACATATAAAATTGTCAACATCTATATAAATATTGGTGATTCTTATTTTATTATTTCAGGTTGCTATGAGTACCAAGATGGATATCTTGGTATGTTCTCAAGTAAAAACTATCCCAATAAATATGAGAATAATGCATTTTGTGAGTGGAAATTAACTTCTCCTAATTCAACTGTAATTCAGCTTCGGTTTACTGATTTTGAGCTGGAGAAAAGTTCTGGTTGTCGTTATGACTTTTTGGAAATTTATAATGAAAATCCTATAAATTTTTCTCTCATTGGTCGTTTTTGTGGAAATGAAATACCTGATGTAATTATCAGCTCATCAAACTCAATTTATTTACGTTTTCAAACAGATAAACATGATGTTAAAAGAGGTTTTGAAGCAACATGGATTGCTGTCAGTAAAAATCATTTTGAAGAAAGTTATATTTCTAAAAGACATGTTAATACTGAAAAAGGTGAAATTTTTGGAATTAATAATCTTTATATCAGTCTGTGCTAGGTAATAAACTTTATAAAAAGGTCAATTTACTAAATAATTTAAAAAAAAATAGAATTTGGAAAAACTTTTATTTCAATCTAAAAATTCGTTTTGGATTTCAGATTACGTTTAGAATAAAAATAAAATGTATAATTCTATTTCTCTTTCAATTTATTTCAAATTTTTGTAAACTGATTTTTAATATATAAAAATATTGTAGCAAATCTGAAAAAGATGCATTTAAAACATCAATAGGGGAGAGTGGGACACCATGAAACTAAGCAATTATATAAACAAACTCTTATTATTTCTGTTACTATTTGCTTGTGTAAGTCTGATATATGTATTTTTTCCATTGTTTTCTCACTTATTCAATAATTTTTGGAGTTGTTTTACAGTGTAGTATTCAACGTCTTGTTCGCTAAATATTATTATTTTATAAACTACATGAGCTCTTTGTGTGATTTTCATTAAACACATTTAATGAAATTTTATTTTGAAAAACAGAAATCAGCCCTCTTTTTCTATCAGAATGTATGGGTTAACATGATCCAGTTTTTATGGAGTGCTATATCATAGTACCTTAATGTACTGCTTTTTTAAATTAAAAATCTGTCAAATAACTGCAATTTAAGAGCAACAAGAAATGTCCATTTTAATAATTTAATGCTTCACCTAACTTGGTATCAAGTTTATCTAACAAAATTAATTTTGTCTCAAAAACGTTAATTACATAAGTTTATTTTAATATATTAATATCAAGATATTTATGTGCTCTCTTGTGTTAAAAGACAATACATATAATTATATAATGTTTTTATTATGATTCTTATAAATTTATATTAAAAAATAAATTATTTAAACTAAATCTCAGAGATCAAGTTTGAATTAAATTTTTTATGCATGGTTTTACTCAATTTTTATGTTTGTCATATAAAAATTTGACTAACCTCTTATTTTCTATCATTTGTTTGTTAATCATATTGTTTTAATAATATTTTTAGATATTTATGAAGAGCTATAGAGAAATACTATAAGAAAAACTAATTAACGTGATACAATAAAGGTAGCAATTGATTTGGTTTTAACTGAAAATTATTTGTATTAAGAAATGCTCTAGAAGAAATAAATCTTAGTCAAAGCATTCTTTCTAGGTACTCTTGAGTCCCTTAATAAAAAATTAATTTTAGTGAGGATTGCACATTTTCTAACAGCTGTTTTATAGTAATTTCAATAGGATTTAATATGGTGATATGTTTTATACTTTGGTAAGAAATAAACCAAAAGCTGTACAAAAATGTATTAAAATTTTAATACATTTTTGTACTGTACTGTACAAAAATGTATTAAAATTGTTACCAAAAAGACATCAAGCTAGTTAACTCTGTAACAAGTGAAGAACATGGAGCTTTGGTGACAAAATCTATTTTTTCATAAGCTTCTCAAGTATTACCATTCCACCTGCAATGAAATTCCCAAGAAAAAAGTTTGTTGCATTATTAAGCAGGATTAATAATGAACTACCTTAGGTATATAAACCCATAATTTTTTTTTTTTTTTTAATTATCTTCGCTTTCAACAAGGCTGCAAGCAACCACTAATTAGTGTTGGAAGTTACTGGAAGAGAAAAGATGAAGATTGTGGAGCAAGATAACGATTGATAGACCTTAAAAGATTGCAAATTATATGAATCAGAAAAGCAAGATAAAGGTAGCGAATTCCAAAGAACTGATGTTCGAGGAAAAAAACTAGACATATAAGAGTTTTTGGAGCACTTAGGAACAGTAACAGAAAAAGGATGAGACTTAATTGAATGACGAGTAAAACGAGAATGAATTTTAGTAGATGGCACAAGAGACGCTAGCTTTTTAGAGCAGTGCCCATTATAGTATTTGTAGAAAAGGGAAAAAGAAGCAACATTACAATGATGTGACAGATGTTGAAGGTTGGCTGCTAGAGCAGGTCCAACTATGTTTACAATGCGTTTTTGCACTTTGTCTAAAAGAGAAAGGGCATCATTAGAAGATCCGCCCCAGATATGGCAACAGTATTCCATACAAGGCTGGATTTGAGATTTATAGAGATAGAGAATAGAATCCAGAGTAAGAAAGTGACGAGCTCGATAAAGAGAAGCAATTTTAGCAGATGCTAATTTTGCAACAGATTTGATATAAGGTTTCCAAGAAAGATCAGAAGTAAGAGTTAATCCTAGAAGATAAAGGGTAGGAGACTCATCGAGTACATTACCAATCATAAATATAGGAAGGTCTAAATTATTGCGATAATGATTGGCCGAAAAAAATTGAGTTTTATCTGAATTAAAGTTCACCAACCACTGTGAGCCCCATGCTGTAGCAGAAGTGAGATTCTTTTCAAGCTTAGATGCCCCCTGCAAGCAATCAGAGGGGGTTGGCTTCTTATCGTGACAAGAATAAATTGTAGTATCATCAGCGAACAATGCCACCTTAGATGTGAGAATATCTGGAAGATCGTTAATGTAAATTAAAAAGAGTATAGGGCCAAGGATTGAACCTTGGGGAACCCCTGAGGTTACAGAATAAGAAGAAGAGTGCTGTCCATCAAGGACAACTTTTATACTACGATTGGAAAGGAAGGATTCAATAATCTTAAAGATGTTTCCAGATACACCATAAGAAGAAAGCTTATGGAGGAGACCAGCATGCCAAACTTTATCAAACACTTTAGAAATGTCAAGAGCAATGGTCTTAACCTCTCCACCTTTATCTAATACGCGATAAAACCTATCGGTTATTAATGATAGCAAATCAGCCGTAGAACGAGAAGATCGAAATCCATATTGATGATCAGAAAGTAGGTTATGAGATTCGAGATGAAAGATTAAGTGTTTGTTAATTAAAGATTCAAAAACCTTGCTTATGATAGGAAGAAGACTAATGGGACGGTAGTTAGATGAGTCAGATCGCTCTCCAGAATTTTTAAAAATAAGGATAACAGATGCTGCTTTCAAGCAGGCTGGAAAACAAGACTCTGATAAGTACTTGTTGAATAGTTTTGAAAAGATAGACGACAGCTCAGGAGAACACTTCTGCAAGACTATAACAGGTATGTTGTCCGGGCCGCAAGCTGTAGAAGAGTCTAAGGGGGAAATCACCTTAGATACAGAAGCTGGAGTGATACGAATGTCGAGCAATGGATCAACCTGTTTGACGGCTATATCAGGTAGAACGCAACTAGTGGCATCAAGAGATGATATTGATGAAAAGTTCTTGGCAAACAATTCAGCTTTGTCTTTAGGTGAGGTGACAAAGTCTGAACCGTACAAAAGAGGTGGAATTACAGACTTGCCCTTATTATTGATACTATTAAAGATTCTCCAGAAGTCACGAGAGCCTAATTTTTGTGATGAAATACGAGATTTCATGATCTGAGAATAGCGGGTTTTGGCGTTAGACAAAACCTTTTTACAATGGTTCCTAGCAGTAATAAACAGACGTCTGTTTTCTAGAGAATTGTTTTGCTGATAGATATGGAAGTAATGGTTTCGATTGGCAATTGCAGCAGCACAATGTGAAGAAAACCATGGAGAAGAGTTAGACTTGACCTGGAATCGTTGAGAGGGAATAAAGGATTTCATGCCAGCCTGAATCCACGAAGTTATGTAAGAAGCACATTTGTCAACAGGGAGACGAAAGATTTCTACCCAGGGGCCATCACGAAGAAAATCACGGAAAGAGTCCCAGTTAGCTTTAAGGTAGTTGTACGATGTACGATGATAGGGGGATTCTTATGGTAAAGAAGAATGAGATAATAGTTTTAGAGAGACCAAACCATGATCAGACGCACCTAAGGGTGAGTGTGAAGAAACTGAGCACTGACTAGGATCAGAAACAAGACATAAGTCAAGTAGAGAAGGTAAATGATTCGGGTTGTCTGGAAAGCGAGTTGGAAAGTTGACTATTTGAGTTAGGGATTGAGAAAGACAAAAGTTGTGGGCCTTAATGCCTGCAGAGTCACTGACACTAGAGCCAAGCCATTCAGTGTGATGAACATTAAAGTCACCGACAACAACAATATTGGCTGATGGATAAAGAATGAGGGCTTGGTCAATATAATCAGAAATAACATCAAGAAGAGTGCAGTCTTGAGATGAGGGAGAGCGATATAGAACAAAGAGAAAGGTGATAGAGTAAAGTGGTGCTAAACGAAAGCACATAAAAGAGTAGTCTGTGGATTCAAACCTAGTTTCCCGACAAATGGGTGAATTCTTACGAATGTAAATGCCCAGGCCAAGCATGTGACTATTGGAGTCTTTACGAATTAAAGGAAGATAACCATCAACACTAAGATCACAAGATGAGACAGCTGAACTCAAATTAGTCTCACAAAGAGTAAGTAGGTCTAGTGAACTTTGCAAGAGATAAGACTCAACAGATAAGAAACATAGTACTCAGTACACTGTTTTATAGCTCAAGCAGTTGCCTCATTTCCACTAATAAACCCTAAGCCGTAACATAGGGCTCCAATGTGGCCTTAACAATGCACACCAAAAGTACAAACAGGGACACCATCCATGCGCAACATGGCACTGTTAGTACTCTGATATTTTTCAGCTGTTGATGGAATCAGCCTCTCTGAGAGCTACCACAGAGTTCAGGAAACCTGACTACCAGCTCGCCTCAGAACCATAAAACTGAGTTTTCAAGCTGTACCCTCATTTGGAGATAATAGAATGAGTTGCCTAGTCATAAAAACAGAGACACAAGCAAAACCCATGAATCGAGTCAAGAAGATACAGCGTTCAGCATCCTAAACTGGAAACAATGTATTAAAAATACATCTGCGCCAGCCTAATAGATGAAGAAGGGGTGCGAGGCTGGTCAACAGACAGAATCTGTTTACCCAAATAATTTATAATAATTTAATGGTAATGAATTATCTTAAGTATACAAATCCAACTGAATACAGAGTTAGTTGTGGAGGTAGTTCAACATTATCAAAAACATTATAGTAAAAAAAAATGCATCTCTATTATATTTGATAAAAGCGAGAGCTACTTATCTATAGCCCTCAATCTTGCAAAGAGTAACATTAATGCAGTCCTTAGATGTCTCTGTATTTGTTCCATTCAAACCAAATTATTGTTATTATTATTATTTTTTTAACAAATTTACTCCCAACAAGGCTGCGTGTAATCACCATTTGAGTTAGGAGTTACGAGAAAACTAAGAATAATCATTAAAGAACTATAAAACAATTGGAAAAAGACTTAAAAAAGAGTAAATTATATGAATGGGAAAACATAAAGACTCGAGAGTTCAAAGCATTTATGTGCAGAAAAAACTAGTATAATAGTTATATATATGTATAAATTATATATATGTATAAAAGTTTTTAGAAAATAAAGACAGACACACAGTAAAAAGATGTGTCTTTGAACCCTTATAACAATGTGACAGAGGCTCCAGCTTGGCAGTTGGAGCAGGTTTAACTACATTTTCTAAATGTTTTCGGATGTTGTCTAGAGCAAAAAGGCATAATTAAAAGAACCAGCTCAAATACAACAACAGTATTATATAAATAAATAAATAAGAAATTTGTTGAGGTAGAGAATGAAATTGAGAGTAAAGAATGAGTCCGATAAAAAGAGGCAAACTTAGCCGATGCTAATTTAAAAATGGTTTCAAGCCTTTCAGAAATAGCTGTATAATAGTAGTTATATAGTTTCTTTTCTCTAGATTTCTTTTTTTTTATTTATCACATTTAACATCTGTTACTGCTACAGCAGTATTGCTGTGTCTCTTACTGTTAACATGGTATCACCATAGTTTTTTTTTGCATTAACTGCGATATGATTGTTTCACTCTCAGTAGTTAGTAATGAATGATAAGCTGAGAATACATAAAGTAGAGGAATCAGTAAGAGTGTTGCAAGTCATAAAGTTAACTATCTGAGTATGAGGTTGAGAAATACAAAAGCTATGAGTTTTAGTGCCAGTAAGGTCAGTGGTACTAGAGCTAAGCTGTTCAGTGTGATAACCATCAAAATTAAAGTCACCAAAAAGCACTTACAAATTGTAAACACATGTACATAGCGTGTACAAAGTCAAATGGTTTTAAGACCGGGTGGTAGTATTGTTTCTCTAAACTCTAAGGTAGCTTTTAGAGAGGCTGATTTCATTAACATTTGACTGAGTTTTAGAGCTGTACCCTCATTTAGAGATAATAGAATGAGTTTTCTACAGGGAAACTAGAAATTTGGGTAAATGGTCTATTTATATGGTTGTAGTCACTAGTCAATCACTGGGCTAACACCACACCAGAGGTTTAAACAGAATACAAACATACATATAGTAACTTACAGGTAAGCTAACACCGTCCTATTGGTTCACACAGAGCACAAACATACATATATTGTAACTTACGGGTGAATATATATTGCGCCAGAGGTTCAGAAAAACACTACCATCAAATATAATAACTTACACCTGAGTTAACACAAGGCCTGAAGTTCACAGAATACAAACATAAATATAGTTATATGTGCACAAAAAGGTCTTTCCTTTTAAATTAACCTGAAGTGCTCATCACTATTCAAAAAATTGCATCTTGTGTTATATTTTAAACCTCGGCGGGAATGGAGAGCTTAAGCTTTTGCTCAGTTAAGCTAGTGTTGGCTAGTGTCCACACTAGCTTAAACTGATTTACACTAGCTATTTTTGGCTTGTGCTAAAGTAAAAAGTTGAGAAATTTTCTTGACATAAATTTTATTGTGATTTTTTTTAAACTGTAGGTTCTAAAGTTAAGCAGGCAAATAATATATATACCTTCTGGACAAAAAAAATGAGACCAAAGTTTTATTTTCAAAATAGTAAATGAATAATAAAATTTTTCAATAGAAAATAAAGAGTAAAGCTTAATTTTTAAAATAATATATTAATCAATATCCGGTCATGTGTCCTTGGAGATCTATGCATTTTTGAACACAACGGTTCATACTGTCAATTAATGACTTTCAATAATCCAAGTAAAGTCCGTTCCAAATTTCTTGAATTGCAACCTCTAAATCATCTAAATTTTTTGGTTTTTTCTTGTCCACCTCTTTTTTCATTAACCTCTGTTTGAACTTTGGTTGCCAATTCTCAGTCGTTTATTTGCCCATCAACCTTCTTAAGTTTGAAATAACTCAAAATGACTCTTGTCACTAAATACCCATTGGTTCCATCTTGTTCTTAGATGTTCTTCACACCATTTTACCCTATTTTCTTGTTGAACAGTCAATAGGGGTTGATTTTTGGGAACAAAACTGAAGTACCCACTTTGGTTAAGATAACGAGTAATGGTTCTGGGAACAACCTTGGGACTGCCTTTTTTGATTACTTCAATTTGAATATCTTGGATGGATCATGTGTCATCTTTTCGAGCTAATTAAATCAATCATTGTTGATCCTTTAAATTAAGTTTTCTTGGTTTACCACTTCCATTCTTTCTCTCCAAGCTCATTCCTTCCCTCATTTTCTTTAAATATCTTGTAACTGTTGCCTTAAGTATCCCAGTTAATTTCATTGCATGTCTTTATGTCTTTATGACCCGCTTTAAAAAGATAGTCAAGTGTCAATGCTGGCGACTTCATTTCTAAAATAAATATTTTTAGGTAAATCAAAAATAATAATGAACACATGGACTTTTTTGATGAATATATATATTTTGATGAACAGAAGTGGGCAACATCCCTCCCGAGGGCCAGATCCGTCTCGCTGTGAAATTTGATCTGCCCTGCAGGACATTTTGAAAAACCCAATTGAAAATTTTGGTGCATCTCAATGTCGGAACTAATGTGGTTGTTATTTATAAATACAGTAGTTTTAGGCACTTTGCATTTCTTGTTGTTAAATGAAGCGTGTTAAAGATGTATATAATTAAAAAGTTAATTTATTAAGCTTTCTATCGATATATAGTTTGTTATACTTTTAAAGAGATTTTTCTATTTGAGTTTCAATTACTTTGCAATGTTATCAATAAATTGTATTATAATAGCAATGTCTTATTTCATGTCTGATATATATCGTTAAAATTATGGCTTACTTCATTAAAGTGCTACTTTAAAATGCGGTACTTTTAAACGTGGCCAGCGAACATATTTGCACACTAAAGTTTGACCCACACCATGTCAAAGGTTGCCCATACCTGATATATATTGCACCTGATAAATCAAACAATGGGTTTCATGAAATACAAAAAAAGTCATTGTATGACTCGCTGAAAATTGTAAAAATACGAACAAATGTTTTGCATAAGTGGTCTCATTTTTTTTTGTCCAGAAGGTACATATATATATATATATATATATATATATATATATATATATATATATATATATATATATATATATATATATATATATATATAGTTACAAGACAAAAACCAAAAGTTTATCTATTCGCCCCACTCTCCTCTATATTCTTAATAAAAATAATAAAAACTTAAGAACATTTTAAAGATATTTTTTTTTTCATATGAGTAATAATGCATACATTATGAAAAAATGAAATTTATATCAATGAAAAATAAAATTTTCATTGATATAAACGTTCTAAAAATTTTGAAAAATGTTTTTATGAGTTCAAACTTTTGATTAAATGCGTGTTAAAATAAAATTAGAGTAGGGTCTTTTCTTTTATCTACAAATATGCCTTTGATAGGAACTTCAATAATTAGTTTTTCTGACAAAACTCTAGTTTTAATCACAGCAAACTTGTCTGCCTTATGCTGTATTTATGTAAAATGTATGTATAAAAGAATTAATACTGCTTTTCTAGAAAAATACCTTTAAAAGAGTCTGCATTTTAAGGTTAAAAGTGTACAGAAGTATCTCTGAAAGTATCTTTATGTGTTTAAAATTAAAAGTTTTTAATTCATTTATTTTTACTTAGATAAATGCGGTGGTATACGAAATTCAAATGAAGGTAGTATAACATCTCCAAATTTTCCTAACAATTATCCAGCTTCATCACATTGTGTTTGGATTTTGGAATCAAATCAATCAAGCAAAATAGTTCTAAACTTTAAAAGTTTTGATCTAGAAAAGCATATTGAATGCAGGTATGACTATGTTGTAGTTAAAGATGGCCGAACCAGAAATGCTAAGGTAATTGGCCAGTATTGTGGGAGTAGAATTCCTCAAGAAATAAGTACTAATGGCTCAGCTCTTTACATTGAGTTTGTTTCAGATACTTCTACACAAAATAAAGGATTTGAAGCTGCTTGGAAAATGATTCCTCCTCCACCTATATCTACTCTTCAAAGTAAGTTTAAATTTTGAAACAAAATATTTTTGAGTGCTTTGTTATGAAACACAAAGCGTTTTTGTGAAGTGTAAAATGTTTTAGTGTGGTTTCTAAAGTGCAAACAATTTGTAAAACACACAAGCAGGGGTGTGGAGTCATAAAAAAAAAGTAACGACTCCGACTCCAGTTGTTGAAATTTTTAGAGTACAACTCTGACTCCTACTCCAACTCCAAAGCAAAATTTTTGAAAAATTCTTTGAATTCTTTAAAAAAGATTGCACGATAAGTTGAAATTTTTTTTTTTGACAAATTTATGAAACATTCTTTGAGGTTTAGTATGAACATAAGGTTAATTGAATATTTTGTACATGCATGTGCAATACCAAGAAATTTTACTATTGGAGTCGAGATATTTTTTAGCAACTCTGACTCCGCTAAAATTGTCACAACTCCGACTCCACAGCCCTGCACACAAGGTTGACTTTTTTTGAAACTTTTTTTGTATAATTTGTCGTGAAGCACAAAATGCTTTGGTGTGATTTGTAAAGCATGAGAATTTTTTTGAAACATAACATAAAATAGTTACATGTATTTGAAACATAAAATTTTTACATGTTGACTTATTGTGAGACGTAAAATATTTGTTATTTTTTGCTGAGGTAATCAACAGTTAGTCATTTATTTAAAAATTTAGCTAAAAGCGAAATTAAAAAGAAAATAAGAGAAAACAAATTATGGATTTTTTGCGGATGTTTTATTCAAACAATTTTCCGGATTTTTAAAATATGACTAGGATGATCTATGATTATATGTTTATAAAAATTTCTTTGATTTCTTGATTTAATGAACCATTTATTATAATGAAATTAAGTGTATTGATGTAAAAGTTTTTTCTGTGAACAAAAATATATTATGTGTATAAGGGTGGAGCAAAAATTTTTTAAAAGTTTCTCCTATTACACCCTAGGTTTGTTCTATATTATAAAATAACACTGAATTAAAATTTTTTTTTCAATAAAACTATTTTAAAGGGTTCCAACTGACCCTTATATATTTAACAGGTCCCTAATATTATCCGGAAAAAAAAATGTCAACCTGTTACTCAAAAGAAGTGAAATTTTATAAAAGTTTCAAAAAGTTAATAATTTGAATATAATTGATAGTAAATTTATATAATAGTAATTATTAGTAATTTTTGACCTTTGATCAATAATTAGATTATTTGATAATTATCAATCTTAATGGTTTCAAATATAAATATACTATTTTCACAGTTGATACTATTGATTATTTTATGGCCTGCAGTAAAGCAGGTTTGTTTTGAGAACTTTTTCTTCTTTTTTTAGCTTCTTTATTAGCTTTCATTATTCTAGACAGTTCTTTACCTACAGTTTTATTTTAGGATGTGGTGCAATTTTAAATGGAGAAACTGGAGTTTTAATTTCCCCAGAATATCCAAATGGTTTTCAAAACAAAGACTTGTGCACTTGGATAATTAATGTTCCTGAGAGTGGACAAGTTGAGCTCATTTTTG
This sequence comes from Hydra vulgaris, assembly GCF_022113875.1. Lineage (NCBI taxonomy): Eukaryota > Metazoa > Cnidaria > Hydrozoa > Anthoathecata > Hydridae > Hydra > Hydra vulgaris. The sequence continues at coordinate 24,742,391 of NC_061162.1, read as the reverse complement.
AGGACTTTCATGTTGATGTTGAGCACACTGGATGTAGTAAGGCGTATGTGCAGTTGCATGATGGGCATTTAGGACAAAAACTTGGTTTATTTTGTGGTACATATTTACCTAAATCCGTTCTTTCAAAAACAAACTCTATGACTGTTGTGTTTTTATCAGACGGGGTTAAAGCCAGTCGTGGTTTTCGTGCTAGATGGGTTACTACATATCCTAGACGTATTTTCATAAATCCATCTGACCAAGGTAATACAATTAAAGCTCTGTGTGTGTGTATATATAAATATATATATACACACACATTCACACACACACAGCTTTAATTTTATGTTTTATTTAGCTTTTAATAGTTATATAATAAATATTTCAATAGTTCAATTTGTTGTTATTTTCTTACTGTAAAAAAAAATTTTTTTAAATCAATTTATACAATATTTATATCAACCATATATTTGTATTAGATACTGCATGCAGTGAGCTTGTAAAGCCAACAGGATATATAAATGTTATTAAACCTAAAAATTGTACATGGAATATAACTGTTCCTGTTAAAAAGCTTGTTGAGATCTTTATTATTAACATTGATATGGCTGATGATCCAGATTGTCACAGTGAAAGGATAGAAGTTAGAGATTATGTAAATGCACCACTTTTATTTCGAACATGTGGACAGCTAAAGTCTAAACCTATATTAACTAGTTCAAATACTGCATTTATTCAACATATGGTTTTGAACACATCAAGATTATCATTTTTAAAATTATTCTGGCAAGCAGTAGATATAACCAACAGTATACATTTACAGAGATATGGTAACTTATTGATTTTGAAAAATAAAAATTTAAGTATAACAATTTTATTTCAAATTGGTCAATACTCATGCAAACTTTTAAGCATTCAAATTGCTCCTTGAAAATGCAAAAAAATTTCTGTTAAAGAAAAGCTAACTTGCAAAATTAAAAAATATGTCATGCTTCAATTTCAATTTAAGTGAATGCAGTATTCAATATTTTATATTTAGTATCTTTCCACCTCAATATAATGGGTACGTTTCAAACGTTTATGTTAACCCTTGGAAATATAAAAAAAAAATTCTGAAAATTTCCTGGATTTATGCTTGAGAAATTAAGTATCCACCCTACTTGACCAAAAAGTTTTTTTCTTTTTAAAACATAAATAGAATTAATCATTTTCTATTTTTAGACAATTGTGCTTCAATGCCTTTGGAATCTGTTAAGTTGCCGATATTTGATGGAATGAGTAGTCCTTCTAAATTTCCTTGGGTAGCAGCTGTTATAGGCATGTATGGGCGTATCCACTGTGCTGGAGCAATTTTGTCACCTGAATGGGTATTAACAGCTGCTCACTGTTTTCAAAGGTTTTTTTTATTATTTTTTAAATTATGGTTAGTACAAAATGTTTCACGAAATAAAACACAAATTTATTTTTAAATTAATTTTTTATTCACGAAATAAAGTTCTTAAAATTTGTTGAAATTTAAGGTAAAGTGGTGAAGCATTGACAAATCTGACAAGTGTGACAAAATAATTTTTATATGAAATATTTTTATGTGTTTACCAATGATATTGTTGACATAAACTGATTAAAAACTCAATTAGTTTGTAATATTAATGATAATTGATTTTGTTTTTGGTGTGCAGTTTTCAAGTATATTCTTTAGAGCAGTGGTAGTCAACCTGGTCCCTACCATCCACCAGTGGGCGGTAGATATCTTTTTGGTAGGTGGTAGGAATTTTTTCCGGTTTAGAAAAATATTTCCTATTTTAAATTTTAACAATTTTTCCTAAAAAAACAACAATATTAAAAATGATTGCTTTTATATAATTGCATTAGTGAGGCAAACAACAATATGTAAATCAAAACCATATGAGATATTTTTTAAATGTTTCAATACCGAATCACAATTTTTAGTACCGTGAAATGTGGTTACTTTAGACAGTGGGTTAAATTAGACATTTTTTTAATTCAAATTTCAGGGAAGGGGTTGCGCTTTTAAGTAACCCCTTCCCCCATTTCTGCGTGTATGCTTATGAAAGACCCCTAATGTAATACTTTATATATTAATTTGTAATAATATAACGGAAAAAAATATTTTAAAAAAACAGCGACATTTTCACTTTATCTACACTTTTTAGGTTCTTAGAAATATTATAACTGTTTTTTTTTTTTTTTTTAAGGTTACCGTTGCGTTTGGTTTGGCGGATTAGAGCAGGTGATTATGATTTAATGAAGGATGATGGCTTTGAACAGGATCGTGCCATAAAAAACATTTTTATTCATCCAAACTATGGATTTATTACGCACGATAACGATATTGCTCTATTACAATTAGAAGAACGTTTATACTTCAATGACAGAGTAAGCAATGTTTGTTTGCCATCAGAAAATACTGAGTTGCCTATTGGTAAAAAATGTTCCGTTGCAGGCTGGGGTGCGAGAAAATTTTTGAGACAACCGGAAGGTTTGTTAGCCCATGTTGAACCAAAAATTGTCTCACAAAATGAATGCAACAGTTTAAAGGCCTACAATAAAAGAGTAACGGACAGAATGTTTTGCGCCGGTGATGATGGTGTAGATAGTTGCCAAGGAGATGGTGGTAGTCCTATAATATGCATTGATCAAAATCATTCTTTTGCTTTTGGATTAGCAAGCTGGGGTAATGGTTGCGCGTTTCCTGGAAAGTATGGTGTTTATACAGACGTGCGGAAATTCAGACAGTGGATTGATGACACAATAGAATTAAACTAAATTATGAATTAAACTCTACCTTAAGTTTATTGTTAATTGAAATTCAAAAGTTTTAAATTTTAGTCTGGTTATTTGTTGCTAGGATCTAGGTGATTGTTTACTAACTTTATTTTCACTGTTACTTTTAATTTTATTTGTGTTGCGCGATAAACTATCTGTTTTATATGAACATTTCTTTTTGTTTTTAATGTTTCATAAAAAAAGGAAAATTGAGTTATTATTTTTTTAATTGTATACTTTTTGAATATATTTTATTACCTATTTATTTTTGTTATTTTTGTAATTGTTTGTAATTATTATTATGCGAGTTCTAATCTCGAATGGATTTCTGGTTTGTATTTTTTAAATCTATAAAATAGGTTTGAACTTTTTCAACTCAACTCAAACTTTTTCAACTCAACTAAGGTTTCTAAAATCGTGGTAACATCGACACATCTTTGTAATTATGCTGCAAATGTAAAGTGGCATTATTTGGGGTAACACCATTGGAATTTAGACAAAGAAAAAAGATAAAAAAATTTAAAAATATTAGCAGCAACCTATGCGCAATGGGGTGTTTGATTAATTTAAGCAACCTCAATTGTTAAAAACTGTCGAATAAAAAAATAAGTTACTTAATCAATGCTAAATAGTCAGTGAATATTAAAAACGTTAAGTAACCGCAAGAAGTATGAACAGTACAGCGTAGGATATTTACGAAGTTGATCAAATTATTATTGTTTATGAGTTATATTTCGGTCGTTTTTTTTGTTTAAGCAATTACCAAAAACGAAAATAGTTATAATGTATTTCAAAGTTATTGGTGATGAATTCTAATGAAGTCGGTAAAGGTGAAAAGTTCTAACTCTTAAACGCATATTTTTTTAAAAAAGTATAGAAAAAGACAATATATATTCGCTTATTGTTTAAAAAAAGTTTGATAGTTATCCAATGCCCTACTTGATCTAGTCGAACTTCTTTAGGTGGCGCGAACTGAGATAATCCCCTTTTTTTTTGCGTCCATCATTTCTTCTAATGTACTATTGCCAGGGCGACCTATTTTGGTTTTTCCTTGTCCAACTTTCATTAAACAAAAAGACAAATCTTTCCAAAAGTTCAAAATTGACATTTTTTGAGTTTCGAAAATTTCTTAATGGAATTTAATACTCTATTATAAAGAATCCATGAATTTGCTAATGTCGTGTCAATGAAATGATAAAAAAATTACCAGATGTAGTCTTATTTAGATTGAGTCACACGTTTTCAGTTTTTCTCATTATCTTCATCGTGCTCATGTATAATACTCATCATTATCTTCATCTTGCTCATGTATAATGCTCATCATTATCTACATCTTACTCATGTATAATGTTCATCATTATCTTCATTGTGCTCATGTATAATGCTCATCATTATCTTCATTGTGCTCATGTATAATACTCATCGTTATCTTCATCTTACTCATGTATAATGCTCACCAATATCTTCATCTTGCTCATGTATAATGCTCATCATTATCTTCATTGTGCTCATCATTATCTTCATTGTGCTCATGTATAATACTCATCATTATCTTCATCTTACTCATGTATAATGCTCATCAATATCTTCATCTTGCTCATGTATAATGCTCATCATTATCTTCATTGTGCTCATCATTATCTTCATTGTGCTCATGTATAATACTCATCATTATCTTCATCTTACTCATGTATAATGCTCATCAATATCTTCATCTTGCTCATGTATAATGCTCATCATTATCTTCATTGTGATCATCATTATCTCCATTGTGCTCATCAGTATCTTCATTGTGCTCATGTATAATACTCATCATTATCTTCATCTTGCTCATGTGTAATGCTCATCATTATCTTCATTGTGCTCATGCTCATCTTCATCGTCCTCATCTTCATTTATTATTTGTAAACATTCGAACACCGTCATCTTCACTAATATCACTGAAATGGTCAATGAAGTATTATAAATCCTCCTCACATAACAGCTTTATTTTACTTTTGTTTGGTATAATATTAGCTAAAAAATATTTCAAATTAATATTTTGACTTGTTGACTAAATTCACATACACTACATAAATAAGACAGCATAAACTTTGCACCATTCATAAAGAGAGAGAGAGAGAAAAAAGCTAATACAACAAACAAAGACTAGAGTGTTTAAAACAGCATTTCTGCAACATACAAACTTAATATCATTACTTGCTATAACATTAAATTTATAACAAAAAATAAGTTTCAAAATAAATACCGACCTTTAGAAAAGTGAAATAAGTTTTTTGTGTATAGAAGAACGCAATATCTACTCTAAAAATCATTTGAAGATCGAATAAAAAAGTAAACTCGGCAAAATGTGATTCAACGAACTAAAACCTCTTTTGAGAAGTGGTTTTAAAAAATATTGGAAAAATAAGCATGCGCAAATTTTAATATATACACTTATCAATACGACAACACCATATAAAATAATATTAAAAACTTATAAACTAATATTAAAAATTTATAAACTAATTTTAAAAACGTTTTAGATGTGATAAGTGTGTTGCATTTCTGCAATACTTTGCATTTAAAGGTTAGTAAATACATTTATTATTATATATAAGACAGTGGGTTTTGTAAAAACTCTTTTTTTTCCTCTTGTTTTTTGCAACTTTCTCTGCAAACTTATTAGTATTAGTTATTAGTAATACTTCCAAGCATCCGTATTTGTTTATTTATTTTTCGTATTTTTAAGCGTACAATAGGTACGGACCAGGGGGTGTTGTTGTCACTGATTTATTTTTTATTATTAATATATATATTTTTTTTGCTTCTTCCTGTGTTTTGATGAAAACTTACCATTATCAATAAACTATAAAAGATTTTTTTAGTTATTTAATTAAGATTCTGAATTGAAACAATGAGTAAACAGGGGGATGAAAAAAAGTTTTAAAAAAATGGTAATTGGTTTGATTAAGTTATTGCGATACCTGTATACTACATCAAGTGGGTTTGCCAACAAAGAAGAGACAAAGAAGAGAAGCAAAAGAGGGATAAGGCAAAAACGGATTCTTATCCAAATAAAGAACCTGATTATGTCACTGAAACTTGTATCGCATTCAATTTACAAGATTTAATGAAACCTAAGGTTTCATACCTTAACAATCATGTCAAAAAAGAAAGAAATTTATTAGTATTAAACTGTAAATGGGGTTGTGACGGATCACAGCAAAATCAATACAAACAGAAGTTTCTGAATAATTCTGATTCTGGTGTAGAGTTCTTTTGTACCGCTTCAATTAAATTGTACGAAAAACAAAAATTGGTCTGGCAAAATCGAACTCTTTTGCCACTTTATTGTTGCCCTATAAGAATTAGATTTGTCAAAAAATTAAATGATATAACAAATGAAGAAATAAACTTTATTGAAAATTCAATTACCTCCTTGCATGATAAAAAAATTGAATGTTTTATGCTAAGGCGTGTAACGCTGCTAACAACTGTGAGATGCTACATTTGTGGTGCAACACCAAAAGATTTTAATAATTTGACTATAAAAAAAAGTCAATCCAGATACACTAAAGTTTCAAATGTACCACTACTAGTTGCCTTCTTCAAACCATTCTGAATGCATATTCTATTTAAACTTTTGTATGCATACTGAATGTAATATAGTATACAAACTGTATTTCACAAGATGGACTGGTGCAAAGCTTCTATTGATCATTGATTACCACTGTAATCTCGATGATTGACTGTAATTTCGAAAAAAAAAAAGCTTTTGTGTAATCATTATTTATGTAGTGGTGGTAATAAACTTCTTCTCAGAATCGCGTTTATTATTACCGGCGTTTTAAAGAGGCTCAGCATTAATACCTAGTTTATCCCGTCAGATAAACATCATTGCCATTAATGCTTTACCCCGCAATTTACGCCTACTCCATTTTGCAGTAAAAAAGGGCTTTACTACAAACAGCCAAAACCCTAACTTCACCCAAATTTGTAAAGGTCTTATATTTTTGAAGAAATTATATGGAAAGTGAGAGATGTGAATTCAATACCAAATAATATAATAAATTTAAAATTAAATAAAATAATAAAAAGTAGAAAAGTTAGTCAACAAAACAAACAATAAATGAAATGTTTTTTTCTTTTAATTTTACAAAAATTACTCTAATTATAAATTTTAGCACTAGAGGCCTTTCAAAAAATCATCAGTAGTGCTGTTTTTAATACCTAGTTTATACCGTAAGAAAATATTTCGTTTATTGTTTATTTTGTTGACTAACTTTTTTACTTATTGGTTATAAACATATTTCAAGTTATATATATATATATATATATATATATATATATATATATATATATATATATATATATATATATATATATATATATATATATATACATATATATATATTATATATATATATATATATATATATATATATATATATATATATATATATATATATATATATATATATATATATATATACATATATATATATTATATATATATATATATATATATATATATATATATATATATATATATATATATATATATATATATATATATATATATATATATATATATATATATATATATATACAGTATCGGACAAAACAAGTGCAACCAAATAATACTAATTTAGTTTCTTTATATAAAAGTGCTGCATTTTTTCAATTTAGAGAAACAACTATGTAACTATTTAGAGACAACGTTCTTTAAGTTTTATTCATCACAAAGTTCATTATTTGTACACGAAAATTAATAAATTAATCAAAAGTATTAAAAAAAGTTGATTTCCTTCTGGACAAAACAAGTGCAACTCCACAAAATGTTGACCAAGCTGTATTTTGCTATCAATATTTTGTGACAAATCCTTTGTTGTTGATCACAGCCTTGCATCTTCGAGGCATAAATTCGATCAGGTGATCAATGAAACTTTGTGGAATCGCTGCCCAGGCCTTTTGGATTTGTTCAAACAGTTGATCCTTATTACGAACACCTTCACGATTAATTCTGCGGTTGACGATCTCCCACAGGTTCTCGATAGGGTTGAGATCCGGAGATTGAGGCGGCCAATCCATCACCCATAGGTGGTTGTCTTGAAACCACTGCTTGAGTCCTTTTGCAGTGCTTGCTGAAAAACCCATTTTATTGGCATATTCCATTCAGCATGAGGTAGCATAACATCGTTCAGGATATTTTTAAACATGAAACGGTCCATTATTCCATCGATTCGATGTATTGGACCTAGACCGTTAGCAGAAAAACACCCCCAGACCATTACATTGCCTCCACCATGCTTCATGGTCTTATGGCCGGGTGTAATTATATGGAATGTAGAAAGAGCTTATGAAAAGATATAGCTTTATCTTAGAAACGCTACAACAAGCAGAAACCAGACTAACATAAAAATAGAAGGCGTATGTTAATGCTAGTAGTAGTATATACCAAATATTTTGACTGTTTTTGATTCGAAAAACAGTAAGAAAAAATGGTACACTTCTATAGATGTTGAAATGAAGGAGATTCCAGATTAGCGATAGTGAAAAGAATGTTGCATTCGCAAGGCTACAAGAAAAAACTTAGGTTATTTAGTCCAACAAAGCACTCTAACACTTAGCTATAGACTTCCGCAGAACAAGTGAAACCAACTGCAGGTAGGTGGCTTCAAACTATCTGATACTCTTTTGATGAAGGTTGTTCGAGGATTAATCTTATTAAGCGAAGTATAATATCTTAGCATTTGTTGCAAAAAATTTATCGTAACTAGACGATAAGTCTAGCTACGATAAGTATTACGATAAAGTAATACGATAAGTTACAATTTAGTCCCCAACTCAATGTTAACTCAAACATTAGTTAACATTAAGTGGCGACAATTTAAATAAAATTTTCTTTTTTGTTTGTACAGCAGACTAACTAACAACAATTTTATTTAGCGTATATTAGTGTATTTTGAAAATTTGATTAAGAACAAATCCTGCACGTGCATTTTTCCACTAACCAATCATTGACATTGTTTATAAGTATTGCTTTTAAAAAGTACTATTTTCAAGATAAATTACTTATAACCTTTTTTCAAAAAATTTGTATTCAAATTAAAATTTACATTACAATGTCTAGTGTCGGGCCTGCTGGTAAGCAAGGCCGCCGAGAGGGAGGGGCATAAGGGGTACTTTTCATTCGTACGTACCCCGGGCCCCAAGATAATAGGGGCGCCAGAAAAAGCAAAACAAAAAAAAAAACATAATGAAATTTTAATAACAAAAAATTAAAAAAATTGTTTTTATTGATGAGGTAAAAAAATAAATATATGCATAGCAATTAACTTATCTTTACTTTACCATTACCAAAGAAATATAGTTTAAAATTATCTCACTTACACCGTGCAAGGTGACGAAAAGAATTGTTATAGATAAAATTTTTATAGATAGAATTATGAAACACTGTGCGCAATCTATTATTAAAGCCTCAACATGGATTTATACATCTTAAAGGCTACCTTAAAAACCTGATTGATTTCAGTAACATTTTTATGGAAGCAATTTACAGTGAAAACCGCGGTGCTCTGTGATAAGACCGTAAGGACTTCTTGGGGCACCTAATCTACATAAAAAAAAAAAAAACCTAGTTAAAATATTTTTTACCGACTTTGCCAAAGCATTCAACACATTGTCGCACAACGATTTCTTAATAAGATTCATGCCTATTGTATTTGAGGCATGCGGACGTCGACAGCGCTGTAAATGTCTTGTAAATTTCAACTGTTTTGTAAATTTTAACTTTTAGAAGTGCAAAGTGATGCAGGTTGTTTGTCGGAAAAACTAATTGATATTACCATGAATGATATTGATGGCAATTAAATACTTGGTTGTCTCAAGCAGATATTTTAGTGTTAGAGTTTTTCATCTATGGAATAAACTGTACCAGTTGTATATTAAACCACATCTAGATTTCGTGCGCAAGTCTGGTTATCCCTACTCAAACCAGATTTGTTCTTGTCCAACGACGAGCAATATGTTTCAATATTGTTCAATTTTTTTTATAACTACATCTTTTCTTTTTTTTACGTTCTAATCATGTCGTTGAGGTTTGGAGGTGCATGATCACGGCTGTTTCAGAGTGGACATACGGCTTCTTGTTATTTTTTGAAAATATTTACTTAGAGGGTGTTACTAAAACTTTCATAACTTTTGAAATATTAAAGAAAAATACGTTCTGTAAAAGGAATATGAACACTGACTAAATGTTTTATATTTTATTATTAATATAATAATCCAAGGCTGCTCTGATTTTTAAATAAACGCGCATAAGGACGAACTTGACAGAATTTCGAAATTTTAAAGGTACTTTTTAGCAAAAATAATCAGAAAAATTATATTTCTGTTGACTAATATGTAATATAAACATAGTTAGACCAACTATAAAACATATTAACATTATTTACACCGAATGCAAACTAATACAGGCACTACAATAGACGTAATAAAAAAATCGCAAAAATTCTCCACGAGTCAAGAATATTCCGCTAAACTTTGTTTATTTTATTGTCTCGCCAAAACAGTAGTTCAGTTGAAATTGCTTGGGACGTAACGCATATAAGGTTACGTCATCGCTTTTTAATGTTTATAAAAATTTACGCGAAAACTGAAAATATTTGTTGCTAAACATGTTAAGTTTGAAAAGATAATAGCTGACATAGCTAGAGGTACAGAAAATAAATTTTTTGTTTTCATATGCATAAAAGGTTAAAATTTTAATAACTTATGTTACTGATCAAAAATGTTAAATTTTACATTTAAAAATAATAAAATTAAATATATAAATGCAATAAAAATTTTTTTTTTTACAAATACACACCAGTAACGTTAGAATATGATAAAATAGACACTCATTAATAAGTGCTCTAAATTTCAACCGTTAAGCATGTAGCTATGTCAGCTAATCTTTGTTGGCCCAAGACAGGTTTTCATTAAAAATCTCAAAAAACAGAAAAGTGATCCCAAATCAATTTCAATATTTTAACAATATTTTATTATAGTCCGTTTAATGTAAATATTTTTTTAACAAGGAAAGATAGATCTTTTATTTATTTTTTATTGAAAGATGAAAGCATTTCTAGAAAAAAAATACTATTATTTTAAAGTTAGTGAATTTTTATACTTTTTATGCGGAAATACTTTTTTTTTTGCTAAACTCATGACGTCATGCCCACTTTTATATAGAGTGAAACAGCCGTGTGATACAGTTGGTGAACCTACAGTAAACTCTTTTAAAAGTATTTTTATATTCCGCTGCAGCAATCTCAATCGTCAGCACATGAAAGTCTGGTGTTGCTTTCCTTTATCAATATTAAACTTTTTATGTATAGATTTGATTATTTATTAAATAAATAAAAAAATTTTATTTTCAGCTGCAGTCTTAGATGGAAGATCTTACTTTATAAGCTATCGGACACCAAACGTTCAGCTCAGATTGTCATTATAAGTTAAATAGTTGCAAAACGATCTTTTACTGCTTTACCATTGCTCTATTTACTGCTGCTCTAAAGCCGTAGCTTTAGCTTCAACCAAGATATTGACCCATAATGAGCAGATGACTTAGGGATCGTCCATAAAGTACGTGCGCTCAGAGAGGAAGAGGGGGTTTGCAAATGGTATATACGAGATGTGGGGTAGTAGGTCAATTATAAAAGTATAGAGACACTAAATTACAAAATATCATAAAATGTTAGTTTGGTAGGTTAAAAGCGTTGACACTTTTAGGGAGATAGAGGGTACTCAAAAAGTGTATAGCAAAATGCGGAGGGGGGGAAGGGTAGTCGAAAAAAAAGCGTACGTACCTTATAGACGAGCCTTTATCTTGGTGAGATTAGGGGTCGGTGTGACAGAATACTTGAATTAAAAATTAAATTGTTTACATTCGGAATATAGGCCGGTTAGCTCAGTTGGTTAGAGCGTCGTGCTAATAACGCGAATGTCGTGGGTTCGATCCCCATACTGGCCATGTTTTTATATAATTGACCATTTTTTAACTTTTAAATAAATAATTAATGGCGAAGCGTTATATTTTTGATAAATAATAAAGTTTATTTTATTTGTTTAAATAATTTAATTTATTTATTCAACTAAATATATATTTTTTAAATTTACGCTAAGCCATATTGGTACAATAGGGGCTGTCCATTAATTACGTCAAAAAATTTTTTGAAACTTTTACCTCCCCCTCCCCTTTGTCAAATTTCCAGAGACCCCCCTCCCCCCTTTCGCCTAGTAAAATTACGATAACTTTCGATTACCCTCTCTTCCCTACTCTGCAAAGAAAATTCAGCCTAATTTTCCGTTATTTATGAAAAAAGAAAAATTGTTTAAATAACTCTCCCCTCCCCCATGTCAACAATGGTCAAAAAAGTTCAGAACCCTTCCCCCTATTTTGTTGACGTAATTAATGGACAACCCCATATAACTTTTATTTGTGACTTTTTTGAACTTACTTTTTTGAACTTACACGCAGAATTTCCTTAAATTAGCGAAATTTTCCTTAAATTAGCTTAAAGTTGCGAAAGCGCTTTTACTGAGAAAATTTGGTCGTGTACGGAGGTTGTTACGAAAAATTAAATACAAAGCGCTACTCTGCAACCATTTAAATCTAAAAAGACCATTTAAAGTCGTGTAAGTTACAGACTTTACTGATAGCACTTTATATTAAAAGTCTGCTTTTCTCATTGAAGTAAATAATTGACTGGGCTTGCTGCAGGTAACACGTGTGCAGAAAAACTCCCTACGTTTGTTATTAGAAAATCAAACAAACTTCGTTGCTTTTAAGAAATTAGAAATTTTTTTGTGGACGGTTACGGCACTCTATGCCGTAACCGTTCACAAAAAAAAAGAGCTGGATGACCTCTGAACTATTTGAGGAGTGGGCAAGGCCGGCGCGATGGGGGTGTGTGGGGTGTGACACCCCCCATCAATGATTTTAGTCGGCAAATTTGACCCTTTTTGACTAGTTAGTCGGCAAATGTAGACCCTTTCAAAAGGTTAGTCAGTAAATTTAGACAATCAGTCGGTAAATGTCGTTATAGCAGTCGGAGGGCAGTCGGAAAATTTAAAAAAAACGAGGACCTCTTTTTTTTTTTTTTTAGGCAGTCGGAGGGCAGTCGGCAAAAGTTGTAATGCCCCCCCCCCCCCTTCCACGTGGCACCTTCTCGCGCCGGCCCTGGGAGTGGGTCAGAGAAAACAATCTTGCATTAGAAAGCTGTAATGCAGCATTGGTTATTGATAATTACACAGTCAAACCGAACATTGAGAATCATAAACCGGTTACACTCTACTTTTTTCACCCAAACACAACTTTATGTTTGCTGGCGGTGGATAAAGGAGTTATAAAATTGCTGAAGTGCAAGAATATTAAGTACCGAACTAACTTATTTAACAAGATCAAAAATGCTATTGATAATGGAAATGCTATTGATAACGAAAAACAAATGCCTTCAATACCCATACTTGGTGCTATGAAAATGTTTGTTCATTCTTAAAATGAAGTTTCAGAAACCAATATTATTAACTGCTTTTCGGAAAGCAGAAGGATTAGGAGTACCAGACAATAATAATGAATACTTCCCTGCGTTAAAAAGTTCAATTGATCAGTTACGTCAGCGTGATAAGGATTTCGTTGCGGTTGATTTTATTTATGATGACGTTTAGGTTATGGAAGGAGTATTGACAGATGAGTATTGAACTGTTCAAGGTTCGATGCCAGCTCCGGCCTTATTTGAGTTATCGGTAACAAAGGGTGGGTGAACTACTTAGTTAAATGCTCTTCCATTGTTTATAACGTATACATAATAGAACCTATCCTGTACGATTCATTTGGGTAACAAAAAAGGACGCAGTGTCAATAACAATTACTGGGATTGTATTTCGTGTTTGTTGTTACACTAAATGTCAACAATTTTATATTTAAAAAATATTTTTGGTGCTAAACTTGTACAAACCTGTAAAACATTTTTTTTTGTCCGTTTATAGAAAGTTGGATCAAAAACTTGTTTTAAATTAAAAATTAAAATAAACTTGTTTTTAAAAAGTATATTTATGGGTTGGCTCTAAAAGCCATCTCGTAATATATTTCTGTTTCTTGAAACATTTCCTATAAATAGCGTTTTAAACGGATATTGTATTAATACTCCCTTCCATCTATTATTAAATTATTGAAATTGTTGCGTAACTTTTTTACGTAAATTATGTAACTTTGCATTCATTTTTGCATAAATTATTAAAGTAGTTTTTACACCAATAAATTTACCAAAATATATATATATATATTAACCGATGAAGTTGTTTGAAACTTATGTTTCTGGTTTTTCTTTTTAAATTATTTTTTTTAAACTGTTTTGCTAAATGTTTTTTTGAATTTTTAAAGGATTTTAATAATTAGAGTTTTAAGAAAACAAATGATGAAGTTACTCATATTTCAATTTTTACTATTGTGCAATATAAAAATGGTGGTTCTCAAACGGTACTTTTTTGTATTATAGTATTATTTTGAATTTTAAAAACATAATGAAAAAGGTAGTTAAAAACTTTTTGAATTAATCTTAGAGAATTGATGTACGACAATGAAATTTATGCTTTATTTGAAAATTTATTCCTTAACTACAACAGAATGTTCAGGCCTAATTATTATGGTAAGATGTGTTTTTTTGAAAAAAGTTTTCAAATAGTAATTTTATTATAAATTCAAGTGACTGATATAAAATACGTTTCTTTTAAAAACGTTAGGTAAACCTGTTGAAGTTTTGGTTGACGCAAGTATATTGTCTTTTTCAAAAGTAGATGCATCAAAAATGGTAGTTATTAAAATAAATCTTATAAAGTTTTTTTTTCATGCCCATACGGCAATCATCAGCCATGTACTATCTATATATGATAGATAGTATATGGCTGATGATTGCAGTATAGGCATGAAAGTTATAGTCCCATGAAAAGTTATTTTTTCTCTTTGCAATTAAAAATATATATATATATATACTTTGTTTATTATTGAGCACTCTTAACCACTCTTAACACTCTTAACCGAGAGTTTTCAATTATTATTGTAATACAACATTAAACATTATATATATATATATATATATATATATATATATATATATATATATATATATATATATATATATATATATATATATATATATATATATATATATATATATATATATATATATATATATATATTTATATATATATATATATTTATATATATATATATATATATAAATCTATATACATATAAATCTATATACATATATAGATTTATACCGCGGACATGTTTCTCCGTCAACGTTGGAACGATTACAGATTAAGACACAACATGAGCGAGAAATTAACCTTAATAGTAGGAACTAATTACCCTTCAGATATCATCTGGACACCAGATACAGTGTTTATTAACTCAGTCAATGGTTTATTGCATTCTGTCACTGTCAACAATAACAAATTAGATATTCATCCTAATGGCGATGTTTTCTGGGGAACTAGGTTAAATATTTAACCTTATGTTGCTGTTGATAAAGTTATGTTGTCGTAAAAATTTCATAAAAATTATGTTAATTAATCAAAAATAATTACATTTACTTAGAGTAACTGTATCTCCGGCATGCGACCTAGATTTGCAAGATTACCCAAAAGATGTACAGAAGTGCACTTTTTCGATGAAGAGCTGTAAATCAAATATTTATTTTTTATTTTGATTATTAACTAAACTTGTAACCAAATTATTTAATTTACAAACTACGTAAAATAAATTTATCATAAATAATGCCATAAAAAGCAAATTTTTTCAAATTATTTTTAACTTTTAAATTTGAATTAAATTGGAAAAAATAAATGATTTTGTTTAGACTCTCTATCATCACGTCACATTAGCTATAAATGGATGAAAGATCCAGGTATATTTATTCCTAAAATGCCAATGGCGCAATTTAAACTGATTAAGTATAGTACGGAAAGATATGTGATTGGTAAGTCATTGATTCAATCTATTAATACAACATATATGATGTTTTTATAAATCTACAAATATACAAAATTTAACAATTCAGGTGACGCAACATCAAATTTCACTCAGCTATACAGTGAATTTCGATTAAAACGTTTGGCTGGTTTTGCAATTTTTCATATTTTTATTCCTACAACTTCAATAGTGATAACATCATGGATTTCAATGTGGTTGCCATTAAGCGCATCGGCTGCTAGAATAGGTTTACTTAGTTTTTGAAAACTTTTTATTTTTTTCAGTTCTAACAACAAGCATTTACGTAAAATTATTCTTTCCTTTTTTTTTTCTTTTTTTTTTGTTTATCAAGTTTTACTTTATAAAACTTAGATTAACTTGACAAACTTCAATTTAAAAAACTTTAGCTAATTAAACCCTTTTTAAATAAAGAACTTCCGTGTCACTCTCTAATCCTAATCCTCTCTAGCCCTTACAAGTGTTTCCAGTAAGAATATCATCATCATGGTTATCTTAGCCGTCACCAGCTGTTAATAAGCAAGTATTTGAATTTAAAATACCATCTTAGTCAATTTTATGTTTGTAATCATATTTAAGTTAAAGATTGTAATCAATTTTTAGCAAAAGTTTTTAATCAAAGTTAAAGGTAGCAGCCAGAGCGCAGTGGTTAGCGCGATTGCCTCAGAAACTAAAGATATGTGGTAATAAAAATAATAATAATAATTAAAGGATTTCAAATGGACACGGAAAAATTTCGTTCAACTTGAGAGTTCTCTAAAACCATAAAAGTTTTTTATTTCAAAACTTTTTAATTGTGATGATAAATTTTTGTTTACAAATCAATGATTTGCAAAATGTTACGCAAACAATTTGAGGTGTGTAAAAAAGTTGTAAAAATATTAATTTTTAAAAATCCATCGACTTCATTTTTTAAAAACGCCAAACGTATAAATTTACCAAAATCTACGGTCAAAATCTACGGTCAAAATCTACGGTCATCGATATTATAAATAAATTAAAGACTACTCAAAGCTTCGAAAGCAAACCTGGAAGAGTAAGAAAGAAAACTCTCTATAAATCTATAAAGGTAAAGTTAATTCTAAATATTATAAAAAAAATTCAATTTGATTCAAGACTTCACGCGCTTTTATCAAAAAAGTACCTAAAATGCTGAAATTAAAGCATTTTATAAGAAAAATATGCCAGAAAAACTTAGATGGCTCACCATTATAGGAATTTTAAGCGCAAAAGAAGTTGTTAATAATAAAAGTATGTAAAGTATAATTGAAGATAATGAAACATTTTGCGTGGTCACTTCTACAAAACATTTTTTACAACTTATTGGTCAAAAGTTTTACTATGAAAACAAAAATAAATCTGTCAATAATCACTTTAAATATATTTAACGAGAAAAGTTTGCATCTGATTTCCATGTGTTAAAAGCAATTTTCAGCTATGCACTTGTAGTATTTAGCAATTTGCAGTATGCACTTGTTTTGTCACTAAAAAGACCTTGACTGCCAATCTTTACGTCAAAAAATGTTTCCTAAAAAGACTTGCAAAACAACCCATCAAGCCCCTAAAAATTAAGTTAAAAGCCTAATTAAAGTACACACATTTAATATAACAAAAGTTTGAAATAAAAACTTTTATATTTTTAGAGAAATCCTAATTTAAAGTTTACCGGATTATTCCGTGCCCACGCGATAATTTAAAGTTTACCGGATTATTCCGTGTCCACGCGATAATTTCACTAATTCAAAGAAATATTCACTAACATTGCCAGCTAAAACAAACAACTAACACCATCTGCCAGTGACAGTGCCAGTACCTGATAGTAGTAGTTAAAGAGCAATAACTAATGTTCTAGTTAAAAAGAGCAGGTATTAAACTTCGTACCTCTTGATCCTAAAATCACCATTGTGATTTTAGGATCAAGAGTCTTTACCATTGTGCTGTGGTTGCTTCAAAAAAACGTATATTGCAACCACGTTGTACTTTGTGAATACTTTGAAAAGTTTTGTGATTTTTTAAATTTATTTATATCATTTTAGTTTTGTTAATTTATAACAAAACATTAAATTAAAAATGGTGTTCTATATATTGGTTTTTAATTACTAAGGTCTTTCTGGTACAGCCATGGTTACCATAGCAAATATATGGATGATTATTGACAACCAGCTTCCCGCTGTCAATTATCTTAAAAAGATTGATGTTTATCTCATTTTTTCACTTGTCAATATTGTACTTACTATGCTAGAGTATGCTGTTGTACTGAATATATCAGTTATCGCGGAACGATTTAGAAAAAAAAAAGTCAAAAGAAAATATAGCAGAGTAAATTTTAATTAATAATTATATTATTACCATTTTATTATATCTACATATATATACATATATATATATATATATATATATATATATATATATATATATATATATATATATATATATATATATATATATATATATATATATATATATATATATATATATATATATATATATATATATATATATATATATATATATATATATATATATATATATGTATATATGTAAATATATATAACATACTTAGAATGACAGAAGATTAACTACAAACATAGAGTTAGAACAAATACGTCAAAGTTCTGAAATGAAAAATATTCAATGGGGACACAAGCGGAAAAAACAATGTGATAGAAATATAGAAAAAGAGAATGTTCGCAAGTTAGCTCAAAAAATAGAAATGAAAAATGCGAAAATTGCAAGAAAAATTGAAATGACTGCACAGGTGTTTATACCTCTCACTTTTATTATCTTCAACATCTTTTACTGGGTATTTTATATGAAATCTGATGAAATAGGTGAAATACAAACAGCGGATGTATATTAAATTATTATTCTTTTAAGATTTATTTTGTTTATATTTATAAATGATATGATCTATTGTCTTTTTGCTTCCTACTTGAGATAAGCAGGTATAAAAATTAAATACAAAAGTTTTAAAGTTTTTACGAAATTTACTTTTAGTCAGATTACACATTTTATGCAGTATGACATTTTTTTAATAATAATTTATAATTGATAAACTATAATAAAGTTTTATTAATTTTGATAAATTTGTGCTAATCAATGCACGGTTTTTTATTTACTGATTTATTAGCTGACAAATAAATTCATCTAACTATATTTATCAAGCTGTTATAGATTGCATTTTATGCATATTATAGGTTACCTATAATACGTCTTTATTTATAAGTATTTATAACATCAAAATTTTTTATAATTGATAACTTTTTTTTCCATTTTATTTTTGTAAATGTTATTTTTCACCTACGGTTTATTATTTCTTTGTAAAAAAAAAATAAATAAAGAAACAATATATTTTAAATTTTTTTGTTCTACTATCTAACTTACATTTAAATAACAAATTTAGAAAAATAATTTTTCTCTCCTCCTTCCCCCTTCCTTCTCATTAAAAATAACGCATTTTATATGTTGTTAATATATTATAATAAAATATAGCAAAAACATTTGGTAAAAAATATCTTTTTTGTACTAAAAAGTAGAAAATAAACTTGTTAATTTAAATTTAGTAGTTTAGTAAACTAAAGATTGGTTAACTGAAAATGATTTAAAAACTACTTCAAATTTTAATCTTCCTTGCTTTGAGTTAATTTCTCAAGAGAAACTTATCAATAAACGCGGTGGAGGAGTTCTTATTTAGGTAAAGAAAAGTATTGCACATTATGTTAGGAATGATTTAAGTATTTCTGACGGCGACAAAGAAATTTTAACTATTGAAATTCTTAACAATCAATCGAAAAACATTTTACTGAGCTGTTGCTATAGGCCTCCGAACGGTGTGAGTGAGAACATGAACATGTATTTTGAGGAAAACCTTTTCAAAAAAGGCTTCTTTGAAAAAAAAAAAGAACTTTATTGTAGGGGATTTTAATATGAATTGCTTCCACTACTCTACGGACATTAAAGTTTCACGGACATTCCACTACTCAACGGACATTTTTATGATTCTATTTTTAAAATGGGAGCCATTCCTTTAATAAATCGCCCTACCAGAGTAACTCCAAAATCAGCTACTCTAATTAATAACATTCTAACAACTGATATTTTTAACAGTGACATAAACAAAGGTATCTTAAAAACAGACATATCTGATCATTTCCCTATCTTTTTTACCATTAACTTCAACTCTAAAATAATGACTAAAACAAACATAAAAGTTAAATTACGTAGCTATAATCAAAAACACGTTGAGCAATTTAAAACACAATTATCATTGCTCCATTGGAAGAACATCGACTTTACTAATAATGCAAACAACATTTACGATAGTTTCTTTAATACATTTTACTCTGTTTATGATGCTAATTTTCCTTTATATGGAAAAACAATAAATCAAAAAAACATTAGTTCTCCCTGGTTTACCAAAGGTTTAAAAAAATCATCTAAAGTTAAGCAGAAATTATACATAAAATATCTAAAAGACAAATCACTCGCCAATGAGAAAACATACAAAGATTACAAAAATCTTTTTGAAAAAATTCGAAAAAACTTAAAAAAGTATTACTATTTTGAAATTCTCAATAAAGCAAAAAATAATTGTAAACGCTTTTGGAAAATAATAAAAAGGTAATCAAAATCATGCTCAGGTTCCCTGCCACACATGATCAAAGTGGATAATAACAGTATAATTAATTCTGAAACAATAGCTCATGAATTCAATAAATTTTTTGTTGAAATTGGCCCTAAACTGTCTAAATTAATTCCTAATACAGAAGCCTCATTTAAAGATTTCTTAGTACCGATGGATAATTGCATTCACTCGGATGAGTTATCTAAAGGGTTATTATTTGATGAGTTCGAAAAAGCCTTCAAAACACTAAAAAAAATAAAGCAGTTGGACCGGATGAAATCAATGGTAACATAATTTTAGATTGTTTTAAACAAATAAAATATATTCTTTTTAAAGTCTTTAAATCATCAATAGAACAAGGAGTCTTTCCTGATCAATTGAAAATTGTAAAAGTCATTCCACTTTTCAAAGGTGGTGACAAATCTGATATAAGTAATTACCGGCCTATTTCTATCTTATCTATATTTTCAAAAATACTAGAAAGAATCATGTTCAATAGAGTATTTAATTATTTTAGTTTAAATAATTTATTATACAAAAATCAGTTTGGCTTTAAAAAGAATAACTCAACTGAGCATGCAATTATTCAGTTGGTGCGTGAAATTTCCAATTCTTTTGAAAAATCTCAATTTACATTAGGAATTTTTATCGATCTTTCAAAAGCATTTGATACTGTCGATCATGATATTTTGCTTTATAAACTTAGTTATTGCGGAATAAATGAAAGAGTAATTAAATGGTTTCAAAGTTATTTATCAAACAGAAAACAATTTGTTTTTTGTAAAGGCGAGTTTCCACTCATCCGTTTTTCTACGGGAACGGGATAGGAAAGGAAAAAATAATCACGTGAGCATGCGTAATAATGGTTTTTATTTGTCCGAAAGAAAACTGCGCATTTAATTCACGTGATTATTTTTCCGTTCCCTTTCCCTTTCCCGTTGAAAAACGGATGAGTGGAAACTCACCTTAATAAACTTAATCATAAACAGTTTTTAAATGTTTCCTGTGGTGTTCCGCAAGGTTGCATCTTAGGCCTTTTGTTTCTAATATATATCAACGACTTGCATAAAGCATAAAATCTTCTAAGTATTATGTTTGCTGATGACACAAACTTATTTCTCTCTAACAGTGACATCTATCTACTTTTCTCGATGATGAACAAAGAACTTCAAAACATATCTAAATGGTTTAAAAGTAACAAATTGACATTAAATATAACCAAAACAAAATGGATTTTTTTCCACCCGCTCTCCAAAAAACGTTTTCTACCTCCAAATCTACCAAAAATTCTTATTGACGATATTGAAATTAAAAGAGATTTTGTAACTAAATACCTGGGGGTTTTTATTGACAAGAACATCATATGGAAACATCATATTAACTATGTTTGCTCGAAAGTTTCAAAAAATATCGGAATTTTATATAAGACGCGTACTCATTTAGATAAAAATAGTTTAACTAAACTTTATTACTCTTTTATCCACAGTTATATAAGTTATGGAGTTATTGCCTGGGGTAGCACTGATCAAAGCAAGTTACAATGTCTCTATCGTCAGAAACATGCGGTCCGTTTAATTAATTCTGCGGATCGGTTCGCACATTCCTCGATATTTTTTAATCAAATGAAAATCCAAGATATATATAAACTAAACGTATATAAAAATTTATATTTTGTCTATATGTGAAAGCATGATTTATCTCCTTTAATTTTTAAAGACCTTTTTATTTTGAAGCCATTAAGCAAGTTTAACATGAGGAATAATAACTATTTAAATAAACCATTCTGTCGAACAAAATTCAATCAATTTTGTATCACTTATCGTGCAGCTCATCTCTGGAACAAAATTATTTTGCCTAACTTCGACCTACCCCAACTTATCCTGTTTTTAAAAATAAATTAAAAGACCACATTCTTTCTATTGAAAATATCTTAGAATATTTTTAATTTAACTTGTGTTAAAAAACAAAATAATAATAAACTTTATTGTCATGTATGTTCAAGTTTTGTTTTATACTTGTTTACAATTTATTTTCATTTATGTAAAACGATTTATTGTTTTTATATGATTTTTACGTACTTTTATTGTAAAAAGGCGTGTTTATACTATGTTACGTACTCTCTTTTGTAAAAGGCTTCTGACAATAAGATCATTGTGATCTTCTTTTAGCCTTGTTTGTATTTGAAAAATATGTAATTTATATATACTAGCAGTAAGAACCCGTAATACGCGTTGTTAGTAAATAAAATTAAAAAAAAAACCGCGTATAGAAAAGCCTAGAAACTACTTTAAAATAGAAAAGCCTAGAAAATGACTTAACTCGACTAATAATAATAATTTTAAATTAAAGTATTCATATTATCAGATTACGTCAAATGTAAACAAAAAAAAAAAAAAAGAAAAAAAGATTTATATAGAAACATACCTGTCAATCTTTAGTTTACTGAACTATTAAATTCAAATCAAAAAATGTATTTTCTACTTTTTAGTACAAAGAAAATAATATTTTTTACCAAATGTTTTTGCTCTATTATATTTTTAACTTTTTAGTCTTTACAGAGAATTACGATATTTAACAATGCGTTTGTCAACCCATTTGTAATTAAATCGAACTTTTTATCCTTATTAATGAAACGGTGTATTTCCTGATTAAAGGAGCGGAATATTTTTTTTAAAGGATAAAATTTTTTTTATATAAAAGTAAAATAATATAAAGTACAAATGTTTCATTTGCATTGCAACCCTCGTCCTCCAACATATGTAATATATTTTTACATTAATATAAAACAAAATTATGTTATAAGTTATTTTTGCAATTTTATTAAAAAAAATTCTTTTTTAAAAAAAAGTATTAAAAAAAGATTTAATAATAAATACAACCCCACAAGCAATCTTGGCAGATTTTAAAAATGAAAAGATGTTTATAGAATATCGAACAAACTATATTATTAAAAAAAAAAAATTACAAACCTAAAAGCAATGTAAAAAGATTTGTTAATGAATAAAAATTACTTTTAAAAACAAACCCGCAAGTATTATAGTAGCTAAGGACTACAAACAAAGTTGAAGAGTTGTTCGCTTAGCTTAAACTGTAATCAAGGCTACAACGGCGAAAATGATATATTATATAATATTGTATAACTAGGTTTTTAACTTGCTGGATTATTGTAGTGGGGGCTGTAAAGTTAAATATTTAGCAAAATAGTTGAAATTGTGATACCAACACGAAATTGTTCTTAAAACTATACAAAATGATTTAGAAAAAGACCCCACTTGTAGATGATTTAGTTTTTGAGTTATAGAGTTTTCTATTTTTAGAGAAATGGACTTAAAAAATTCATTTTGTGGCTTGAAATATAGACGGGAGGTCATATTGTAAAAGTTTTATAATAAATAGAGTTGATTTATTTATTTAGGTAAGTGCAAACAATTTATGTAAATAAAAAAACGAAGATATGTTTGTTTTTTGTAAATATACCTTTTATAATAAATAACTTTCGTGAATACAAACGCCATGCATTACATTTTTTGGTATTTCCAGAGGAGTTTACCAAATAAATTGATATATTTGTAGTTTAAATTTTTTTAAAATTTAACTTTTTATTAGCATTTATCGACTACAATAAGTCAATATTAGGCTATTTCCAGATGATTTTTAATGTTATTTTACCATATTTATGTAAAATAAGTGAGTCAATAATCATTTAACAAAATTAACCCTTAGAAGTTAATTTCAAATGTCTCAGAAGAGTTTTAAATTTGTAAATGCTGCAACACGGTACACAGGGCAACAGGCCCACAACAACAAGTAATGTGACTTAGTGGGATAAATGCTTCATATGTCAAAAGGAATCATCAAATAGTTGCAACATTATTAATTCTTCTAAATCGAAAAACCTACGTAGTGCACTGGATATAAAACAGTACTCAGTAATCTAGAAAAGTTCAAAGGAATGTTTGATTATATAGCAATATATTAGTTTTTAATACATCTTTTTTTGTCATTTGTTTTTGACAGAGGATAAGTTACTTGAATTTATCAGATAGAGGATAATATTTCCTTATCAGGTATAATCATATTCCAGTGGATTAACACTTCTTGGGCCCGGGCTATTTTTGTTTTTGGAGGCCCTTTTATGGGCTAGAGCCTAAAAATGACTTAAAAAAAAAAGGTCCTTTAAAATTTTTTGGAGCCCCTAAATATACGGGGCCCGGGGCTATAGTCCCCCAAGTCCCCCCCACCTTTATCCGTTCTACTGTCATACTTTTTTAAGTATCGAAGCAGAGTTTAACTTTTTCACTCAAAATTACTTTTTTTTATTATTTATCTCAAAGAATCTAGTAAGTAATCTTTTGCTTAAAATTGAGATTTATTTTATACAGGTAGTTCGACAATTGATTTAACTTTCAGACTACAATGTGAGGATTTTCTGCAATAGCTTTGCAACAACAATGCGGTATATTGCAAAAAATGTTATACAAATTTTGATAACTATCACTACCAAAGAACGTCTAAACGAAGAAAGACATTAAACGTTACAGAAGAACTACCAATCCCAAATCATGGTACAAGGTCAAAATTTCCGCCATTTGTAAAAGCTGAAGCCGAAGTGTAGAAATAAAGTTAAAAATGCAAGTCAAAAGTTCCCGATAAATTAAAGATAATTCAAAAACACGTTTTAACAGTTATGAAATACTTTTAAAAGTTTTTTTATGAGCCTATATTTATTAAAAACTATTTTAATTCATAAAAATATTTCAAAATAGTAAGACATTTTACTTTTCTGTTCAAAACTTTAATCCCTTTTTAATCGAAAATAAATTATAGAATCATAAATTATTATTTTACAAGTATTATAATTTTCGCTTAACACTTTTACGTAAATAGTATTTTTTTTTTTTTTAATGTTTTTTTTAATGTAGCATTTAATAGGAAGTTCACGCCTCCTTCCCAACCGATGTCGCAAAACTTGCCCAGAGGTGGGGTTCGAACCAAAGATTTTATGTTTCTGAGGCAAGTGTGCTACCACTGCGCCACGGCTGCTTAATTTTAATTTTAATTTAAAATATATTTACTTCATTTAAGAAAAGAAAAGTTAAAAATATTTGTTTACAAATTTAATCCACTATTTGTAAAAAAGGCAAGAAACGGCTTCACTTTTCGGATCGAAGTTAGACATCTAGTTATACAATATATCATCGGAAGGCGTACATTAGTTAGATGTCCTAACTAACAGTACGTTTTTCAACTTCTATCATCGTGTGCAATCCTGTCCGCTTTCTCTATGCTACCTTTCTAATTCGACTACTTCTGTCTTTCACTCTAACATATCTTACAGTAAATAACATATCTTCGTTCTTCCCAAACTCACTTTACTCTCGGTCCGTAAATATGACGTTATGATGTTCCTTTGGGAGCGGAACTAGTCTTTGTGGGCCTTGGTAATGTGGCCTCTATATAGGAATTAGATGGAAGAGGATAAACCACAATACCAGCAATATAGTATCTAATTTTTATATAAAAGGTTAGTTTTCTAATGCACCAAGGACGACAAAGAAAGTTGAGGAAAGAGTCATATCAAGTGACCTCTTTATCACGGTACATTATTTAGGTGACCTAATTAACAGTAAGTCTTTGTCACCTAAGTCTTTGTCACCATACATTAATTAGGTGACCTAATTAACAGTACGTATTGCACCTTCTAACATCGTGTGCAATCCTGTAGGCTTTCTCAATGCAATCTTTCTAACACGACTTCTATCTTTCACTCTAATGTATCTTCGTTCTTCCCAAAGTCACCTTACCCTCGGTCCGTAAAGCGGGTTATGACGTTCCTTTTGGAGCTGAACTAGTCTTTGCGGGCCTTGGTAATGTGGCCTCTATATGGCAATTAGCCGGAGGAGGATAAACCACAATACCAAAGAATCATATCAAGTGAAAGAAAAGATTATAAAAAATACAATAAATTTTTCATTTTGTATAGGTTTAAGTTTTTAAATAAAAGTTATAAATTAATGCACGTATGTTTTGTATATATGTCTTTTACATATATATCTATATATATATCTATATCTATATATATATATGTGTCTGTGTTTTGTATATATGCGTGTTTTGCATATATATGTATTTTGTACATATATATGTGCGTTTTATATACATGTGTGTTTGTTGTATTTTTCTATTATTATTAAATTAGTAAGAATTTAAAGAATTTGAAGTAATTTTAAAACCATGTTGCAATTTTAATATTGATGCACTAAATCAGTTTCTTTGAAGTTTATTTTGAATGAAAGTTGATCATATAAGTTTCTTTACTTTGCAATGTTGTTTCATCAATTTTTCATGACAAAAAAGTGCCCCAGAAAATGCATTTTTAAGTATACTTAAAAATCTTACTTATTATAATAATTAAGTTATTCAATTACATGGTACTTTTATTGATCAGGATTTAATTGATGCAAAATTATGGTTGGGGAAGTAAAAGTAAATAATGCTTAAGTACTAACAAAAGCATGTTGCGTACTTTTTATAACCTTATAATATTATTATAATAGAATAATATTTTTATAATCTTTACAAACAATAGCTTCTCATGCATCCAGTCTCTGGAACAAAATCGTTTTACCTAATATTAATTTATCAATTTCTTTTCGTGTCATTAAAAATAAATTAAAGAAATTCATTCTCTTTAAATGACAATATTTTAAATTACTCTTGTAAATAAGAAAATTTTTATAAACGTGTTTTTTTTTGTTCACTTATCTCGGATTTTATTGTATTACGAGAGCATATATCACGAATTTTATTGTGTTACGACTAATAAGTTAAAAACTGAAAAAAATAAAATGTTTTCAACTCAAATTAAGTTAAATATTGACGTTTACATAACTTTAGTGTATATCGGATTCAGATTAAACTTGAATATCGGTTAAAGACTTCAATAAACGTATCCCTAAAAAAAAGCAGCGTCAAAAATATGGAATAAAAAAGTATATGTAATCGCCACGCGGAAAGTATCATCTTAGAATAAAAAAGTTACCAGCTAAAGGTTGAAATGTGTCTCTCATGTACAATTGTGTCCATTTATCCAAAAGAAGATTGTAATGCCGCTGAAAAAAAGTTTAGACATAAAAAATCTTATACATATCCTAATAAACACAATAAAAAACTTAACAAACTTTTAGTAAATCAATGCATGATAAAAATCTTAAAATTTAAAACATCATAATTATCATCTTAACGCGTAGCGGGTTGTTGCAGAACAACACATTAAAAATGTCTCTATGAGGTGCTTCAAACTGATTTAGTATCTATGTAAAATAATAAGCACAAATAGTGTTAAAAAACTATTTGATTTCATGTCTTGATAGATGTAACTGTTATTTGAAGGTAAGTTTGTTGGCGCAAGTAGCCGTCAAATTTTGAATGATTCAAATGTAAATTCTGAGTAACGAGTTATGCATAAGTCTTCGAACTTTTTTTGAAACTGATTTAAATAAGGAGAGTAATTTTTCAACCTTCAACTTGTTGTTTATTTTGAAGATCAAACATTAATGTATTTAAATCACTTTTAATTTTTATCTAGACTTCTATACAAAAAAAATGACAAGGTTTGATCGAGAAGCCCTCGCAAAACGAATTGTAACGTTCTATGAAAATCGTTCAAGTGGTAAAAAGAAATTAACATATAAACATTTTAAAAATGAAGGAATACCAAAGTCAACTATATTAAGTATTCTTGCAAGGTATGAGAAGTATGGTGTGTATAATGATTTGGTTAGATCAGGTTGTCCTCCAAAAATGGATAAGAAAAAAGTCAAACGATTGACTAAAATGCTAAATAATTCAACTGGTATTAGTCAAAAGTATTTAGCGTCATATTTTAAGGTGAAACAAAGCACAATTTCAAGAACTATTAATTTCAAAACAGATATTAAATGCTACAAAAAACAAAAAGCACCTTTGTATGAAAAAGATCAACAATATTTTAATATCAACATAAGATCAACAATATTTTATATCGTTAATGCACTTTGTGCATTAACGATATAAAAGCAGTATAACTTTGGCAACATTTATTGTTACGAAAAAAAAAGTTATGATGATTGTATCATAACAACATTTAGTATTTAAATTCTTTAGTAGATGTTATTCTATTTCATTATTTTATTAGGGAATTATGTTTTTACAAGGATATTTTTATAAATAACTAAGAAAAGTTATGATGCAACAACTTTTTTTTTCGCTTATTATACTTTTTTGTTTATTATATTAATTTAAAACAAAATGTTTAGAGGAGTATAATAACAAATAGAAAATTTTATGGTAATTTAAGCAAACACAGAGGTCAAAATAATGTCCCACTAATTGAAGAACTTGATAATAGTGACAATGAATATAATAGTGAAAGCGAAATTGATTTAAGTGACATAAATAAAGATATTCTTTATGAATTCAAATCAAATATTGTGGAAAGTTCAGAAATAAATGTTGTTAATGTTGATAACCATATATTCAGATGGCAAAAAAGAGGTTCGCATGAAATAAACACAAAGTTTTTAGGATAAGATTATCCACCACCACCTGATCCCATTCTTACACCCTACCAATATCCAATATTTCAAAGAGATGTTTGATGATAATATTATAGAAAAAATTGTTAAAAATATTTTCAGTCTGCAACAGAAAGGCAAACCTTTAGTTGTCCTCAGCATGACAAAATAAAAGAACAGCCTCAGCATGAAAAAATAAAAGAACACCCTCAGCATGACAAAATAAGTACCTTCCAAATAACCTAATAAATGAGGATAAAAGTTTTACATTTTAAAACAAAAAATTAACAAAATAAAAAAAAAAAAACTTAAGATAAAAATTTCTGGAATAGTGTATGATTTTGAAGTGTATTGAGGAGCAGACAAATTTAGAATTGATAAAAATCCTAGAATTTTTATGGGTGGAAATGTAATATTTAGCCTAACTCAAAGTTACATTACTTGTAAATAACAATATGTTATGCTCAAAAAAGATTATTTTTGTTCCTGTCACATAACAAACATCGAGTATATAATTAAAAAATTAGCAACAAAAGTTGATATTTGGTCATATTGTGTTTAGGTCAATCTAAGGGTAAAACTTCATATAAATTAATAAAATGAAATTATTCAAATAGTTTAAAAAACTCCCTTTTCAAGGTTTAAATTTTTTATTTTACTTCATAGTTATCTATCGAATAACTAAAGATTGTTTACTATATAAGACTGTTAATAAATAGGTCGTTAATGAACAGTGTTGTTCTGCAACAACAATTTAAAAAAACATTTTGTTAGTATTGTAAAAGTTCAATTTTTTAGTTATTTACCTGTTTTTTTTTTAGTTAATTACATGTTTGTTTTTAAGAAAACATTAGATTTTTTTTAGTTAACTACATGTTTGTTTTTTAAGAAAACATTAGATTTTTTTTTGTAATATTGCATCATAATTGGTGCATGAAAAGGTTAAAGCAATACATACGGCATCTATAAAATTCAGCAAAATTCAACTCCTTTCTCTTGTCTTAAGTTAGCTTAAAATCAATTACTTATAGTGTTGTTATTTTTATACTTAAGGAATGACAACTTTAGTTTTAAATTCAAATTTCCATAACCTTTAATTTAACAAACCGTATAACATAACCCTTCATTTAACATACTGTCATAATGTCTTGAAAAATCATTATTTTAACTATATTTCTGTTTTTTAATGCATGACACTCACTATCTGAAACAGAAACATTTCTATGGTAACTCACTTAATTGTTTACTGTTGAAACTAAGCTTAGAGTTCTTTTTAGAAGTTTTGTCATTTACTTAACATACTCACTTCTAATGGCAGAGTCTCTGTAGCTGATCCTTCCTTATCTTGTCAAGTTATAGGTAAAGTAGTAACTAATTTTATTTTTTTTGATATGGAGTACTCCTATATAAACTTTTTGGTTATACACAACTTTTGCGAATTAGTTATACTTGATGGAGATTTTCTTCAGTTGCAAGTCTTTTATGATCAACTACAAATCAGTTATGATGGTGAAAAAAATTCTTTAAAAAATTCTGTTGCGTAACAAGTGTTACAATGAAAGCTAGCACTTCTTTCTTTTTTCTATTTCTTAAATGTAGACTCATTGCTTTACTCTCCAGACGATGTAACTCAGAAGACAAAACATTTATTGAACAAGAAACAAAAAATAATAATTTGAAACCAGATATAACTAAACCCAGTAAATTTCTTTGGTGATCACAAATTGAAGATTTTAAGAATGAGACATAAAAAACGCATGTTCACTCACAATAAACTTTACTTGATACTTATACTTTACTTAACATTAATGAATTAAACTCAATTAAAAAATATTCATTATTTAGCACTTTTGATTTAAAAAGTGCTTATCACAGAATACTTCTCCTAGAAAGTAACAAATATTATCCTAAATTCGAATCCAATAGACAGCTTTTCCAGTTTAAAGAATTCCTTTTGTTCTCATAGCGCAATTTTAAAGAACCACAGATAACTTTATCATAGAAAAAAAGAGAAGACATCTTTGTCGTCTAGATAACTTGTGTTAAATAAAAATAAATCTAAAAATAAAAATGGTTTCAGTGTTACATCTAAAAATAAACATGGTTTTAGTTTAGAGAAATATCTATAAGTTTCTAAAAAAGCAATGTTTACATTCAATAAAGAAAATCTACTTTGTTTATAAACTTGTTATATTATAAAAAGTGGCTTTTTTTTCTAATCCAGGCTTAAAGCCCTTAATTAAAATCTTTCTTTCCACTGATAGTGACTCTCTCCATCAAGTTCTTGGTATGTTCTCATACTACATACATACAAAATCTACCCTTTATCTCCAACTTCTACCTTTCCTCTGTCTGCTGAAGCGATTAAGTGTTTTAATGAAATGAAAGAATTAATTTCTAAATCAGCTCTACAAGCTATTGATGAAAATATTCCATTTGAAGTTGAAACTGATGCCTCAGATTATGCTATAGCAACTTCTCTCAATCAGACTGAGAAGGAAGCTTATGCTATTGTATTAACTCTACGAAAATGGAAATATTACCTTGTTGGTCATTACTTCACCCTAGTCACTGATCAGTGCTCAGCCTCATTTATGTTTGACAATAATAAGTAATACAATAATTGTAAATTTTAAAAATGACAAGCTTCTAAGGTGGAGAACTTTCTTCATACAACTATAACATATTTTATTGCACTGGATGAAACAACTTTGTTGCTGATGCTCTCCCCAGAACTTGTCACTTTATCATAATAAATACACCCTCTCTTATGGAACTACTGAATCTCTTTGTCACCTTGGAATTACCAGAATGTAACAGAATTTATAAAATCAAAAAATCTGTCTTTTTCAATTGATGATGTAAGAAAAACTTCTTTGTGTCAGACTTGAACTGAATTGAGATTTTAGAAGCTATGTAAGAATGTAACTTGTAAGAATGGATGAGAGACTACTGTTGCTACAAAACATCTTGCACCAATATTGTAAGATGTATTGTAGCAGCAACATAAACAGTGATAATAACACAAGTTATGAATAAAAAAATCACTTCAATGAGTCAGATACAATCTCTTCACCTGATCCTGGTGGAACTATCAGTAAATAAGAGCCACTTCTTTCTGAAAAATTCCAATACTTTTCTACTCCTTATCTGTCAAGTCTCTGTTAAGAGAATTTCAATTGAAGAAACTGTCGCTCGTTGTTCAGTAGGATCATGAAATCCTCCTACAAAATCAATTTTAAAGTTATAATCATATTAAACTTTATAAAATATTTGCAAAATTGTTTCATTTAAGTAGGATAGAATGTGCTATTTCCTATCACTTATTATTGTTATTGTGTTACTTATAAGTAAACTGTTTTATATGTAATATGATTGAATCATTAGGTTAGATAAATATATTAATTTGCTGAAAAAAACCTATACCGTTTGTTGAAATTGTTGTAATGATGTGTAATGAGAAACGTGTGTTGAAATTATTGTAATTATGTAAAATGATAAATTATTACACTTTTTTTTCTTTCATAATTTCAAAAATAAAATAGTTTAGACATTAGTAGTAATTTAAATCACATATTTATGTTTTTTTCGAACAACTTATATAAAACATTAAGTTCTAAAAACCAAAAACTGTTAGGCAACCCATATGAAAAAACTAAAGACACTGTTAACAAAAAAAACAAAAAAGCTATGGCAGTCTTTAAACTTTTTTCAAACCTTTTTTAAAAATTTTTAAAACATCTTAATAAGAAATTAGTAATTTCTACATTATTGCTCGTATCTGCTGTTGGTCCTGGATTATTGCAGGCGAACTAAATTTTTTCTTTTTAACTTTATCTTTAAGACACATTGAGGAAGATAACGGTGATGATATTGGCAGAAAGTTCCAGAATCGATAATTAGTTCAATGGAACAAATAGTTGTATATAAAGTATCAATCTTGTTGATAAAACAAATCACTGACCTGGACAAGATGCCAACAATAATGCAAACCCTCCAATAAAAACTAATGATGTCTTTAAATTTCTGTTAACTAATGATTTCTATGACATTTAAACAAATATCTCGACATTGTATAATACATACATGCTTATTTCTAGTCTGCAAAATGTTCTTTCAACCAAATAAAATTATTTACTGTCTATTGAAAAAGAGTCTGATCTTACCACTTCTTTAACAAGTTGCTTTTCCTCTAATTCATCTTTTTAATGGTATAACCAAATTCTACTTGACATCCAGAGAAATAGATTAGTCCATTGTTGGACACTCAAATCACTTCCATTGATAAAGTTATTACTCAACCATAATAACAGACTCTACTGTACGCTAGATAGAAGGCATAGGTCATCTCCCTCAACACATCAAAAGCTTTGAATAGTCTGTCATGCTGGTCTTCTCTGTTAGCTCTCTTTGTATAATCTAAGATTTATTTCTTAGAAAATTTAAAAAATTATTGAATTATTCCTCGACAATGTTAAAGTTATCTTTGATGGACAACGGTTTTTTTATTAATCATTACTTTGGATTACTTAGAGCAGGCAACAGATCTTATCTAGTATCTCTCTTTGTTACGACTTGGGGCTTGTAGTGGGTGGTAAATTTTAATGCAGACAAAACTCTTGCTAATACTTATTGCAATAACCCAGTTATTTACTGTGAATACTTGTTGCATTATTGTTAATATTTCACATTGATGAATAGCAACGCTCTTACTGAGTCCTCTACTTTATATCTTCTAAGATTATCTTTGCTGAATGAATCAAAAAAACTTTGAAAAATGTAAGGAAAACTGGAGTAAAGGCGTAAAATGGGGTTTTACAAATACACCCTTTTCAGAGCCTCAAAAACTATTGTAATTTATTGGATTTGAAAAAACATGATACAAGACAGTGCTATCTTGAGCTCTAGTCAACTGCTTCATTCAACATTATTGTTACAAGGTAAAAACAAATTTTAACACCTCTTTCATCTAATTTTTTTAACATACGACTTAAGAAACTGGTACTTAATAATAAAAGCTTTGAACTAAAGCTTCTATTGTAACTAAGTAATATCATATTGTTGACAAATAGGGTCTTAAATTTAACAATAAAATCAATCAGTTTCAATTATAATGCATTTTAATGTGCCATACTAAAATCAGGTAAAAAAAGGTAGTTTCAATAAGGCAAAATAGAGTTCTTCCAAAATTTACCCAAACTTTGTAATTCTTTTAAACCATGTACTTATATACACGTATAATGTTTTTTGCTTATTTGTAATTTTTTAATTGTATTTTAATTTGCTTAACTGTAATTTTATTCTATAAAATGGACAAATAGACCTAAAATATTATAGTAGATTTTATATATCACTATTGGTATACTAGCTAGTACTACTACTAGCATATTATTTTAGATTTTATACCTATGACTTGCAATAAATTATATTTAGCCTATAAACTCCTATAGATTTTAGGTTATGGCTGTAACTGGCTATAATATAATAAGTTTATAGTTATATTATAAGTTTATATTGTATACTGTTACATAAATACCCCATTTTGTCATAGAAATGGGGAAAAATAGGTATTTGTCTATTTTCTTTTTAAAATTTAACAAATTAAAAAGTTTACATTCTATGATGTTCTTACTTTATTACAAATATTGTGTACTTTTATTTTCAAGTAAATTTGATTTTGCTACTCTAGAACAAGTAAATTTGCATTGATTTTGATAATTTTTGTTACTCTAAAAGACTATAGAATAAATTTTACAAAACATCTTGAGAAATGTAGAAAAAGAATACCATAAAATTACTTTACATATAAAAAATTTACTAAAAATAATAAATGAAAATTAAATGATTCAAAACTACAAATGTACATAATATCAATTGTTTACTTACGCAGGATTTAAAAAAATTTAAATATGGTTTTGATGATGTTGATGGGAAAATTCTTTCAAAGCATCCACTTCGACTAAGCTGTTGATTAAAAGAAAAAAATTACTAACATCAACAAATTAAAGAAAAACACAATTAAGAGAACACAATTACTAACATCAAAAATTTTATTATATTGAAAACAAATTCATAAAACTTTGAATATAAAACATGATTATAAAATAAAATATTAAATATAATTCTGATTAATTTAACAGTGACTTTTCTTATCATGATGTAAAGGAGAAGGATTTTAGCTTTTATATACAAAAAAATTAAATTTGTTTTAATATATATTCTTATTAATGATATTTTAAATATAAAAGCAAAATTAAGTTAAAAAATTAAAAATTAAAATGTTATGTTATTAGATGTCGATCCTGATTCCATCGATTTACAAGGAATCAAAAAGAATCATGATAATCTTCTGATTAACTTAAAAACAAAATTTTTATTTTTACGTTTTAACAATATTACTTTTTTTATAAATGCTCCCGTGAAAATATTCCTAAAATAAAAACATTTTTCGCTAGAGTAACTAACAAAAATGTTCTTCAGAGCTTTAACTTTTGTTTATTTTGCATTAAAATCTCAATTTAACGTTTAACATCAATGTTAAACTTAAGTAACTGTGAACAAAAACCTTAACAGAAGTAAGTATTGTACTTATGCATACCTTTCATCAAATTTTCTGATATTTGAACTTACGAAAAGTGTGGAAACAACATTAATATATATATATTTTTTATTTTATTATATTATTAAAAATAATTCTTGTTGTTTTTATTATTATTGCTATATTAATTATTTCATTTCTATAAATATTATCTTAATTTCAGAATATATACATTGATCGATTTCAGTCCCAAAACGAAAGAAAAGCAAGATATAGGACTATTTTACAATCAAAGTAAATGAAACTAACTATACAATATGTAAATTTTGCAAAACATATCTAGGGGTGGTGGCTTTCTCAGTTATACACAACATTGAACACGCTAAAGTATTTAAGAAACATAAATCTGATACAGAAACATGATAATTTTGCGAATTCGGCACAGTTGTTACTGAATTTGCAAATTACAGTAATTTTCATATTTGGCAAATTCAGCAACAACAGTGCTGAATTTGGCGTAACATATGCAAGGATAATTCTACTGCAGACTTATCTTCTAGGTCCAGACCTAATCCTACTTTTGAAAGTCCTACAATCTACTACAAAACTACTACCTTGTAAAAATACTATCAGATAAAAAAACAAAGAAAAAAAAAAAAAAATAATTACCTCATCTTCAGCCTCAATGAGAATTTTAATGTCATCAGGGGAAAGAGACTTTAATAGCAAGTTTTTTGCATTCTAAAGTAAATATACTTTATTCATATAAATATTTATTCATATTTATTAGCAATTATTACCATTACTGTCATTATATTATAGTGTGCTAAATTTATATGTAAAAATACCTTCAAACTTTGGTTTGGTATGAAATATTTAGAACAGTTGAAATCATCTCCGAAACTAAAATAAATGATTTAAAACAGTTGAAATCACTTCTTAAAACTTAAATGATTCAGAACATTTAATCACTTCCAAAACATAAAACAATTAATTCAGAATAATTAAAATTATTTTCTAAACTAAAACAAATTATTCACATACAAAATAATATAAACAAAATTCAAAGATAATCTTAACATAAAATAAGAAATATTTTTAATATTATAAACTTAAGAAACTATTAAAAATATTTGAACTGCATAAAGAATGCATAATCATGTACTTTAATACACTACCACTGTTAGACTTACAAAAACATTGTTAGACTTTTGATTGACTCTGTATTACCAAAAATACAGAGTCAATCAATGCTACTCATTTCATCAATAGTAACTAATTAAAAAACAAAAAACAGTGAAAAATCTGATGCTGATCAGTAATGACTAAAAACAGTGATAGCTCTATATAAGGAATGAGCATTTAACCAAATCGAGACATAAAAAAGGAATGAGCATTAAACCAAATCAAGAAATAAAAAAGGAATGAACTAAATTGCAACATAAAAGGAATAAACATTGAACTAAATTGTGACATATAAAAGATAAACAATAACAACTGATAACTCTGACTTAAAATTTATCTTTTTCTATAATTATAAAAAATGTTGTGAATATTTGACTATCTTTAAATTAAAAAAATATAAATGCAAATACTATAGATAACATTTGAATATTATGGAAATGTCATGGGTAGAAGGTAAAAAAAAACTCCTTTTTTATTGTTTTTTTTTGTGTTGTTATTGTTTATTATTTTTTACATAAAATTATTGGATATCTGAATTCAAGTTCAATAAAATATTAATTTTCATATACAAAAAATAAAAAAATTCTTGATGT
This sequence comes from Hydra vulgaris, assembly GCF_022113875.1. Taxonomy (NCBI): domain Eukaryota; kingdom Metazoa; phylum Cnidaria; class Hydrozoa; order Anthoathecata; family Hydridae; genus Hydra; species Hydra vulgaris. The sequence goes on along the minus strand of NC_061162.1, from coordinate 24,705,109 downwards.
TAATCAAAGTTTTTAATTTTGTTAGTTTTCAAATGATTTTGCGTTGAGCAAAATCAAATAAAAACTAAAAATATGACTTTACCAAAAATTTCCTAAAAATTGATGCAATAAGTAAAATTAACAAGTAATTGGTTAAAATTAATTTTGAAACTTTTTGAATTCTAAAATCTTTATTATCTTTATTATAATCTGTTAATATATTATGTTGTTTTCATGGTTGTGACTTGTCTTAGTTTACAGCAAGAGTTTTGTCCTCACTAGACAAGTGGTCTACTTATAATGTGATGTGGCTTTGTTGAGAGCAAGAAAGTTGTCCTCGCAGCCAAGTGTTGCACTGTAATAAAATGCATAATCAAGTCTGTTTGTAGTTAGTGTAATCATAAAACGGTATTTTGAAATTATACAACATAATTTAATAATATAAATATACATAATAATTATACATAATAATTTACATAAAAAATTATACATAATAATTTAATAACATAATAAAATAAATATTTCTTATAGATTTTTATGCCCCAAAAGTAACAGGAGCAAAATCTGTTAATGGTGATTTTATAGTTTTATAGGTTATTATAAAAGCTTTAAAATTTTACTCGCTACTTTTTATTTTTAGATTTACTGCTTTGTTTTAGGTATACCTTAAATGTATTTACCGTAAATAATAAAATTACCATAGACTATGATTGTGTTTAAGCTTTTTCTTCTTAAAATAAATCTTTTTTAGAAGCGTGAATAAGGGTCCCACATCCTTCTATAAGGAAGATGCATAATCCTAACCCCTATTTAATATTTGTAATATTTTGTAAGTGTTTATGTAAGCGTTTCTATGTGTGTGCTGTTAGTAGTTAAATAATATACAATAAACTCTGGATAACTCGATAACTCTTAATAACTTGAACTAATTTTAAAATTCCAGTTGAGCTTTTATTTATGGATTATACTCCAAACAACACTAACATTCTCTAGCAAGCTAATTTTTTGGTCGCTTGGAGTTCAAGTTATTGAGAGTTTACTGTGATATGTTATGCTATCAGTTGAACATGATGAAATTCAGCACCCTTTAATGGTAAATTACGCAAAAACTACTTAAGAGATTATTGTAATTTTTTTGACATATTGAAGCAAATTGAATTATTTATTTCAATGATTTTTTACATTTTTTATCGGACGCTTAGATAGAAACCGAATATCTTTGCGAGTATTTGACATATTTTTATTTGTAGCTAATTTCTGGCTTTTCAATAAGATTTCTTTTATAATAGATCAATAACTTTTAATAACTCGCTGCTCAGGACAATTTGGAGAACTTGCTTCCTTAAGAACAAATTTGACGCCATTTTGTTTATACCATTCTAGAGACTTCTTGGAGTAGTGAACTGTAGCTAAATCAGGCCAAAATATTGTGGACATTTCATGCTTTTTAATAAATAGCCGAAGGCATTTCTTTAAGCATTCTTTTATATATAAATCTGCGTTCAAAGTTTTACAAGTAATGTATGGTGTACTTTTTAAACCACAGGAGCAGATTGCTTGCCAAATAAGTAATTTAGAAGCAAATTTTTCAGTTTGAATATACTTGAATTTTTTTAGCAACATATCTACCTTTCAAAAATATTGCTGCCCTGGCAATCGCGAAAAGACCTTTTTGCAATAGGTTTCATTGTCTTCAATTATGCACAGGTTTTCTCAGTTTAAAAGTTTGTATAGCATTTTGGAATGACAAATTGCTTTAATTACTCCATCAATTGATCGCTTTGGAGTTTTCTCATTGGATCTTCATCAATGTTTTCTCATTGGATTTTCTCATTGGATTTTCATAAATGGATCGCTTTGGTTTTTATGATATGCTTTATATTCTTGAGATCCAAGTACTTTTTCTATCAAAGTCATTTCTATCAATTTTCTTGTAAGATCACTCTGCGACTGACATGGATTTGCCTTTATGGAGTGAATGATTGATTTTACTTTATATTTATTTTTAAATCCTTTCTTCTTTCCACTTCCAGCTTCTCTTCCAATAAATTGAGTCTGTTTATGTTGCCACAAAATAAATCTAACAGATGATCGAGAAACACCAGTCATTTTTGATGTCAACTTGTGACAATAAAGGATTTCAAAGAAAATTTTCTAAAACATTTTTTCAAATTATATTTATATTTGTTTACTCATTTTAATCAGATAGCTATGATAACAATACTTATTACCATTACAATCAAACAACAACACATTAGCTTCCATGTGCAAAAAAATCAAAAAAATTTGTCAAGTAGTTTTTGAGTAATTAACGATTAAAAGGTGCTGAATTTCATGGTGTTAAACTGATATTTGTTAATTTTGTGATGCTATTATTGTGTTTTGTGTTGATAGACAACATGGTTTACCTTCACGTCAGTGTCTATCATTAAAACAAAAAAATATTGGGTTGTTTCATAACTGAAACTGACTATATATAACCTCTACTTAAATCACTAAAAACCAATAATTCAGTTTGCAACAATAAATCTTGAAACTTTCTTGAAAGAAAAACACCATCTCACAAAGTTTCTTATTTTTTATCTATTTAGTCACATTTTTGAGTTTTCAAATAAATCTTGATGTAAGGTTAAAAAAAATTAATTTATAAAATTTTTTATTATAGCTTTAAGTTTCCAAAAACACTAGAAGAAATGTTACACAACTGTTATCTATGTTGAAGTTACTTTTGCTAACCAAAAGTCAAGAATTTTAAATCAAATAATTTTCTTCAGTTTACTAAAATATATTTAAGTAAAGAGAATAAATTAAGAACAAGTCTAGATATAGTTGGATGTGGAACAGACTTACCTGAGCTGTATCCTACGGGTCCTCACAGCTAATTTATATTAATAAAACATAAATTCATTAAAAATTTAAATAATAAAGCATAAATCCTTAAAAAAAGTAATTTATAATAAACATACAATTTGAAAGAAATCAAATATGACTTACTAGGAAATTTCAAATGGTAGCAGAAATTTGGGCAAGCGAAAGCCAGCAATATTTAAAAGGTCTTTAACCAGTTGACTTTTAATGTTCAAATCAGTGCTTGAGTTAGCTTGTAAACTAGAACCAAGAAAACATAATTAAAGAGAAACAAAAAAGTAGTTTAGTTTATGTGTATAACTTTACTAATGAAAAAATGTAAAATTATACACAAATTAAGTTAATCTCCAGGACTATAAAAATATAATTTCCGATTCTCATTTTTTTAGTTGATGGTTGAAAGTTTAAGAATTTCACAATATATTAAAGTATCCATTTTTTCATCAATAAAAAATTTTCCAACTCATACTACTCCAAACCATAAATGTTTGTATTCTATCTGAACCTTTGGAACGATGTCCATTTGCCCTTAAGTTACTATATGTACATTTGTGTTCTGTCTGAATGCCTTTCCTGGTGTTTGCTCACCTGTAAGTTACTATATGTATGTTTGTGCTTTGCTTGAATCTCTGGTGTAGTGTAGCCCAGTTACCAACTAGTGACCACAACTACATAATATATATTCACTTTAATTTCTCCTGCTTTGGGGCTCTTGGTTGAGTAAAGGCTAGAGATAGTGTCTTAATAAAAATACTTATTTTGGGCAGATGCTGACTGCATCCAAATTGTTATAAAATCCAAATTGCAATAAAAATTGGAACCACAAATGCTATTTTCCAGCAGGCAGGAAAATAAGATTCAGTCAAGCACTTATTGAGGAGTTTAGAGAAAATTAAATAGAGTTCTGGAGAACACTTTGATAAATAACTTTAGTAAGACTATGACAGGAATGTTGTCTGAACCACAAGCTATATAAGAGTTTAATAGAGAAATGACTTAAAAACAAAAAAGCCAGAATAATTTGGATGTTTAACTGCAACGAAAGAAAGGTATGGCCATTAGATTCAAGAGCCAAATTAGAGGAAAAATTCTTTGCAAATAATTCTGTCTTATCCTTGGAAGAGGTAATAAGACCCATGAATTAGAGATGGAATGTTCAACTTACGTTTGTTAATGACAATGCTGAATATTTTCAAAAAGTCTTTAGAGCTTAACTTCTGAGATAAGATACAAGATTTAATAAACTGGAAATAATGGAGCTTATCATCAGAAAGCACTTTTTTACACTCAGTTCTTGCAATAAAAAAAAGGCATTTGTTCTTTAGAAAGTTATTCTTTTGAAAAAAATAATTAGATATAGCAGCTGCAAAAGAAGGTGAAAACAATTGAGTAGAATGAGGCTTGACTAAAAACCGATAAAAAGGAATAAAAGCTTCCATACCTGCCTAGATACAGGAGATTATGTAGAAGGAGCATTTATCAGAGGAGAGACATATTTACATACACTTACACAATTATAAAATGTCTATGTAGTTCATAGCAAAATTGCATAGTTTTATTGGATGACTTTATAACTTTTAGTTATTCAACATTAATATGTAAATTATTTAAAATAATTTTTTAACTTCAGCTTTATGCCCACTGTCTAGCTTTTCTGTTCTTATCTGTAAGTTTTTTAATACCTCAGCTTTTTCTTTAGTATCCAGTTATTAGAGAATTTATATGAAAATATTTTTTCTCTTAAAACACGCTTGGACAGGAATGGTGTGCGATTGCACTCTGTACCGACCACGCTAATATTTTTTTTCTTTACAACTTGAGCACGGCTATTTTGATGTTATAACAATTTAAATGCAATAAAAAGTGTTACGTTATGAAAAATTTTAATTGTTGATCTTTTCTAAAGTTTTTATTTTATGCGAAGTCTTTAAATAAAACCATAAAAATTAATTATAATGATTGTTTACATAAATGCATGTGTAAATTAATAAAAAATTATTTTATAATTTTTTTTATGTAGGCATGTATTACTTATGATAAATTTAAACATTTGAAACTATTAATCCGTGTCTTCCTAAAAATCTTTTAAACCATTATTTTTAGAAAATTTTTTTTTAAGTTACTTTAATTTATGAATAAGTTCAAAACCTTTTGTGACTACTAGCTTTTACACATTTTATGTGAATTATACAAGAATATAAAATAACTTTATTTACTTATATAAGCATGTTTTTTTTTTTTTTAATTATCTTCGCTTCCAACAAGGTTGCAAGCAACCACTAATTAGTGTTGGAAGTTACTGGAAGAGAAAAGATGAAGATTGTAGAGCAAGATAACGATTGACAGACGACTTAAAATATTGCAAATTAAATGAATCAGGAAAGCAAGATTAAGGAAGTGAATTCCAAAGAACTGATGTTCGAGGAAAAAAACTAGACGAATAAGAGTTTTTGGAGCACTTAGGAACAGTAACAGAAAAAGGATGAGACTTAATTCAATGACGAGTAACACGAGAATGAATTTTAGTAGATGGCACAAGAGACGCTAGCTCTTTAGAGCAGTGCCCATTATAGTATTTGTAGAAAAGAGAAAGAGAAGCAACATTACGACGATGTGACAGAGGTTGAAGGTTGGCTGCAAGAGCAGGTCCAACTATGTTTACAATGCGTTTTTGCACTTTGTCTAAAAGAGAAAGGGCATCATTAGAAAATCCGCTCCAGATATGGCAACAGTATTCCATACAAGGCCGGATTTGAGATTTATAGAGATAGAGAATAGAATCCAGAGTAAGAAAGTGACGAGCTCGATAAAGAGAAGCAACTTTAGCAGATGCTAATTTTGCAACGGATTTGATATAAGGTTTCCAAGAAAGATCAGAAGTAAGAGTTAATCCTAGAAGATGAAGGGTAGGAGACTCATTGAGTACATTACCGTTCATAAATATAGGAAGGTCTAAATTATTGCGATAACGATTGGCCGAAAAAAATTGAGTTTTATCTGAATTAAAGTTCACCAGCCACTGCGAGCCCCATGCTGTAGCAGAAGTGAGATCCTTTTCGAGCTCAGATGCCCCCTGCAAGCAATCAGAGGGAGTTGGCTTCTTATCGTGACAAGAATAAATGGTAGTATCATCAGCGAACAATGCCACCTTAGATGTGAGAATATCTGGAAGATCGTTAATGTAAATTAAAAAGAGTATAGGGCCAAGAATTGAACCTTGGGGAACCCCTGAGGTTACAGAATAAGAAGAAGAGTGCTGTCCATCAAGGACAACTTTTATACTACGATTGGAAAGGAAGGATTCAATAATCTTAAAGATGTTTCCAGATACACCATAAGAAGAAAGCTTATGGAGGAGACCAGCATGCCAAACTTTATCAAAAGCTTTAGAAATGTCAAGAGCAATGGCCTTAACCTCTCCACCTTTATCTAATGCGCGATAAAACCTATCGGTTATTACTGATAGCAAATCAGCCGTAGAACGAGAAGATCGAAATCCATACTGATGATCAGAAAGTAGGTTATGAGATTCGAGATGAGAGATTAAGTGTTTGTTAATTAAAGATTCAAAAACCTTGCTTATGATAGGAAGAAGACTAATGGGACGGTAGTTAGATGAGTCAGATCGCTCTCCAGAATTTTTAAAAATAGGGATAACAGATGCTGCTTTCCAGCAGGCTGGAAAACAAGACTCTGATAAGTACTTGTTGAATAGTTTTGAAAAGATAGACGACAGCTCAGGAGAACACTTCTGCAAGACTATAACAGGTATGTTGTCCAGGCCGCAAGCTGTAGAAGAGTCTAAGCGGGAAATCACTTTAGATACAGAAGCTGGAGTGATACGAATGTCGAGCAATGGATCAACCTGTTTGACGGGTATATCAGGTAAAACGCAACTAGTGGCATCAAGAGACAATATTGATGAAAAGTTCTTGGCAAACAATTCAGCTTTGTCTTTAGGTGAGGTGACAAAGTCTGAACCATACAAAAGAGGTGGAATTACAGACTTGCCCTTATTATTGATACTATTAAAGATTCTCCAGAAGTCACGAGAGCCTAATTTTTGTGATGAAATACGAGATTTCATGATCTGAGCGGGTTTTGGCGTTAGACAAAACCTTTTTACAATGGTTCCTAGCAGTAATAAAGAGACGTCTGTTTTCTGGAGAATTGTTTTGCTGATAGATATAGAAGTAATGGTTTCAATTGGCAATTGCAGCAGCACAATGTGAGGAAAACCATGGAGAAGAGTGAGGCTTGACCTGGAATCGTCGAGAGGGAATAAAGGATTCCATGCCAGCCTGAATCCACGAAGTTATGTAAGAAGCACATTTGTCAACAGGGAGACGAAAGATTTCTACCCAGGGGCCATCACAAAGAAAGTCACGAAAAGAGTCCCAGTTAGCTTTAAGGTAGTTGTACGATGTACGATGATAGGGGGATTCTAATGGTAAAGAAGAATGAGATAATAGTTTTAGAGAGACCAAACCATGATCAGACGCACCTAAGGGTGAGTGTGAAGAAACTGAACACTGACTAGGATCAGAAACAAGACATAAGTCGAGTAGAGAAGGTAAATGATTCGGGTTGTCTGGAAAGCGAGTTGGAAAGTTGACTATTTGAGTTAGGGATTGAGAAAGACAAAAGTTGTGGGCCTTAATGCCTGCAGTCTTTACATTTGGCTCTAGTGTCAGAGTCACTGACACTAGAGCCAAGCCATTCAGTGTGATGAACATTAAAGTCACCGACAACAACAATATTGGCTGATGGATAAAGAATGAGGGCTTGGTCAATATAATCAGAAATAACATCAAGAAGAGTGCAGTCTTGGGATGAGGGAGAGCGATATAGAACAAAGAGAAAGGTGATAGAGTGAAGTGGTGCTAAATGAAAGCACATAAAAGAGTAGTCTGTGGATTCAAACCTAGTTTCCCGACAAATGGGTGAATTCTTACGATTTTGTTGATTAATGGAAAAGTTTTGAATCATTTTGTAATGTTCATATGATTAATTTTTATAATTAAACTTATTTTTTTCTAAAATCTAATAAACAAACATTTTATTTTGAAATTTTTTTTTTTTTTTCCAATTACGATAGAAATGAATGACTTTAGATCTTTTATAATAATTTTTAAATTTGTAACTTGAAGCGCTTATTGATAAAGTTGTATCGCTCAAATTAAAATTAAATTAAATTGCTTGTTGGCAGTTTATTTTACTTATATCGCAGACATTATTTATTTTTTCCTATTTTTACAAATAAAAAGTTGAAAAACTTTTTTTTTTTTTAACTAGACTTACTAATAAGAGCATGAAATTATTAAAAATTACTATTTTAAAAAGACTGCGTTATTTTTTTTAACATTTTTTTTTGTGCAACTTTTTTGAAAAAATAAATGTTTATACAATTTAAAAATATTTCATATTTATACACTTAATAATAAATTTGTTAAAATTTGCTTTTATTAAATGATTGTTTAATAAAAACAAATTTTATGCAAAACGCTTTTAAATTAAGTAAAGAATTACTACTAATTAGTAGTAATTCGTTACTTAATTTAAAAGCGTTTTTCATAACTTTAATAAAACATTTAAAGAGAATATTTTTAATAACATTTATTTCAAACATAATTAAAAACGTAACAAAAAGTTTCGCTTCAAGTTCAAGTTTTTATTTTTATTTTAGTGCTTATATAATTTCTTTTTTCATAAGAATTTTTTTTGGTTAGGAATTTTTTTTTGTTTATTTTTTTTTAAAAAACTTTTTTCCTAATTTAGGTTTAGCTTAGCGCTTCTACATTCAACGCATTTCTGAAATGTTTTAATTCATCAAAACATATAAACAGTCGTGGTCAAGTTGTCAGAAAATAAAATCATTATCGTTGTCAGCAATAGCGCTCGATCGCACGCCATTCCTGTCCAAGCCTGTTAAAAAAGTTCTTCATCATAATTTTTAGAAGTATCAAAAAAATTTATGATGTTAAAATAAGCCATGCAACAAAGAAATTCTTTTTATTAGGTAGTTTTGAGTCAGATAATTTAATAAAAAAAACAGTATGTGTGTCATGGATTTAAATTTTTACAAAGTTGTCACAAAATATTGTTTAATATTTTGTGAACTTATAAATTTGTTACTTGTTATTTTCATTACATAACAGTTATGTCATTTGCATTGTTATTTACATTAATAGTTATGTCATTATATTACACAATATTATGTAGTCTTTTTATTATTGATTGTTTTATTGTAATAAAATGGTGATTATCTTATCAATAAAAGAAGTAATAAGACGACAAATGTACATAATAATATCCAATAAATATTACCTTGTTAAATTATATAACTAACTATAAATATATTTAGTTATAATCTACTTTCACCCTAATTTTTGGTAGATAATTAGTAGAGAGTTGAAAAAATTAGTAGATAATTAGGTATTTAAAATGTCTATTAAAACTAATAGCTATTTGTTCAAGCAATATGTTCTTTATAAATATAACTTTAATTTTTATTTAAACATATTGTTTGTGTTCAAGTGTACTTTGCTCATTAGGAATATTGTATTTAAGATTTCTTGTATTTAAGTGTTTAAATTCTAACTCCTCATTATAGTTTTATATGTATAACAAAACCAACTGCCCTTTCGTTATACTGCCCTTTCGTGACACTATAGAGACATAACCTTTTATTTAGTTTCGGTAAAAATTTGTAATTATAACTCACTTATTATTTAAAATTCATTTGATAATGGTGAAATTCCAAGCTTGTGGTCTGAAGTAAATGTAATGCCTTTATACAAGAAACGTTCCAGAAACAACCCAGCAAACTTCAGAGCAATTTCTCTCACCTCAAATCTATGTAAAATAATGGAGAAGTTTGTCAAGAGAGCAATCTTTGCTGCATATAAAATCAAACATTTTTTTTTTTAATTTTTACAGCTTTGTAGAGGAAAAAGCATCACAAATTTGCTACACATCAACAAATGCTCAACAATCTAAAAATGTAAACAATCAAAGGTAATCTTCTCAATCAGATACAAGTATTTCTAACCAACAGGTCTAATGAGTCACTCTTAATGATATTTTCCAAGGATCAGTCTTGGGGTTAATCTTACTCATTATTTTCATCAACAACCTGTCAGATGTAATAAGGAAAAAATAGCACAAGCAAAATCTATGCCAATGATACTAAAATTGTCAACCCACTTGCCACTCAACTTTGACTCCAATCAGTCAAATTGTTAACTCAACTATGTCTCAAGTCTTGGCTTGTGGAATTAAACATGAAGAAATGCACAATTTGGACCAAAAAAATTGGTTCCCTTTAAGTACTTAATGGAAGAAATGAATCCTAATTCAATAATGATTTGAAACAAACACCTGTGAAGGTGACTTTAAAATTGAAATTACTAATAACCTCAAAGTAGAAAGCCAATCTATAATTACTTCAAATAAAGCAAATTAAATGTTTGGTAACAACACACCTTCTAATGTTGTAATGCTTAATTCTACTCCAACTATGTCCACCCTCTACTTGAGTTTGAAAAACCAGCTTAGAACCATCATTTGGTGTAAGATAAGCAAATTATTGAGCAAATATGGAACAGAGCCACAAAGATACTGCAAAAACTAAAAAAAACTAAGCTACAACTCTAGATTTGCCTTACATCTTTAGTTAACTGCTGCAAACGAGGTGACCTCAAACAAAAGTTCAAGATTGGAAGTAAAATCGACTAGCTCTTTCCCCTTATTAAAATTCTGCCAAGAGTTCATCACAGAAAGAGATTTCACCAGGAAAAATAAGATTTAGCTCATTTCAAAACTTTCAACAACTGCATTGCCAAGGCATGAAACAGCTTGACAGATAATGTAATCTACTCTTCATCCATCAACAGTTTCAAAGTAAGCCTTGATAGATCCTAAAGTTACACGATGTCATATACTAAAGCTCTTATGTTACAATGATGTCATATGCTGAAGCTGTTATAAATTAAACGCACATGAAATAAATTGTCAAGTCTGCAGGTTGCGGCATATATTATAAAGACTCAGAGAACCAAGAAGAAATGGCAAAGGCAAGCTTTGACTAAAACAACAATTTTAATTTTATTGATATGCCTTTGTTATTTAGTTTTAATCAAAACAATATAGCATAAAATGTTTCTTCTTCAAACAATTTCTTTAATATGAATACAACTTGTCTTGGCACTTAGGAATCCTTTTAAATACAAATAACCACAAGTATTTACAAATAACCACAAACACCTACTAAAGCTAATTTAGAGAAAAGATAAATAAATTTTCAATTTCATTCTTTTGGTGAAGCAATGCAAAAACTTGATGCAAGCTGATCCAAGACCAAAAGTTAAAAAAATTGCAAATAATGTAAAATGAGTAACTTGAACATAAAAATTATCACATAAAAATTATTTAATTTTGTACTTTTAATGGGTAACAACTAAAAAACGAGACTGGATTTAAAGACACATATCTCTTTAAAGACATAAGATAAAACAAAAAGGAAAAATGTTCTAGAAAGTATTTTTATTCTAGTTTTTATATATATAACCAGTTATTCTCAATTAAACCATTTCTTCTGACTTTATCAACTAGGCCTGGTATAGACTGAGCTATGAGTTCAATATCAATTATATTAAGGCAATACTTGATTCTAGAACGTAATTTTTAAAGATTTTCTGCATGCCAATTATTTTTTTGAAAATACTCCAAAAATTTTCGATAGGGCGACATTCTGGCAAGTTTGCAGGGTTATTCTCTTTCTCAACATAATGCACGTTTTCTTTGTTTAGGTACATGATTACTGTTTTTGCATAGTGAGATGATGCTAAATCTGGCCAGAATACATATGCACCATCTGAATGATATAATAATGATGAATGGAATAAGTCTCTTCTTAATACATTTGTTTGAATAGATTTTTTGATTTACAGCCAGTCCACTTGGTACAAAATAAGGTTGAGAAATTCCATTTTCAGAAAAAAGCAATCCATAGAAGTATTTTCTTTTGAAACTTTTGTTTTGTTTGGTATTTAACTGTAGAAGGAGTAGATTTTACATCACTAGTATAAAACATATCATTTCCATTGATACTGGAGTGATTTATTGTGAAATAAAACTCATCGTCAATGATTGGTTTACAATTTTTAAATTTCTGACACAATTGACTGCACTTAGTTTTAGCTACTGTTTTTTGCTTGTCAGAGCGTTTTGGAATCGTTGTTTTTTTTCTTGATTTAATATTTGTTCTTTTTTTAATGTTTTACTAATGTGTTGCTGAGTACAGTTAAACTTTTTAGCTGCCTGTTGTAGAGAAACTCTGCCTTTATGGTCAAACACGAGCCTTTCAATGTTTGTCCTGGTCATTTTTTTAGCTTTTACTCCACTTTCTTGAACTCAGATTCACTTTCAGCACATTTAATTATCTTGTAGATAGTACTTTTAGGTATATTCTCAACTTTAAAGTGGTCATAAGTGGACTTTTTACCAGCATTTTTGTAATTTAAATAAAATTCATACACTTGTTTTCTAATCTCTTCTTGTTTTGAATTTATTTTTTTATTCATTTTTCTATTTTAATATATAATTTTTCTAAATATTTAAAAACTAGTATAAAAATACCTTCTAAAATAGTTTTCCTATTTTTAAAATCTTATTCCTTTAAGGAGATATGTGTCTTTAAATCCAGTCTCGTTTTTTAGTTGTCACCCATTACAATACAGTTACAAAATAAACAGTAGGGTGGGTCAAAAAAATTTTTTTTAAAAGTTGATAACCTGGCTATGGTTTAGAAAGTTGCTTTCTTATGTACAAATTTAGGAAAGTATTTACTTTTATGGATTGAACAATGTCTTCCACCTGCAACTTTTATTACAAAAATTAGCAAGCCCTATTATTATTCAAAAAACTTTTTTTTTCAAAAATATGTGATGTTCAAATAAAGCGAAATTTTATAAAAATTTCAAAAATATTAATTTTCTCATATAAAAATTATTATTTTAGATTTTATTTCATAATAACTATGGTTTTTTTAACTAAAAATGAAAAAAGTGCATTTTTACAAGTTTTTTAATAACATTTTCGGCAATGTAATTTTTATAAAACGATTATTATTTTGGAATTTTTTATAAAATTTTGCTTTTTTTGAGTACCAGGTTGACCTACTTTTGAAAAACTTTTTTTCTCCAAAATATTTCGGAACTGGTAATTTTCCCAATAAAATTGCGTCCTTTAAATCTATCACAACCATTCTCATATTTAATAGTATCAATATTAATAACTATACACAATGTTTAGAGCCTGTAACAAGAAAAAAAAATTGTATGACCCACCCTAATAAACAGGTCTTGGTATTAAAGGTGTTGAATGTGATATTTAAAAGTTTATTATGTGGTGAGCCTCTATCATTGGGTGTCAAAACTTCTGCAGGATAATTTATTCATTCTTTGCTTGCCAGAAATTCTAACAAAACTAATTATTTATGGTTAAAAGGACCCCAAACCTCCGAGACATATTGTGTTCATATTTTTTTGATTAAAACAAAAGAATAAACGCATAACAAGAAAAACTAAGTTTTTTTATTTTAATCAAAGCTCGCCAGCTCCATTTTGTTGAAGGCATAATACACGCCGCAATCTACAGACTTGATAATTTATTTAAGCGCATTTTATTTCTAAGAGTTTCAGTACATGACATCATTGATTTTTTTTGTTTGTGTAAGAGATTGATTTTATACACTAACAAAAAAGTCAATGACATATATTTTTTATTATTTAAAAATTATAAATATTATAATTATAAATTAAAGAAATAAATGAAAAAGAATAACATAATAAATTTTAAATTAATTTTAGCTAAAAGCTGATTCTTATTTAAAACATGTAAATAAAACAAATAAAAACAAACTGCATTTTAAGACTCAAAACTTTTATGTGCAAATCATACCTTGGAGATATATTGACTTCTAACAACCATGGTTTCAAATTGCTGTCTAAAATTATGTCAAATCCAAAAAGCTCATGACAATTGTATCTAGCAAATGATTTTAAATGAATTATTTTCTGCAATATCTAAAACAACAACAACAACAAGAACAAAAAGACAACATAACTCTGTTACACACCGACTTTTGGTGTTTCTTCTTGCTTGACTATTCACTAAGTATTCACCACTGTTAAAATAATATAGTTAACAAATATTGTTAAAAAAAATCTAGCAATTAAAATAAACAATCGTTATTAAAAAGAATTAAGAAAACAAAAAACTATAACTGATATACTAAAATAGAAATAAATAAAAATGGGAATAAAAAAAATTGAAGAGGATAATGTTTTTTACAATCAATAAAAAATTATTGAACTATTAACATAAATTTACTATTGAGGGAAATGAAGTTTTTTTTTAGTTTCAAGAAAGTTTACATTATTGGATTTTTACCCTTTTAACTTTCACCAATTCATGTGATAAGTGTGAAAAATTTCAGGCACAAATTAAACCAGCTGAACCTATTAATGATGTGATTCTTGTAAATAAACTGAAATTTCAACATGAGCTTCACTTAAATAAAGCAGATGTATTTAATATGCAAATCAACAAAACTAAGCAAAGACACTGCAGTGATCTGTTTAGATTTTGGAAAAAAATTTACCACTTCCTCTAACTGGAATTGGACAAGAGTATTATAAGCGTCAACTTTGGATTCACAATCTGTACATTCATGACAATATAAATGAATCTGCTTACATGTATCTATATGCTGAACATTTTGCAGCCAAGGGCCCAAATGAAGTCATTTCATGTCTGGACCATTACATTTCTGGTCTTCTGGCTACAACTATAAAAGTTATAATTTTCATGGATAACTGTTTTTCACAGAATAAAAACCGTTACATCTTTGCCTACCTACAAAGATTGGTAAATAAGAATTTTTCTTTAATACAAGCTTATGTAAAGTATCCCCTTCCAGAACATAGCCGAATGCCATATGATCAGAATTTTGGGCGCATTAAAAAATGGAGAAGAAAAAAAGATAGGGTAATTTTACCTTCACAGTGGGTATCACTTGTAAAGAATACAGATACCAGAAAACAAATTAATGTTATGTATGTGGAACATCCTTTTACCAACAACATGATTGAAGATGGAACCCCAGTTGTTTAAGTACTTGACTTTAAAAGAGCTTACGACCCCTTGATAAAACCAGTAACTGGAATTAGTGAGTTCAGAGGAGCAAAATTTGAACGAGTAA
Organism: Hydra vulgaris; assembly: GCF_022113875.1. Classification (NCBI taxonomy): domain Eukaryota; kingdom Metazoa; phylum Cnidaria; class Hydrozoa; order Anthoathecata; family Hydridae; genus Hydra; species Hydra vulgaris. The sequence goes on along the minus strand of NC_061162.1, from coordinate 24,689,997 downwards.
ATGATTTTAAAGGAATGATTTTAAAGGAATTATTTTCTGCAATATCTAAAACAACAACAACAACAAGAACAAAAAGAAAACATAATTCTGTTACACACTGACTTTTGGTGTTTCTTCTTGCTTGACTATTCACTAAGTATTCACCACTGTTAAAATAATATAGTTAACAAATATTGTTAAAAAAAATCTAAATATTAACCAAGGTACCACTAAGTAGAACTTCAATGACAGGAGAATGTTCTGTTGTGATAAAAACTTTCAAACGTGGTAAAAAACTTTTAACTCTCATTTCACTCAAAAATAGAGCTTGCGTAAATTTTTTGCCTGTCAAAACTGCCAAATTTCATGACATTTATGGACTTTTAAACATGTCAATTTTCCAGAAGGAGTTATTCTTTATATTAATATTCATGGCATAGAAATGGATGGAAACACGAGTGACATTAAAAACATAGAATAGACTTATTTCTTTATAGTAATAATATATGTTGAAAAATTACATTAGTTCAGTGTTTCTTTTTGGTGCAAATAGTACCTAAGTCTAGTAATAGGACAAAAAGTACTTAGTCCTAAAAATAAAATACACATATCTTCTAAAAGATGAGGGTTTAAGATTTAAAATAAGCAGGTATATTCATTATAATAATGAAAAGATTTAGCAGTTATCAGAAATCTATTGACATGTCTTGCCTGATTTCAAAATTGAATATTCAAACTGCTTTATTTGCTATATTCAAACTGCTTTATTTGCTATATTCAAACTGCTTTATCTCAGAATGAGCATTTTGTGACTTAAGTACTTTTAGCACTAAGTTCTTCGATTTAAGTTTGATATATATATATATATATATATATATATATATATATATATATATATATATATATATATATATATATATATATATATATATATAATTTATATATATATATATATATATATATATATATATATATATATATATATATATAATATATATATATGTATAATATATATATATAAAATATAAATCAGGCCTTGCCATGAAGCGGGAGCGATCGCTCCTGTCACGTGAAACACGCTCGTTAATGGAATATTTATAAAATGCGTACACAATAAAAAACACTCGCTAATTTAGTTACGAGAGTAAAGAATCGCTCCTCCTAAAAATTTAAGAGGGAGAAAACTAATAATGGTTTACTTGATTTTATATTAAATTTTTTATTAAAGATTTATTAAAGAGTTTAATTAAACAAAAAAGTTTGTTTATTATTAAAAACAAAATAATCTCTATTCAAATATCTTCAATTACATTTTTTTAACTGAGGTAAATGTTAAAATTATACTTCAATTAAAAAACTCTTTTCAGAATGATGTAAGTTAATATAAAAAATTTTTTAATGTTAACTTACGTCATTCTGTTGATATTAGAGACACCCATATCCAAAAATAAAAGATCCCTCTCGATAACCTAATGACGAGCGCTCATAATCGTGCTCGCTAAAGAAATATTTGAGTTTTATGGGCGCACTGGATAATTTTTTTCATGCCAAAGCCTGATAGATATAATATATATATATATATATATATATATATATATATATATATATATATATATATATATATATATATATATATATATATACATTATATATATATATATATATATATAATGTACATATATATATAATGTATATATAATAGCAGATTATTTTCAAAAATGTTGTTTTTTGGGACACCCTAATATATATATATATATATATATATATATATATATATATATATATATATATATATATATATATATATATATATATATATATATATATATATATATATATATATAAGGGTGTCCCAAAAACAACATTTTTGAAAATAATCTGCTCTCACCTTCTAAATGTGTCTAAGGTAAAAACACTAGGTTTAAATTTTTTTCGAATAAAAAATATTTTAAGGGGTCCCTCAAGACCCTCGAATATTTAATGGGTCCCTAATATTTTCGAAAAAAAGTATTTCAAAAAAATGTCAACCTGGTACTCAAATGAAGCGAAATTATATAAATATTTTAAAAATAATATTCATTTCAAAACAAAATTGTTATTTTTGGTTTTATTACATAAAAAATTGCGTTTTTAAAGAAAAAATGAAAAAAAATGCATTTCTAATGTTTTAATAGCCTGCTGCTGGGGGCTTCAATACATACATTGACTGACAAATAACCTGATGCGCAGTGGAGTGCTGCTACATCGACTGAGGGTTTGGGATGGGGAAGCAATCGTTTCATTCATCATTCTTCGTTTTTGTTCTTCTTTTACTAAAAAAACGGTATAGCTTAAGGTAAGCAGAAAAAGTGTGCAAGTGCTTATCAAAACATGCTTTAGTAAGTGTATATATATATATATATATATATATATATATATATATATATATATATATATATATATATATATATATATATATATATATATATATATATACAACCCTTAGAATTAAGGTCCGCATTCGGCAATGCCAACCTAAAAGACTTTGAGATCGACAAAAAATTGTCAACCTCGTTTCTATGTTTTATGGTCAGACCTTTTGCCGACCTCATTTTTGCTAATTCCGAGGGTTGTGTATATATATATATATATATATATATATATATATATATATATATATATATATATATATATATTATATATATATATATATATATATATATATATATATATATATATATATATATATATATATATATATATATATATATATATACTTATTTATAATTCAAACAACTATCAAACCATATAATTGTTTTGACAGCAATATCTTTTATTTCTTCCCAAATATGCACAGTTTTTAATCCAATGCTATGTAAATAGGCCCACAACTCTTTTAATGACCTAAAATAAAAAATAGTTTAAGCAGGTATAATGAAAAAAACAAGGAGTTTAAGCAGGTATAATGAAAAAAACAAGGAGTTTAAGCAGGTATAATGAAAAATGTAAAATTGAACAACTTGTATTTTTAGTTTTTAGGAACTATCTTTTAAAAGGAAAATTATAAATATTTTTTTTTACAGTATTGCATAGTGTTTTTCCCTCAATCATATGGTTTAAAAAATACTTGATGTTTAATTTTAAAATTTTAACGAGTTAAAAAGACTTACTTTGAGAAAATTATTTTAAATATTATTCACTATCCGACTCCTAGTTATGGAAAAAAAAAACTTTTAGAGTTTTCCTTTTTTTAGAATTGAATTTGCTTGTTCCAGAATAAAGTTATGAAAAAAAAAAAAAAAAATTGAAATAAAACGAGTTTTTATTGGAACACATTTATTTTATACAGTTAATTATTTTACACCCATTTATTAAATTACGCATCTACTCTTTATACAAAAATGAGTAGTAAAAACAGTTAATCGCTTTATCTCAGTCAATTAAAAAAGATTTACACAATGATAAATAAAAAAACAAGAGGTTACATTAACAAACAACATAATGCTGTAATTTCAAAATTTGGTGACTTATTATCATTATGTTCTTTCATAATTCATCATTTATGTATGGCAATCCAAAGATAATTTTATCATTCAGGATAAGCAACTCTTCCTGTTCTATTGGTATTGGCACAGTCACCACTTAAAAAAAATGCAAAAATATGCATCAAAGGGCTAGACCGAGCTGTCAAACCCAAGTGAAATAAGAAAAATATTAGGAAGAGAGAAAGGATAAAAAAATTTATTGAACAGATGTTCAGAACAAAACAAAGACATCAGAGTAAAGTGTGTAATAAAAAATAATAATGATAATTTAGACACTGCGCATGTAATAGAAATAAAAAACTCAGACTTTTAATGAAAAACCATGACCAACCCGCAAGGTCTAAAAGAAATATAAAGTACAAAACTTAATGTGACACGCTCAGAGCAGAAATTTATTTTGTTATACTTGGTGCTTTATCCATCTATATAAAAGTAACCATAAATCTTCAGTAAATACAAAGGTTTAACATACTTTACAACACATGATGAAAGCACATACATATGATGAAAGGCATAAATTTATCAACATTTAAAATGACAGTAACAATAAGATAAAGAAAAAACATTATTGCTTTTGTGTAATCATAATTTATGTAGTGGTGGTAATAAAGTTCTCCTCAGAATCATGTTTATATAGGCTTTTATTACTGGCTTTTCAAAGAGGCTCAGCACCAATACCTAGTTTATCCTGCCAGATAAACATCATTGGCATTTATGCTTTACTCCGCAAATTCCGCCTATTCCATACTACAGTAAAAAAAGACTTCACTAAAATCAGCCAAAACCCTAATTTCACCCAAATTTGTAAAGCACTAATCTTTTTGAAGAAATGATATGGATAGTGAGAGAGGTGAATTCAATACCAAATAATTTAAAATAATTTATATATATATATATATATATATATATATATATATATATATATATATATATATATATATATATATATCCAGAAAATATCCTGAAAATACTTTCTTTTATATTCCTCTTAATTTTGCTTTTAGCTGAGTTGTTTTCAATTTTTTTTAACTTTGCTTAATCTTTGTATGAGTAATGAGTAAAAAAGCTTAAAAAACAAGTATATCACAAAAATATATACCTAAACTTATATGTATGGAAAACAGTTTGGATATCCCAAAAAACTAAAAGTTGAGAAAAACATCTGGTATTCCGGAAATATCCAGAAAAAAGATAATCCCTGTATATAAAATAATATTGCAGAGATTTACTTAAAACTTACTTGTGATTTAAAAATCATCCATGAACCATTTTTACTTAGTAACTTTCAGGTCCTGGACATTACCCCTGTACATTACCTGCGCCTAGGATTAGGGTTTGGTTACAAATATTAATATTAATTATCATTACTATGATTACACAGGGAGTCTATTGGAGAGACTGGTTCTACAGAGGTTATAAGACAACTCATCTTCATGATGGTGCAACTCCTTCAACTTCTAATAGTAACATACAATGAAACAACTACCAACGCCACAATAAGCACTCAATCTTTGAAAACTCTCTTCATATCAGTCGCTATTTATTTCTATAGTTGATGTATGTATTATTCTAATATAATATATCTTTGTATATATTATTAAATATTACTTTTTAAATTACATTTTTATAGATTATGATTTATTAGTTACCTTTGCTGAATACTATATTATTTGTTCAAAATTCTATTTTGCTTATAATATGTCATATTTTGAAGATCTTGAATAAATTAGCTTTAAAGTAATTAAAATTAATATAATGAAAGGGTTTGATCTCATTACTGGGCAAGTAAAGATACATGGTGTTTGGTATTTGTATGCTCCAAACGCACCAAGTGAACTTGGAGTCTACAAATTAACTAAATAGATTTAAACTCACACACCTGTATACAATGTTGTCCAGTGGGCAAGATTGAGTTCAAGTGGGTGAGGTTCAGTTTTTTTGACGCCTTGTATCGTTTAGTAGATGAATGACTAAGCAATCTAATGATACAAAATGCAGCAAAGTCTATAAACAGCCTGTCAGTAGCAATTTTAGTGCAGATATGGGAGAGGTTTGATTAAATTGCCCTAAACTAACCTGTTAACACTGTAAAAAAAAAAAAAAAAAAAAAAACAAGCCTGTAAAAAAAAAAAAAAAAACACTAAACATCAACTTTTTTAATACAGTCCTTTCATCACTTACATAAAAAAAAAATACTTTTTTTCAATTTACAAAATATAAAGATTTACCATTTATGAGACAAATTATTGTTTTCTATTCCAGGTTGCTTGTAGACTTTCTTATTTTGTTTGTTGACACTGTAGTTAGTTAAATGAATGTATTTGTCAGATAAAGTTGCAGTTCGAGCTGAGTATCTATCATAAAAAGTAAAAAGTTGTAATTGATTGTGCCATTAAAAAAATAAATAAGTGAAAATAAAAAATTTCTTACTTTCTTGTCGCAAATCTTACTAAACCATCATTAAAAATGTATACTCTTAAAGGATCAAAACATGACACATAAACATACACTCTTAAATCAAACTTGCATCCATTGATAAGGTATGGATTGATAATATATCTACATTTGAAAAAATAGTCAAAAATATTTTTAAATCAGAGTTTGCAAAAAAATATATATAAAAAAATATATAAAAATATATATAAAAATATATATAAAAAAATAAAGACCTCTGAACAACCAAAAACTGTTTCTTGGGAAGCTCTTCCCAGCTGCTTATTATTTTTATTCCTTTACCCCGAGCTGATGCAGGCTTAAATTTCAAAACATGTTAAAAATGTGACAATAAAATGCAAAATTTAAATAAAATATCAAAAACATATTTTAACATACTGGCTTTACAATCCATTTACGCTTTCTTTCCCTCCATTGTCTTCTTAACAAACATAAATCATTAGGAAGTATAAATGTTTGCGGCATAAAGTTAAAGTTCTGCATAAAAAATATATATAAATCCATTTTATAATGTTCAAAACTATATATTACCTCCTAATTTGTTTTTTTATTATTACTATCAGTAGTAGTAGTAGTAGTAGTAGTAGTAGTAGTAGTAGTAGTAGTAATAGTAGTAGTAGTAGTAGTAGTAGTAGTAGTAGTAGTAGTAGTAATAGTAGTAGCAGCAGCAGCAGCAGTAGTAGTAGTAGTAGTAGTAGTAGTAGTAGTAGTAGTAGTAGTAGTAGTAGTAGTAGTAGTAGTAGTAGTAGTAGTAGTAGTAGTAGTAATAGTAGTAGCAGCAGTAGAGGTTGTTGTAATAACAGGCCTTGTTTTAAAGCGTTTTGCGTAGACCAATTTACGTACGCATTAAATGATTTTAGGTAAGTAGTAAGCGATTTTGGTTAAGCAACTTTTTATCATTTTTCAACTTTTAAATTATTCTATAAGCAGTAAGATAAAAAAAGTTTTAAACTTTAAAAAAAGTCGCATTAACTTTTAAATGACGTTTATGTAAATATTTGTTACAAAAGTTTGAATGACAATTATGTTTGATATATGCACTTTTTACTAATGAAAAAAACTCAAATAAAATTAAAAGTTTATTTTTATTTTATTTTTTTTAAACTTAAAGAAAAGATCATAAAAACATAATTTAATTCTGACAAAAAATATGATTTAATTTAAAACTAATTTAACAAAAATATATAATTTTACTCTGATAAAAAAAAAAAAAATAATTTAATTTAGATTTTAAAAATATATAACTTAATTTTGATTTAAAAAAAAAATATTTAAGTTTATTAAAATTAAAGTTAATGCTTGGGTTTAACTTAACTTTCAAATTTATTTAAATATTACTAAATATAATTTAATACTGAAATTTTATTTGTTCTTTAAAAAAAATTATCTGTTTTTTCGGTTTTTCTTTCTAAACTAATTTTTTTTACTCAAAATTAATTTTAGATAAACGGCTGCATCAAAAATTTGCACAAAACATTAGTTAAACTTTTTTTTTATAACAAGTTAAATCGCAGCGATTATTTTTTAATAAATGATATATACAGCGATATAACTTTAATAATAAAATAATAAACTAATAAACTTTTAATAAATAAAGTAAACAAATAAACATAACTTTTTTATTTGTTACATTCTTTTTAAATAAAAAATCATTTGAAGTTGCAAAGCCGTAATTAGAAATTTAAGAAATAATTATTTTAATGAATTAAAATATGTTAAATTTAAAATTTAACATATTTTAATTTATTTATGCAAATAACAAGAAAAGAAAGAAATTTGTTAATATCAAACATTTTTAAAAATGCAATATTAAATTTAATTATTTAATATTAAAAAAAAAAAAACTAATAATAAAATATATATATAAATAATAATATTAATAACAATCCCTTAGAGTAATAATAAAAAGCTTTTCAATATTTCACTCATTTTGCGGTAATTAATATTATTGCAGTAATTTAAAAAAGTTAATATTGTTAGAAAATTAAAAAATAAAGAGAACTTTATGACATCAAATATCGCATTATTTTATTTAAAACAAGGCTTGTAGTAGTTGCAGTAGAAGTAGTAGTAATAGTAGAAGTAGTAAAAGTAGTAGTAATAGCAGCAGCAGCAGCAGCAGCAGCAGCAGCAGCAGCAGCAGCAGTAGTAGCAGCAGCAGCAGCAGTTGTAGTAGTAGAAGTAATTTTACACTCTGTAATTTTCAGCACAAATGATACAAGAATTAAAAAAAAAAAGAATTTAGCAATTTATTTGACTTGATGTTAGAATAATAATTTATTATACAATATAATAATACAAATACTTATTGACTTTATTGGTTAAATGCATTATTTTTTCATTTAACTTATTAATTACGCAAACTATAGATATTAAAGGGTCATTATGGCTTAATTTATGCAGAAAAAATAATATTCAATAACCTTTTCTCCATGTATAGTCTGAAACCTACTAAAGTTCTTCCAAAGTTTATCTTTTCTACCAATTTGAAAGGTCCCAGGAAAATGATTAACCTGTTGAGATTCAAGATGGCAAATTTAACACCTAAAAAGTATTTGTGACACTCAACACTCAATATTTTTATATATTCATATGAGTTTTTCATAAATATCTGTGAAAAGTTTGATAATATATCTATTGAATAGTTTGATAATATATCTAGTGAATCACCATATAATTAATATATTTATCATCATAAAAATGAATGCAAGTTCATTTGTCTTAATAAATCTTCAAAAACATCTTCATTGCAATTTTTCAACAAATAATCACAGTCTATTTGAAAATTTGCAGTTTACTTATGTGAAAATTTATAATCAACCTATTCAAGTAAAAGTTGTAGTGATAAAACATGGTGTTAAAAAAATTCTCATGGTGTTTTATAAAAATTTGCAGTTTACTTATGTGAAAATTTATAATCAGCCTATTCAAGTGAAAATTGTATAAAACATGGTGTTCAAAAGACTCTCATGGTGTTCAAGAAGCTCTTTATTTTTCATCAAATCTTTCACTTTTGGAAGAATTCACTCATTTTATCATTACAGTAGAGATACAATTAAAAATTATATTATTTTTTGTCTTGTGACGTATCCAAATATTATACTTCCTTGGTGTCACAACTACCATACCTTGTTAATACCACAACCATACCTTGTTAATAAAATATAAGTTATTAAAATCCATACCCAGTCTGCAAAATTACCCAGCCAAAACAAAAATTTCAATAACTGCAGTTGGAGTTGTTACTTTTTTTATTAACCTTTTACTAAAATCAAGCAAATTTTCACATAAACACATATAACTTTTTTAAAAATATTTTCAATATTGAATGGTAGCAAATTTTGATTGAAGTTTCAAGATTGACACAATTTTTCAAATTTTGTTGTAAAAAAAAAAAAAAAAAACTTGTACATAGCAATCTGAACAAACTAGAATGATAATTGGAATAATATACTAATCAATGTTATTCTTTTCTTATAATAATCATTCAGAAAATATTAAAAAAAAATAAGCAGTTAAAACAACCAGGGGTGTGGAGTTGCAAAAAAAAAGTAAGTAACTCCAACAAAAAAAAAAAAAGTAAGTAACTCCAACTGCAGTTATTGAAATTTTTTGAGCACAACTCTGACTCTAACTCCAACTCTAAACAAAATCGTGACTTCGACTTCAATAGTAAAACTTCTTGGATTTTGCTTTGGAATCGGAGTTGTACTCTGAAAATTTCAACAACTGGAGTCGGTATATATTTTTTTACACCCCTGATTAAAACGAACAAAGATGTGTACTAAAATCTAGGCTACCATCTTGTCAGGTGCTCCTAATTTTTCTTACTATATTCAATAAATTTTAATTTGTGTTCAATGTAATATAAAACTTAACTTTGGAACTAGGTCTCATTAGTATTTGTTACTTTTGCTTCTGAAAACCTCCAAGAGTAGCAAATTAATGGGTTCACTTGACAATGAAAATCTTAAGGAAGAAAGACTTTTTATTCTTTTTTTAGATAGCTAGAAATTTAAACTTGTGGAAGTTTTAACTTAATGTGATATTATGAACTACCAATGAGTAATTTACATATATACCTATTATTAATTTAATTAATATTGTTTTTATTTTAAAAAATTTTAAGGATCGTTAACATTAGGGTGTAAAATTATTGGGTATGCCAGTGCTGCCATATAACTCAATTAAAAATATTGCACCAATAAGACAACATATAAACTACTAGAAGATTGGAACTGTACAGATTATGTGGCATGCATACTTTTGGACACAACAACATCAGACATTGGGGAATAACTACTGTGTTTTGATGCAAAACATATTAAACAAGTCACTTCTTTGGTTTGCTTGGCAACATCTCAGAAGAGGTTATACTAACTCGCACATGGTATAGTTTGGAGATTAAGGTTTTAATAGGTCCCAATATCAATCTATTTGTAAGGTAATATAACATTGGTATTTGTTTTATAACAATACATTTCACATATGCTTAGATTTATTGAAGACCTCGATATCACTCAAGTTTGACAGCTTTGATATTCAAGAAAGATGCTAATCAATTTTTGTCAAGAAGAAATGAGTCACAACTTTAACAGACGGGGTAATATAGAACTCATTTAATTATTATTGCTCTATCTAAGCAGTGGGCAAATTGAGGTGAGTTCACTAGTTGTTTTGCATTGGGAAAAACTTACTAGTTGTTTTGCACAATGCAAGATGCAAGTCTAAATTGTTAAAACTATAACTATAAAACTATTAGCTGAACTATTAATAGTGTTGTTCTGAAAGATTTCAGGTACCTCACTGAGGAGTTGGTTTTTTTGATAGCAGTCTCAAGAACTAAGGCAAAGATTGCTGACAAAATACTTTCAATAAAAAATGATGTGACAGAGAGTCGAATAAATTCAAAGTAAAGAGGATTGGGGTTTGGTAAATCTAAATTCCAATGCTTGCTGTAATGGCTGTAAATGATTTGGCTAAGTTTATCGGTGAAGACTAACTGGTATTTTTTACCATATTAAACATAAACATCAGTTTTCTCAGGGAATCTTTATCTTCTCAGGATCATTGACTTTTCTAAAACAAGTCTTTGAACCTTACGTGAGGCTCCTAAAGTAATTTCACCTGTGTAGGGCAAGTATGCAGTAAGGCAATTTTTAAATACTCCGCTGGGGCGGGCCTGTTGGATAATTGCCCTTGAAAATTACAGGCCAAAGACAACTGTCTATTTTGTTTTTACAAAAGTCTTCCACTCACACATTAAATAAAAAGGTTTTAGGTCAGAGTTCACCAAATATTTTTATGGAACTTTTATCAGTGACTCTTTATGATACTGTATCTAGATGCTTAAAGATCGAAAGGTAGCCATTTTTAAAAAAATGATTTCAAACTTTTGGAAAACTTTTGTATGAAAGGGGAGGGAGTTAGAGTTATAAAGTAAAGGTTTTCCCTATAAGTCAATATTAAAACCTTCAAAATATGTTATAATTAACCCAGTATTGGCCTACATAAAGTAAGTTTATATTTAAATATTGATTATTTAAAAAATTGAATTAATTAATCATAAAATGGAATATATCTATTAGATAACTGTACACAGATATTGAATACTCAGGTTTAACATTTTTATGTAAGCCTTTAATAGTTTCGTGACTTGAATACATTTTAAGCATTTTTTCAAACAACAGCAACAAATAATTTTGTGATTCAATAGATGGCCTCATTTTTTCTTTGCTTTTTACTGAACTGTTAGATAATATATTAGACATTTTCTAACACAGTAATTTACGTTTGCTAATAACAGTAACCAAACAAATATTAGGATTTGCAACATTCTATTATACTAAATAAATAAATTACTAAATAAAGTAAAAAATACCGAAACCTTACAAATGGAACAATTTTTAACAAAGCATTAAAGAACAGCTTCTTTAAATTTTATATATATCTACAATTATAAAGAAAACGAGGCGCTTTTTAAGCACTCTCTCTGTAATTTCGTGACATGCCAATCGCATAAAGGCATAAAGGGTTGTTTAAGGAAAATTTAATAAAGGGTTATTTAAAGAAAATTTATTAAGTAAACTGATGATTCAAGGTAAACTTTAAACAAGATCTTAAAAAAAGACGATTGAAGTCAGGATTTCGAATAATTATGTTTGACAAATATTTTTGAGCATTATTTTACCAGGTATATGAGCTTCAAATGGCAATACATTTTTTTATCTTTGAGGTTTAAAAAATTCCACTTATAGTATAATTTTTTAACCTCAAATTTTTTATATTAACAGTTCAAATTTTTTATATTAACCTCAAATGTTTTATATTAACAGTTATTTATTATATTAACAGTTCTTGTTATACATTTTTCCTGCTTAACCAATGAAACTTTGGCTTGCTGCAAAATCTTAAAATATAACAGTAAAAGTTATTGCAAAAAGTTTTATCTTTTTATTTTTACTTTTTATCATCTTTAACTTAATAAAACAAGTTAAAATTTACCAGTTCAACTCGCTTGATTTTAATTCAACAGACTAACGTTTCCTTTAGTTTAAAAGTTAAAATAAATAGTTTAATAAAGAATTTAATTAACACAAATTAATATAAATTAACATAATTATTTAATTAAATCAGAAAAATAAACTTTTAATAATCCTAGCTTTTCTTTCTGCACCTTGTTTTGCTATCTTTTTCTCCTGCATTTTACATTTTATTTTTTATATTATTTTTTTATTTTTATTTGATAAGCTTTTTGAAATTTTGTTACTTTCATCTTTATACAAAAAATAATTCTGTTTTGATAACCGGGAAGAATAAATTAAGGGGGAAAGCAGGCATCAATTCAAGAATAGAAAGGGTACAAGCTAAAACAGACAACCATCAGTAAGAAATCCTTTGCTTTGGAGTGTTGCATGTGACACCTGTGATCTGGCAAAAGTTTTTCAGAAATGTACAAAAATCTGGGCTGAACTTATAATCAATGTATATATCATCCAGTAAATTTTTAACTACCTTGCAGAATAATAAGTAAATTTTTTGACAAAATTGTATACATGATGACAAATATCATCATCAATATCATATAAGGAACCCTTTTTCTTAATCTTGTTTTAAACCTACTGATTTTGACCCTCATATACTTGGTAAAATCTGATAAATTGGACTTTATTAAAAAGCATTAAAAAGACTTTTGGTAATTTAATGTACCAAGCGAAAATGACGCATTATGTTTTAAACTTTATTAGCTTTGTTGCAAAAATATGCTATGAGTATACTAAGAACCTTCTATTTTTTTTCCAAAAAGCATTCACATATGTTAACAAAATTTTTTTTATTTTCATATCAAAAACAAGCATAGAATAAAAAACTTCACCTAATCCTTCTGGCAACTTATATGAAGCAGTTTTCATTGTTTTCAAAATTTTCAAAACACAAGAATCTTTAGACATTTTATTTGCGTATTTAAAGATATTGGAAGATTATGTTCACAAATAAATGCAATTGTAGTTGCAGCTACTGCATTTGATGTCCAGTCTCAAAACTTACAATAGGTTTAATGTTAGGTTTTACTCTATTTGTGCAAATATTGCTAATATGTATATTATCCTGAAAGAGATATAGCAGGCCTTGTTTTAAAGAGTAAAGCGATGCACTATTTATGTATGCATCAAGCCATTTAATGTAAGCAGTAAGCCATTTCAGTCGAGCTACTTTTTATCAACTTTAAATATTTAAACAAGTCTGAAGAAATCATTTAAGCGGTAAGATAAAAGAAGTAACTAACTATATATACTTATGAAGTTTAAATGACTTAAATAAGTTTGCATGACAATTTCATTTGATATTTGCAATATTTACAAATGTAATAATTTAAGAAAAAACAAAGAAAATTTTATTTTAGTATTAGCCTAACCTTTCAAAAATCAAAAATGTCCAGCAAAATAAAAAAAAATGATGTTACATGACGCGCAAAAAAATCACAAAAGTTGTAACAATAAAATTTTTATTTATCATCTTGCAAGCGCAAGAATATTTATTTAGACAAATTCTCATAGCAAACAATAACAAAAATAATTACCTAATTTAAAAAAAATAAATAAATATAAAACAAAAAAATGTGAGCTAAAAAAGATTATACGTTAAAATTTATTAGCTCCACGTTGGATATTTTTATTTTTTGTTAATTTGTTTTGTTACAATGATTAATTTTATCAAAAAAAAAAAAAAAGGAAAAACATTAATTATTACAAACTTTAAGTAACATCTTATAAAGAGTTTATTTTTTATAAATAAATAAAAAACTTCTTTTATGGATAACTCTACTATTAATTTTTCAAATTAATATTTCAAGGGAGTTGAGATACCCTTGTTATCAAGAATAAATATACTTGATAACGCTATCATGTATATATTTAATAACAAGGATTAATCTAAACTCCCTCACTATATTATATTTTAAATTATTAACAGAGTTATATCTATAAAAGTTTAATTATTACAAGTATTTATACACGAAGCAATATCTCTTTCAATGTCTTAGCTTATATTTATAAGAAAAATAATAAGAGAAGTTCATGTACCTAGGGTCAGATTTTTTCAATGACCCAATTCAAGGCCCTGGGCTTGTCTAAAAATGGTGAAGCTAATATAATCACATCTTTATACTAATTAGTTTGTATTAATATAGGTATAATGACTTAAAATATAAAAATCTGTCATGTAGAAGGGTTGAAAAATTAGTGGCCCTAGGTACAATGAGCTTTTTTTTAATTGTACCTAGGACCACCAGCTATTGTACCAAGAGCCACTTTCAATATATTAGGTTTAACTCCATAATCAATAGACTACAAAGATAGTCATTTAACTTTTATTAAAAATTTGTTTAATCTAGCATTGTTCTCAAAATATTTATCTAGTGTTATATAGAATCTTAAAATTTCCAACATTTAAAAATGTTTAATGTTGCTGGTTCCATTCAAATCAAAGATTTTTAAACAAGTTTTTTTATTTTTTTTGCCTTTCTAATTTTTGTTGAATGTTGAAGTGACATAGCGTTTCTTTCTGGAGTGTCAGTGAGAATTCAACATTTAACAGGTTTTCCAAAAACACCTTTGTCTAATGGCTGAAGCTTATGGCTGGTATGTGGAGGAAAAGTAAGCACTATTATACCATTTTCTTTAGCTAAAGTAATCACTTCAATACTGACATGGTTATTTTCATGGTTATCCAATAGTAATAATACTGGCTGATCTACATAGCATTTGATATGGTGAATAAAATGTTTCAAAAACTCTAAAAAATTTTCAGCATTTAACCACCCACTTATATGTGCTGTTCCCTTATTTCCTGGAGGTGCTACTTTCAGCATATGATTTTTGAAGTTCACTCTTGGAAAAATCATCATAGGGGGTATGGAATTTCCAATTGCATACCCCCTATAATGATTTTGAAGTAACTGAAGTTCAATTGAAACTTCAGTTACTTCCTCCCAATCTCTAGCATTCTTTTTCCAATTTCTCATTGACATTTTTAATTATAAAAAATATTATTTTTATATATAAAAAAAAACAGTACATATAGATTTAATGTGGAATTTTTTTCTCCATAAGTTTTAAAATCATTAAATTAAAAGAAAAAAAAATTCAACAGATACAAAATAAAAATAAAACCCAAAATTCCCAAAAAAAAAACCACTGAGCCGGGTTTTTTTTTAAAAATTCTGGGTTTTTGCCAGCCACGAAAGACAAAAAATTAATAGG
Organism: Hydra vulgaris; assembly: GCF_022113875.1. Taxonomy (NCBI): domain Eukaryota; kingdom Metazoa; phylum Cnidaria; class Hydrozoa; order Anthoathecata; family Hydridae; genus Hydra; species Hydra vulgaris. The sequence goes on along the minus strand of NC_061162.1, from coordinate 24,674,279 downwards.
CATATATATGTATAGTAGAATAGAAGTAACCATCATTAAGACCTTTTGAAATATGCAAATTGTTCGAAATTCAATAGACTTCATATGCTTGCCCCACAATCCCAGCCAATTGGGGTTTTCTATATAAAAAAAAAATTAATCTGTTAGTACCAAATCAAATCAATATCAAAACTGAAAAATTTGAAAATTTCATTTCGCTATGAATTTTAAATTTTCATTTCACTACATATTTATTTAAAATTATTCTTTAAATACTTTAACAATTTAAAATAAACCTATTCTTGTTTTTTTTATATAAAAAAAAATATTGTCACATATAAAACTTACTTTTTGTCATTTTAAAACCAGTTCTTTTAACACAATCTCTAACAACTTTAGGTGTTATTTTGCAAAACTTCCATTTCAAAAAGTCACAAACCTCTGCAGGAAAACAACCTACTAAAAATTTTTTTTCTTTTTTTTAAATTAACCAAATAAAAGATTAAAAACATCATAATCTTCAGGAACATAATTTTTAGGTTATTATTAAACTTTTTATTAATTCTAAACTAAACTGTGAACTACAAGGTTTGCAGGTTTTTCAAACAACAACAAAAATTAACAATATAATTATTTAAAAAAAAAAAAAAAAAGTTAAAAACAAGTATAAACTGATAAAAATTGACATTATAGTCAACTGTTATATTTCTTTTTTTTCAACTAAAAACAAAAAACTATAACCAAGTATAAAACCTTTTTCTTGATCAAGCATAAAATATAAAGTAGGTGCCACATTTGAAAATAAGCTTTTTAAGAGTGGAATCTTGTGTCTTTCTTCATCAAGTTCATTTGCAGAATCTAGCAATCTTGAATGTATAGCTTCAATCTCTTGCAAAGATAAACTTGAAATATTTTCCAGTAAACTCATGTTTTCTAAAGAAACAATAAAATTAAAAATTCTAAAGAACTTTAAATAATACCTTTATTGAGCTGAATATATCAAACCTTTTTCAAAAATATATTTGTCATCTATCCCAGAATAATCTTTTTCACATGCAAAAATATTTTTGCTATCATTCATCCTTAAATAACCTGCAATATAACTGATTAAATTTGCATTTGGTAATTATCAAAACCAGAATTAGGTTTTAGACATTTCTCATTAACTGAATCAGCAATTCTTCTTTTGTAATGAAAAATGGATTTGGTTTATACAAAAAAAAACAAAAGTGCAGAACTTTTAAAGGAAAATTAAATTCATCTAACTAAGAATAAATTTGGAAAAAATAGAAAAAAATTTAATTTTTTTAAATTTAATTAACTTGCTTAAGTGGAAACAGGAGATGGTAATAATAACCAGCTCTCTTATGATTCCTGTTTATTGCGACTCTTCTTATTAAAGACATTATTTTATTTTAAATAATGCAACAACATAAAGGAAGTTTTTAACAGTTATTAGTTTTTTTTGTTTAATAAACTAATAAATTTATTAATTTAATAACTACATAAAAAAATATAAAATGTAAATTTTTGTACTTTTAATGAAATTTAAAAATTTTTAAGAATTTACAATAGTAAACTCATGGTAAATCACTTGACTTAAGGTTCAATATTCCCCTATTCTTCTGGAAGTAGCACACTTAACTTATTGCTCCACGTAGCAACCTTGTTTAAAGTTCATGTTTCAGAATTTAAGATTGAAAGAGAGTTTCAAATAAAATAAAATTAAAAACAAACAAATAAAATAAAAAATTAACAAAAAGCCTCCTTAAATGTAGTAACTTTGAAGCCTACAGGAGGGAAGAGCCTATGGAGCCTTGAGGAGGTACTTTAATAAAAAATAAATTATCATTTTTAAAAATAGAAGAAATAAGCCAACATAATTCAAGCAGTCTCACTTAAAATTTATGATTTAAGTTGTATTATTAAAAAAAAAATTGTTATTTATATAAATCGGAATAGGGAAAATATCTTAAAATTTATAGGAAATAATGTTAAGAAAAAGTGGTGATAATAAGATTGAAATCAACATAAAGAAGATTATTATGTAAGAAACGAGGAAATCATAATAAATTTATTAAATTTTGGTATTATTAATTTTTTTCTACATTTTATATTTACACAATTTTAGTAAAAATAAAAGCTTTCATTGTTTACACATTTTTTGTTTCATTAAAACTACAAATTTTACAAAAATTTTTGTGAAAGATCAATAATTGATAAATGTTCATTAAAATGAGTGCCAAAAGAAAAACAATTTCCACCACCACCAATAACAATAACTTTGTTATCACTTGTCAATATACTGCAATGATTATGAAGCATAAGTGGGTATTCAGGACTGGAGATCTATAAAAAAAAAAAAATTAAACAGCAACTTGAAGTTTTGAAACATTTTTTTAAATTTTAATTTAAACTTTGATTCACATTTTAATTTTAAAACACAACTTTATATATAAAAAAAACCAACAAATTTTTACTTACAGGTAACATCAGAGGTTGCCATACTTTTTTAGATAAATAAATGAGTATAATTGGTAGTTGATAATGTTCAGAGGGATCAACTCCACCTACAATAACTAGTAAATCATCAACAACATGTGATGTGTGAGAGTAGCTATTGAAACAAAAAGAAGAAAATATAAACACATTAAAAAAATTTCTTTTCATTCTAAAAAATATATATAAACTTTGTAACAAACTGTTTATAAGAATAATAAGCAGGGTTCCAAACAGATACCAGACATTGGTGACTCTAGGAACATTCTTAAGATCTGCCAGAGTAAGGAAACAAACCACTACTTATTTTGTCTAACTATATAAACAACAATTAGTTTCCACCTTTAAACAGATCTCAGATATTATTCAGAGCATCAATGGAAATTAATCAATGAGCCCTGCATAGAATAAGTGGGTTTCTATAATGAAACCTTTTTAGTGCTATGCCTCTGCATTACAACTGGTTGAAAAACTTTATTTTATTTATTGTTATCATTCTATAATGATGGCAATATATGTAAAAATCATTTTATTTTTTATTGTTATTATAGAATTCTATTATTGTTATAATTATACAATGATAAAAATAATGAAAATAAATTTTTTTGAATAGTTAAAATATAGTGGCAGAGCCCCTACAAGATTTCATGAACAAAATCCACCTACTCCATAAGAAGAGAAACCCATTTTTTCAACTCAACCATTCATTATAATCTAGCATAGAAGAAAAAAAAGAACCATTTTAAATAAATATTTGAAATCAAGTCAAGTGCAGTCAGGAAGGGAAAAAAAAAATTTAAAAAAATCTGACACTACATATATATAATACTCAAGTGCATTTTATTATCTTTTTAAAAGAAAAACAGTTTTTTATTTCAGTAATATTAATCATATGATAACAAAGCTAAATTCTGGGATACATTACATAAATCTGCTGATTTGTAAATCTCCACATTTTTGTTTTTAGATCAACCCTATTTTAAAACAACAAATTCTTACCGCGCAGGTAACTGTGGAACAAATTGAATCTCATCTATATAAACTTCTGATTCATCATCCTTTAATACATAAAAATTGTTTTTTTTTTAAAAAAAAAAAACTACTAATATTAAATACAATATAATAAAATTTTGCAAAATACCAATTCAATTATTAAGTTCAAGAAACTAAAAAAACTCTTTTAAGCCTTTTTTTTAGTTGTACTTTTGGTTTTTCATTTTTTAAATTCATTTATATTTACAGAAAAATTAATATATAAAAATATAAAATAGTTGAAAAAAGAAAGTAAAAATATTTAAATTAGTGTACACATGAAAAGTAGCAACCCTGAGCAGTTGTTAAAGGAAAAACTAAAAACTAAAATTTTATAAACAACTAAAAAACTATTAAATAATTAAAGTAGAAAATAAATACAAATTTAATTTGATTGCAAAAGTGGAAAATAAATACAAATTTAATTTGATTGCAAAGGTGGAAAATAAACACAAATTTCATTAACTGCTTCACAACTATAAACATTTGAAAAGTTGCATAAAGACAGAAATATGAAAATATTTTAAACAGCTATGGCATTTAAAGTAAAAATCTTTTCGAGCAGCATTAGCGCAGAGTATTTGTTATTTTACCAAAGGATTTAAAAGGATGTAAAAAACAACACAAAAACATACATGTATTATATTGGAAGCAAAATAATTATTGGCACAAAAACTTATTTTAGTATATTTTGGACATTTTGTGGGAAAAAAAGCAAAAATTCCCGAAGTTTAGGTCTAAAATTATACTTACATATGTAACACCTAAAATATTTGCACATGATATTTACACATAAAATATATATGTAACACAAAAGAAATTGATTAATTGGATAAAATGGATTATAGCAACATGCACATTGTATAACAACATTAGACAATTTCTTGATGAAAGTTGTGGATTCGGTAAATAATAATAAAACTTAAAAAGAATTTAATAAGCAGACTGGAATCTCTTTTCGAGCAGTCGGCAACATCATGTAAAAGCATAATTTGAATGGAACTACAGGTATTGCAAGAAGAGACTATAGAAAAGAAAGACATCGGCTACCATTGATCAAAATATTATTTTACAAGTCAAGCTAAACAGATTAGAAGATGCTCAAAATATAGCTAACAAAGTTTAAAATTACCACAAAATCATTATTTCAGCTCAAACTATCCAAAATAGAATCGGAGAGTAAGGATTTTACAGTGGAGGCAAAAAAAAAAACAATTTGACTCTTAGAAATATGAAATAAAGATTATTATTTGCAAAAAAAATGTGGACAAGCCAATTGAGTCTGGAAGAAAATAATCTGGAATGTTTAACCTAAATTTAGCCAGCCATATTTAAAGTGTGGAAGAAAATAACTCCATAAAAAACAAAATCTCTGGTGGAATCAACACCTCAACCTCTGCAAGCAGTTATTATGCTAAATGGTGGCCTAACTAAATTTTTTTAGAAAAAAAAAAAAAAAAACACTTACATCACATCAAAACAGATTTGCTAAACTTGCTAATCTATTTGACTCACTTTTAGAATAATTATTCACTCAAAATTTATTTTTATATTTTAGAGTAAAAAATTGCTAGTTTCTCTATATTTTGGAACAGTCTAATCAATTTTGCAGTTATGAGAACATTAAACATAAAAACTAAAAAAAAAAAATTTTGGAACTTTAATGTGCAAAGTTTCTGGGCATTAAAAGAAATAATATCCATTGACATCGTCTAGTGCACTAAAATAAATAATTACCATTGATATCATCTAGTGTACTTAATTTCCCATTATTCCAGAGCACAGAAACTGAGACTAATTTACGCTACATGCACCACATTATAGTAAATAAAATGTATACAGAATTTAATAGTTACAAATATTACCTGAATATGCAGAACATTTAAAGTATTTAGTGTTTTATTTTCATGATTTAACCCACCATACAGCAATAATTTTTGTTTCCAAATCTCCATTGAATGAGAATGACGTGGTACTAAGTCTTTCTTTAAAATTTCCTAAAATTATTATTAGAGTTATTATTTTAACATAATTTAATTAATTAACAAAATATTTTATATGCTCTTTTAAATAAGACTTTTCTAATTATGGAGAATGCATATTTTTATAAATTATACATATTTTTAATACTCCAATTGCTAATATTTATTCTTGTTATTATATTTTATACTTTTATTGTTTTAGTTTAAAAATTATATAAAAATTTTATTTAAGAAAATACCTTTTTCCATTGGTACGTTTTACTATTGAAACATACTAAATCATTAAATGTATTGCCATTGGAACAAATACCACCAAATATGTATATGTTGCCTGAAATAAATAAATCTATCAAAATAAGCATTAAATACTAGTTTTATTCATACAACTATTCACACAAACTTAAATTTTTTATTTGAAAAAGTTGAATGAGCAAGAATTAATGACACATCAATGAGTACTGCTTACAAAAGATTATTTACAACCAGTTATATCAGATAAAAATAAAGATAAATATATCAGAAATAAAGATAAATATATCAGAAATATCATCATATCAAAAATAAAGATAAATATATCAGATAAAAATAAAGAATACTTTACTTTAGATCCTGCTTGCCAAATTTGACAAATGAAATCCGAAAACTTGTATCAATTTAGAATTTTTTTTAATATTATAATACAAAAGGGTCTACGTTATTTTTTGAAGTAATGCAATGTAGCTTTTTATCCACATGGTAAGAGATCGGGGAGTATATTTAACTAGATTTCTGCATTAAATAAAAAGTTGTTAATCTAAACATAGTATGTTTTAAAAAATATAGCCTAAAAAAAATAATGATAAGGCCAAATTGTGTACTGTTTAAAACATTTTATAGTTATCTATTTATTTAAAGACTATTGCACCAATAATCTATAAGTAAAAAGGTTGTTATTTTTATTGTTTTTAATTAACTATTGGGCAAAAAAATTTATCAACTACTAATTACTAGCTCCATTCTCACAACACCAATCACTAACTTCATTATAATGTGTTCCCATGGGTCACGTGACTTTTTTAATGTTGCCATTATTAGAGGATAAAAATGTAAACAAACTATTTGCGATATTAATCTTAATAACATTTGTAATAGGTTTTTATTAAGTTTTAGTACCAATATTAATACATTATCATAATATTATTGTGGTATAATAATAAGGATTTTTTTAATTTTTAAAATTAATATCAAGTTTATTTACTATATTTACTATAAAGAAATGTCATAGTACAAAACATTAGATGTACCTTCCAAAAACAGATGTGATCACAAATCTTATACAAGGCACATTTGCTTAATTCCAGATAAAGAATTCAAAAACAATGAAGAAACACTTCCAGCTGTAACTTACATTGATTTAATAAATTATCTTCTGCTAAAATTTATTAAAATTAGCATCTGCTAAGGTTGGATCTCTTTATCATGCTCACTGCTTTCTTACTCTGAATTCTATTCTTTATTTTTATAAATCTCAAATCCATCTTTGTATGGAATACTGTTGCCATATATGGGGCAGATCTTCCAATAATGCCCTTTCTCTTTTAGACAAGGTGTAAAAACGCATTTTAAACATAGTTAGACCTGCACTTGCAGCCAACCTCCAACCATTATCACATCGTCCTAAGGTTGCTTTTCTTTCTCTTTTCTACAAATACTATAATGGGCACTGTTCTAAAGAGCTAGCGTCTCTTGTGCCATCTACTAAAATTCATTCTCGTGAACATCAGTTCTTTGGAATTCGCTTCCTTTATCTTCTTTTCTCGATTCATATAATTTGCAATATTTTAAGTCACCTGACAATCATTATTATGCCCTATAAACTTCATCTTTTTTCTTCCAGTAACTATATATATATATATATATATATATATATATATATATATATATATATATATATATATATATATCTATATATCTATATATATATATAATATATATATATATATATATATATATATATATATATATATATATATATATATATATATATATATATATCTATATATATCTATATATCTATATATATATATATATATATCTATATATATATATCTATATCTATATATCTATATCTATATCTATATCTATATCTATCTATATATATATATATATATATATATATATATATATATATATATATATATATATATATATATATATATATATATATATATATATATATATATATATATATATATATATATATATATATATATATATATCAATCTATATATATATATATATATATATATATATATATATATATATATATATATATATATATATATATATATATATATATATATATATATATAAAATAGTATTTTACAGACACCATATTTTTTCAAACATGTACATAGGTTAATCTAAAAAACAGGTCAAACTGAAAAAATATTTTAGGCTCTTAAAATAATGTCTTTTGATTAGTGCTTCCAATTGGTACAACAAAAAAAAATTAATATTATTACATTATCATTCAAAACATTGTTACTATTACCAAGGTATTATGTGATATGGTTTAGAATTATTAGCTTTGAAACTTTAAAGTTTAAAACTAGATCATAGAAGCTGTCATTCCTTTTTTTCATTTTTTAAAATTAAGAATAAGTTTTTTAGTTAAAAAAAACATTTTTTTTTTAATATTTTTTTAATTTGTTTACACAATCTTAAACATAAAATAAGTCAATATTAGTATAACTATATATCATTTTTGCTTTTAAATTATTATTTTGTTATTAAAATCTTTATTTAACAATTAATTATATTATGTTTCTACTAATTTATTATTTTTACTTATTTAAATCTATTTCTACATATTTATAATTATATTTAGTTTTTATTCAAAATAAGAGCTTATGATCGCCCTTAAGTGATACATTAATAGTATATAAACAAATTTAGATGGCATACTGTTTGTGCAAAACTAAAGAAACTGTATAAAAGACAAACTACTAAAGGTTTCTTAGTATGCTTGGTGGATATTTTGAGTAATAGAAATCATATAAAGTAAAAAAACAATAAGATTTCAATAAATCTAATGCAAAATCTGAAAAAAAAGTGAAGAAAGTGAAGCTTGGTTTTTAACTCTCAAGAGGAAAACACTCAACTCTCAAGAAGAAAACACTCACAGAAATGTGCTAATCCATAATTTATATACCTTTTAAATTTACAGCAGAATGTCTCCACCTACATTTTGGATTACTATTTTCAGAACTACAAGAACAATTAGAAAAAATTTGAATTGGTTTTAAGGTATCATTTTCTAATTTATACAATCCATATGAACAACATGGTTTTACAGGAGATAAGCGACCACCGTAAACAAAGATACTTCCATCATCTAATAAAACCATAGTATGAAACATAAGTTTGATATCAGTTTTAATAAAATTGAAATCTGCACCATTGTTTCTAACAACAAATGCACTAGATAATTTTTTGTGTCCATTATCAAAATCAACACCAAATCCACCAGTAATAAGTACAATGTCAGAACTGATTTTGACACAAGCGTGGCCAAATCGTTTAAAAAGAACAGACAATAGTGATAACCTTTCTATTGGAGCAACACAATTATTACTTTCCAAATTGTCACAGATTATCTGAGTTTTGGGAAAGGTCGATGTTGCAAAATTTAAACAAGAACCTAAAATAAAAAAATTTAAATTTAACTATTTAGAACATTTATAAAGAAATAGATTTTTTATTATAAACATGTGTGAGTATAACATAACAAATGATAAATAAATAACAAAATACTTTTTTAAATAAAGAATAAAATTTAACTCATAATAAAGGAGTCGGCAATCTTTATTTATGTTGTTCATGACAATGTTTATATATAAAGATATATATATATATATATATATATATATATATATATATATATATACATATATATATACATATATATATATAAATATATATATATATATATATATATATATATATATATGTGTATATATATATATATATATATATACATATATTTATATATACACACACACACATATATATATATAAATATATATATATATATATATATATATACATATATATATATATATATATATATATATATATATATATATACACACATATATATATATATATATATATATATATATATATATATATATATATATATATATATATATATATATATTTATATATATATATATATATATATATATGTGTGTGTGTATATATATATTTTTTAACGTAAAAACTACTATTACAGTTTTGTCTCAGTTTAGGAGGGAGAGGTATATGAGAGGAGTTATATGTGATTGTTTGTGACAGGAGAGAAGGAGTTAAAAATTAATAAATGAATGACCCCCTTAATTGCATTTACAAATTTGTTTTACCAAAACGAAAATATTAACAAAATAAGTATTATGTAATAGTAATTATAATTTATTTTGTAAGCAACTTAAACTTAATGAGAAAGCACCAGAACTTAAATAAATGTAGTTTTAACTTACATCACACAAATTTAAAATAAAAATGTGCTTTAACTAAGCATCGTTATTCAAAACTTTAAGTGTGAAAATGTAACATTTAATATTCTTACATATATTATTAAAAAAATTTTAAATTAAATTTTAGAAAAAATAAAACTTTATTATGTTTTTATTAACGCACATTACATGAAAATTGCAAAAGTTTGGTTACTTTCTTGAAATATATATTTTTACTAAGTATATATATATTTTTTACTAAGTATATATATTTTTTACTAAGTGAAATATATATTTTTTACTAAGTACTTAAATATATATATATATATATATATATATATATATATATATATATATATATATATATATATATATATAAATTACTATGCAAGCCAAAAATTTGCTAAAAAGGTTTGCTGACATCTTTTAAAGTGAAATATAAATAACAGAAATAAAGTATACTTTAAAAAAAACAACCTTGAAAACTAGAAACAAGTGCATAATGGGAACACTTTAAGTGCCATTCTTCATATTCATCAAATACATCAAGATTGCTCAAAGATAACTTTTCTTTAACATAATTTTCATAAAAAAAATTCATATCAAATCCAATAGCAACATCAAACCCAGCATATATTAGTGCATCTTTGTGCTTTGTAATTGTATCTAATACATCAATTCGTTTCAATGGTGATTGAAGTTTAGAAAAATGTTTAACCATAATTTGACCAAATGCATCATGCGGGTATACCTGTTCATAAATAGACAATTGAGAATTTTTAAATTGAAGTTGAATCCATTTCATCAGTTCTTCAGATGCCTTATAGTCTACATAACTCAAAACACATTCTGAGAAGATCAGTGTTGGAATACTAAAATCTATATTGTTTTGCTCTAACATCATTTTTAACTTTGGCAAATCAGTAAAATCACAAGGAAGAATAAAATAATCCTTGGAAACAATACAATTGTTAACACAGGCCATATCTTCTATAAGATTTTTCAACACATTGGCATTATTAATAAGAATATGCTTATGATTAACTACTTCAGGAAAATCAACTTCATAGTATCGACAATTTACTAGCAAATGTTTCCACTTTAGACGAAAAAAAGAACTATCAAAACCTGCACCAAGTGATATAATCTGTGAACTAACTTCCTGAGAAACATTTAATAAAAAGGTTTTTAATACATAGTCAATTGAGATAGCACGAATATAGTAGCCTCTGTGAATCAAAGGTGATCTTCGTTGAACTTTCTTAATAAAATACTGTAAAAATGGGTCTTCAAAATATCCAAACTGTGCCATTGATGCCTTACTAACAATGCTACTATCATTAGTCTCTTGAACTGAAACATTGTTGTTTTTGAAGTGCTTTTTTATTTAAAACCATGTTTGAGTGCAATTATTCAATAATAACAACTTTTAGAATTTATTTTGAGAAAAGCTAAACACCATTTAATACCTATATACCTACGAGAAAAAACATTAATAAAGTTAAGGGTTTGATCATAACTTACCTTTTGTTATAAAATATATTACATGTATGCATCCCTCAATTCATAAAAGTACATATGTCCTCATACAATTGCGAGCCTCAACGGGAAGCCCAGACTCTCTCTAAAATGGTTTACGGGATCAATTTACGGCTCTCATAAAAATTTAATTTTTCTCACGAAAGTATAATTATCGTTATTATTAAAATAAAAAACACAATGTCATTTATAAAAAAACTAATTGCATAATATACTGCAAACTAATTGCATAATATACTGCAAACTAATTGCATAATATACTGCAAACTAATTGCATAATATACTGCAATGCTTTTTAAAAAGCACAACTGTTGCACAAAAAAAAATTAAAGTTAAAAAGAGCGCTGATTTATATGAGGAGCAGCTTGCACAGCTCCCCAAGTTCGTTTTAGGAGAGCTTTTCTCTGCTCTCGTGCTCATTTATTCCCGCCGAGGCCTGTAATTGCATTATGAAAAAAAATAAATAAAAGTAATTTAAATATT
>NC_061162.1:24642269-24657269 GCF_022113875.1 Hydra vulgaris | reverse complement strand
CTATTTCTGTGGATCAAAAATCAAAGGAAGAAAGGAGCGAATAGCAGAGATTTCTAAAGAAATCACCAAATTGTGGAAGAATAAACTGAATTTTCCTCATGTATCTAATCAAGCTATACGAACAAAGCTTGATAAAATACTGAAAAATACTGAAAAACCTACTGAAAAAATACTGAATACTTGATAAAATACTGAAAAATACTGAAAAATACTGAAAAATACTGAAAAAAAAGCTGAATACTTGATAAAATACTGAAAAATACTAAAAAAGCTTGATAAAATACTGAATGTGTCAAGCAGGGAAGCTATGAACGCCTTGATGAAATTTTTGATATTACTAAAGTGAATGGAACATTATCTTTATGGGTTATCTTTCCAGGACAAGCAATTGTACCATCTTCAAGTAGAAAGCAAAGGAACAGTGGGATACTCTACAGGCCAAGCAGCCAGTAAAAAAATGATCCATCCCTCTAAAAGACAAAAACTTTCTAATGAGTCATCCAACTCATCATCTTACTATTCTGGTTTTAGTGATTCTGACTCTGAGGCTGACGACAAGAATATGAAAACAATGAAGAAGATGAGACAACTCCTACACCAAGCAGAAAATATCATAAAAAGCAAAATTGCAGTCAGCTTGGTGACCTCCACAAAAGTATCAACAAACAAAGTTGCTAACATATGCAAGCAATTGGCTCATGAAGACATCCCAACTCCATGTCAATCAGCTATTTACAAGTTAACAATACAAAGAGGCAAACAAACTGAAGGAAGAAATGATTGAAAAGTTGCATATGGAGAGTTGGTCCTTACAATTTGATGGCTAGCACAGCGACAATGGATTATCAAGTGGTCGTCCTTAAAAATGAAAGAAGAGAAATCAAATTAGATGTCCTTGGCTTGGTAGATGGCAGGGCTTTAACTATTGTTTAAGGAATTTCTAAAGTCCTTGATGAATTTCACCTATGGAATTCAATACAGATGATTGTTGCAGATACCACCAGCGTTAACACTGGAAAAAAGAATGGTATTGTTGTAATGTTCACAACAAATGTTCACAGAGAAATGCATCAACAAACCTCAGTTTATCAGTTGTCAACACCATTATTAGATAGAATCCTCTGTTTGGTAAACTAAGAAAATTTATTTATAACTATTAATAGAAAATACTATTAATAGAATGTTTTTAATTACAAACCATCATTATTTTTGAAACCGCAATGCAACTAGACTTATTTTGTGTAGTTTTATTTAGAAAAAATTTTTTTTTTTTCTTGAGTTTGATTAAAACATAATAACCTTTTTTCTCTGTAAAATTCTTTTGGCATAACAAAGATGGAGTGTAAATAGAATACAAAAATTATCTTTTCACAAAGTTTTTATACAAGAGCAGAAAAAAAAAAAAAATCTTAATTTAATATCCAAGTTTTTTCCTGAGCTTTCAAGAAGAATTAAGTCTCTACTGCCAAAGTTTTCCAGGTTGGTTTTGAACCCTTTTTTAAATTTATTTAAAAATATTTAGGTTGGTTCTATATTACAACATAAATAAATTTTATTTATAAGATGTAATATAGAACCATGGATATTGTTTTTTTCATTTAATTTAGGAAATCCTATACTCTACCCTTAAGGCAGATCAAAATTGTTTCAGCTTTTTACCAAAAATACTTGATGCTGAGCTCAAATGTACCTTTCTTATTAGGAATATATGAAATTTATAAAAAACAAAAACACAAAGACATACAATAGTAAGAAACTATTATATTAAATCAGTATAAACTATTTATTATACTATTATAATAAACAATATTAACAAACATAAAAATAATATAAAAAATACTTTTAAAATTACTTTTTTAGCAAATTAAATTTTTCATTATTTAAAGTGATAAATATTTACAGAATCATTTATAAACAAAATAGTAAAATACTGTTTTAAACTAAAAATCAATTTCATTAAGAATACGACTGGTATGCAGATTTTGAGCTATGAATATAAGATTGCATGGCTGATTCAAGTAAACTAATTCTACGCTGTTCATCATCTCGTGCACGTCTTAAATCGTCATCTTTTTTCTTAATAAATTCTTTCAGCTGTTGAATCTCTTTATCTTTAGATGATTGCAAATATTGCATATCAGACTGAAGTCCTTGCAGCTTATTTTCTAAATGGTTTATTTTTTCTTTGTTCTCAGCATTTAGTCTTTTTTCACTATCAATCAACACATTTAAACGGTTCACTTCACCTCTGTATTGCACATCCTTCAAGTTTAATATTTCTTGTTGCTGCTCATTCTGTGATTTTAGTGACTCAAGCTCCTTATGACAACACTTTAGCTGATTTTCTAAATGTGTAGAGGTGGCACTTAATGTGCTTATTCTGTTTTGAAACTCATCTTTTGAAGTTATTAAACAATTTATGCGGTCTTCGTATTGTTTTTGTTTCAACACTTCTTCCTGGTTCCATTTTGTTTTTTGTTGTAACAAATCTTCTTCATGTTTCAATTTATCTGAAAGCATATGAGACTTTAAAAGAGCAATTTCTTCTTCGAGTCGTCTTTTTTCTTCTGAAACTCTTTTAAGCTTCTCGTCAAAAGCTCTTTCTGTCTCAGAATGTCGAAAAATTTGATCCTCAATTTTTTTATTGTATTTCTCACAAACTTCAACTAACTCCTCGTCACACTTTGATTTCATATTTATTAAACTTTTTTCAATTACTTTTTTTTCTTGATACAATTCGGTAATTTTGATTTCTAATTCTTTTATTTGAGATTTAAGTGAAATTATTTGCAAATCTTGATCACTCTGGATGGACTTTGAGTTTTTATTCTGCTGTTCGATTTGATCTTTGAGAAGACCTGTTTCAAGATTATATCGTGAACTTAAATTAGCAAAGTCTTTTTCATGCTGAATGATTTGAGCTTTTAATTCATTTACAAGCTTTTCTGATTTTTCAAATTGCTTTTCAAACAAAGATTTATCTTCTTTTAGCTTGTCATTCTCATCTTTTAAACATTCAAGTGCATGCTTCATTTGGTCAAAATGTCCTTTTGTTGTTTCTGCAAAACTCTCATGAAAGTCTTTTTCCTGTTTCAGTTGTTCAGATAATGCTAATACCTTTTTATGAAATTAAACAGAAAGATAAATGATTTGTAATGAAATAATTATCATAACTACTTTAATAAGCACAAATTTGAATTGAGTGGGTCAGAAGCCAAGGGGTACAAGTGACAATTTTACCAAAATTAAGTATAGAATTTGATAGAAGAAGCAAACAAAATTGTTGGTGGCCAAGGGATACAAGTGAATCTCTGCCCTGTGCTGCTTTCTACTGGAAAAACATAACAACAGCTGAGTATATTTAACAAAATACTTTAACTTTAAACAGCTGCATCTCAAAACTATGAAAATGTCACTTGTACCCCTTGGCTTCTGACCCACTCAATTAAAGTTGTCAAAATACAAACATATAATAATAAGATAATGTAACAACGCAATTGTAAGTTTTTTGGAATTAAATTACATAATTAAATAAATATTTTTCAAATTTATGTATATAATTATTTAAATGCATATTATATAACTTTTTAAATACATATATATATATATATATATATATATATATATATATATATATATATATATATATATATATATATATATATATATATATATATAATATATATATATATATATATATATATATATATATATATATATAAATATATATATCAGGGCTGGATTTAGCCTTTTGGGGGCCCAAGGCCAAAACATTTTTGAGGCCCCTAAAATAATTTAATTTTGGGAAAAAAAAAAAATTTCATTTTTTTATTTAAAGTTTTATTATTTAAACAAAACAGTGTGAATATTGAGAATTTAATGAAAAATAAATTTTACAACATTTTTGATTTTTCTACACATTATTTTTAGTTTTCAACTTTTTATGTTTATTAAATTTTGGGGCCCCTAAATGTTGGGGGCCCTAGGCCATGGCCTATATATATATATATATATATATATATATATATATATATATATATATATATATATATATATATATATATATTAACGAAGAAAAAACAACTTTTTCTATGGTACTTAAAGTTTGATGCCTATACAGCAATCGCCATTGAATACCTTATGGGTCTCGTGATTAAAGTTAAACATTTTAAGATTGGTAAAGATTTTAAGATTTGGATTGATAAAGATTTTAAGATTTGGATTGATAAAGATTCAAGGTTAAATTTTTGCATAAAAATTAATGGCAAGTGTGTAGTCAAGAAAATGAAGCAAATATAAAAGCAAGAAGGAAAGTCAAATTCAATTCAGAAACTTAATATCTATATAGACATGTCAACAACAAGTGATGGCACTAGTAATACCAGAAATTTTTTAAAAATCTATTATCTTAGGTCTAGGACTTAGTAATCTAGTATCATCGCTAAACATTTCTTATTATTTTCCAAATGACCCAACCAAATTTAATGTTTATTACTTCACTACGGCCTTTTGTTTATGTACAATTAAATAAAAACTTCTTGAGTCTTACATTAAACACACTTTTGCATGGTTCACAAACCATATCAAATTTAATCGTTCCTGATGATGATATTGATGTTTTTGAAAACACTGAGATGTATGAAACAAATGTAGATTCAAAATGGATAAAAAATTTTATGCTTCAACAAAAAATGAGAAAGTGCTTATGCTGTAATAAAATAGAAATACAATAAACAATGAACAAAAAATTTTTTAGAACTAAAATTTAATATATTTTTTTGCTTGCTATTTTTTTATACATGGTATTTTTTATTCATTTTTTGTTGTTGTTGTTAGAAATATTTTGAACTGTAAAAATAATAGTTAATGAACAAAAAATGAACAAAAAAAACCCCCTAAAATGTGAACTTATTAGTAAAAAAAAAAAATTCTTATCAGTCTTGATGCATAGAAGAAAAAAATTAAAGTTTAAAATTTTGTAGAAACCACTAAAAAAAATTTTTTAATAATATGACAAGTGTGCAAAATTTCAAACCAATTGGGACTTTATTAATTTTTGGCCATTTCCTCATTCAAGGTTAGGCCCCAATAATATTCCTTAAAATTTTTCTAAAAATTAATTTATCACATTTAATTAAATAGAAATTACATTATGGGTCCTCTGATTAAATTCAGATTAAAGGTAAACAACAATAATTTATATTTTGAAGAAATTTTAAGAACTATTTGCAAACCAATAGAAGTTATTGGAATGGGGACAGGTTTTTTGTAATAAATAGGAGGGTTGCACCTTCAGCGACATACCCAGACACAATAGTAAGCTATTTGATCAGTAAATTCCAACATTAGTACACAAAAGAGAAAAAATACAACTTTTAAACTTTTTCATTGACCATACATTGCATATAATATATTTTGTAAGTAATTATATACAGAACAATGAGACTATTAAAATATATTTTATTTATAATTTAGATTAAATACTATCTTTTGAAACAAAAATACATTTTTTAAAAAATTATGTTCCAATTTTTTGTAATATCATTTTTATAAAAAGAATTTTATAATATTATTTAACCTCAATCGACTACCTCTAAAAATAAATTACAAGATTTATAAATAACTTAAAAAAGTTCCTTTTATAAATCCATCTATGGAATGAATGTTAGAGATAGGGGTGGTCTTAAAACTAAGATCAACTATTTTTAAAAAAGATTATTATTACAAAAAAAAAAGCCATTCTACAGGTATGAAATTTGACAATTTTCTCAATACTGTGCAATATAACATTGCGTATAGTATTGAACCTTAATAAATTTATTAGAATACTGTGCAATATAACATTATGTGTAGTACTGACCTTGATAAATTATATATATTTGAAAAAAAAATTTAAACTTTCTTATTATTGATCAATAAACATAAAAGTTTAAAAATAATAAAAAGTTAATAAGTATAATACAAAATAAAATTATATAAAACTATCATTTTAATAATTCTCAATAAAATTATTTAATAATTATTTCTAATAAACAATAACATAATCTACTTTTTAAAATAATATGAAAATAATGTAAAACTTTATTTTTCTAAATTACAGTTTTGAAAAATACAACAGAAGCAATATATTGGAGATGTAATAATTGTATATACCCAATATAAACTCTTACTCTTAATATATTTTTACGTAGTATAAAATTTATGTTGCTTTTATATTATATTTCTCTAGTATAAAATGTGTAATTATAAATTACAAACTTCTGACCTGTTTTGCTTTTTCATGTTCTAGCTGTTTTATCTCATTGTGTAAAGACTTTGTTAGTGACTGATGTTGATAAAAAATTGAATGGTAATCAATATTTCTCTGAACTGCAGTAGCAATAGCTTTTAAGGAGTCTGTTGGAATGTTATTACCTAAAATATATAAACAAAAGATAACTGGTTAAAAGGTTAATTATCCTGTATTAAGATAGCATAAGCATTTATTAGAGTAATAAAAGTTTGGTTTTTTTCTATTAAAATGGCTGCTTAACTCTTCTCTTAACCATTTATCTTGAAAAATGAAAAAACCTTGACAAATAAGGCTGCTATGTAAAAAAAAACAAAAAAAAAAACAAGATGATTATGGTACTTGGAATACTCAGAAATGTAGTGGAGATTTCGGTACTTTTCAGTAACAAAGCAAGTGTTTTGTAAGCGAAACTCACACTCTCTCAAGATGGTTTACATGAGCAATTTGCGGCTCTCACAAAAGTATAATTCTTCTCTTAAAAGCTTAATTATGATTGTAACTAAATTAAACATTTTTATAGAAAGAAAAAAAATGATTGCATAAGCTGCAATGCTTTTAAAAGTTGTTTCAAAAAAAATAAAAAAGAGCACCAATGCAAATGCTTTTAATTGAACTGTTTGATAAACTATTTTATTTGATAAATATAAAATTCAAATTTAAAATAAAATTAAAAGGTCTAAATTATATTCATAAAATATTAAATAGCTTATCTGATAAAAAAATAAAATTATAACAATCTAAATTATTGCATAATAATTTTTAATTTATGTAATGAGTTATATATTTTACTTTAATATATTATTCACTTTTATGGTGGAATTTTTAATTGTTGTAATAATTCTAAAAATGCCTGCATTCTATTACTATAAGAAAATATAAAACGTTTTTTATAGGCAGTAAAAACCTTTATAGTTCTTTGTCAAATTTTTTTGACGCTTGTTATGTATATATATTCTTGTAACATTAACATATACAACATATTGTTACAAACATATGCTTGTAACAAGTATAAAAGCAAATTTCGTATTTAATAAGCAATTTTTTTTAATGAATAAACAAATAACTTGTGCAAAAACCAAAAGCTTCTAAATCACATCATAAGAGGAAGTTATAAGTGACTTTGGTGTCTAATATTTTTTTCTAATCTAATTCACTCTTGACGAGGTTGCACTATAAAAATAGGAGTAACTAGAAAACAAAAAAAAAAAGTAAAGGTTAAAGTAATTATAGATTGTACGAGTCAGGAAAACATAAAAATAGTAGAGAGCTCCAAAGCAATAACTCTTTTGAGCAGTGACCATGATAGTATTTGAAAAGAAAAAGGGATGCAACCTTTCAAAAATAAGAAAGTGGCTCAAGCTTTGCAGATAAAGCAGCCAACTAGATTTATAATAAGTTTTTGGATATTGTCGAGAAGAAAAAAAAGCACTATTAAAAGAACCATATATATATATATATATATATATATATATACATATATATATATATATATATATATATATATATATATATATATATATATATATATATATATATATATATATATATATATATATATATATATATATATATATCAAAGATATGCATATGTGTAACAGAAAAGTGTAACGTATATTCATGTAACTTTATTCAATATCCATGATTACATCATTAAAAGTTAAATTATGTCAGTTGCATATTTTAAAATATCACATTTTAATTAAGTTTAATTTGAAACCAGGTTAAAAAACTATTTTAAAGTCTTCATATTTATAAAATATTTTTAAATTAAAGGATATTGTTGTATCTTAAAAAAAATTTCCTTTTTTTAAAAAATTATACTTATACTATTTATTTCCTAAAACATTTCTAATTTTTTAGATTTAAAAATATGATTATTCTGCAGTTAAGTAGCGTGGATTTATTTAGTTTTTTAGCTAAAATAAACTCTAAAAAAAATTAACTAGTAAATTATCAAAATTTTCACTACATTATTTCTTAAAGTAAATAAAAATAGAACTTAAATGACTATTAAACATTTTATATCAAATTCAAAAAGTTTCAACAGAAAAGAACATAAAAAGCTAAGCAATGAATTATTTTCTGCTGCTTAACTGCAGAATAATAAAAATATAATAACCTGCAAGCTGAAGATCTATAATATACTTGTTATGAGCAAGCGCAGATAAAAGTGATCTTCCACCCAAAACACCAACATTATTCCATCTTAAATCAAGAGCTGATAATGTTTTATTTCTTTTAAGTGCAGAAGCTAACTCATGACAGCCTTCATGAGAAATCTGATTATTACTTAAGTTTAGTATTCTTAACGATGTATTAATTGATAGTCCTTCTGCTATCTCATTAATACCTGTATGAAGCATTCCAAGTCCATTCCATTCTAGAGATAACTCTTCTAGTGTTAATGACCTTTTAAGCAATTTTCCTATAAGACTTGCACTAACACTGCGAATATTGTTACCTTTAATGTCCAAAATTTTGATTACTTTATTAAATAAAAAAGAGTCCATTAGAATTTTTGAAGCTTCTTCTGATAAGAGACAATCTCCAAAGTAATACGCTGTAAAATACTGGTCACATGCAATACATTTAGCGAGTATACTACAATCGCTCGGTGATAAATTGCTACCTGATAAATGCAGTACTTGGTTACCATCTGCAATATCAGTGGAATTTTTACTTAATCGTAGTGCATTTAATATCCCCTCATTTGGTTCCATTTTGTTTTCATTGCATAATTGAAGATATTTTAGTATAAACGCATCCATACTTGTTAAGTCATAGCGAACTTAAAGAATTAAGCCAATTAATTACATTCCGAAAAAAAATTATTTGAAGACAAAAAATATTTAATTTTATTAAATATTTTTTGTTTTAGTTAATTTTTATTAAATTAAAAGGAAATAAACTTAAATATAAAATGTACCTAATATTACAGATACACAACATATAACACTTCTTGAAAAACAAAACAAAATATTTGATTTAACGTTGTTTTTATTTAACGTAATATTTATATGAGAAACGCGCCATATTATTTTAAATGTAGTTAAAGGCCGGACGTAAAAGGACATAAATAGCGTTGCCAAAAGTAAACGTGGTTCCAAACACTGATCTCAAAATATAAATATATTCTCAAAATATATTATATTTTGAGATCAGTGGGTTCAAAACGCCAATTCTACGTTGATAAATATCAAAATACGTCAAATGATCATACCAAATAATACGTCAAAATATTAATGCCAATTATAGTAACGCCGAAAAAAGCTAAAAAAATATGTATATATTTTAAATTTTAATTAAACTTCGCTTTTTTTACAATACAGTCATTCTGGGTAACTTTGAATTTGCGGGTAACATTGAACTAAACGTGTAAATGTTTTTAAATTTTTTTTTCTTTGGTATTTTCTTTGCCTGTTGCTTTAACAAAGAATAATATGATGAATTATCTTTTTTTACAAAAGTTTGACCAAAGAAAATTAAATTTTATTTCTCAAAAATAATGTTTTCCTCCATTTCCAGTTACACAGTCTAATGTGGTGATAACATCGTGTGTTTTCAATTTAGAATATTTGGTATTATATTGTAATTATCTGAATAGATTTTTAAGTATTTTATTGAATTATTTTTCGAACTTTAATACAAACTCAAAATAATAGGATTTAACATGTTTTTTGCTACAAAAAGGATATTTATTTCCACTTAGCTAAAATATAACCAAATTCAGGGTAGCTTTAGACAATCAATATTTTCCAAAAATGCTTTTTTTGTTGTCTGAGTAACATTGCAATAATACATAATAAATAATAGGCATCTTTTTATTATAGTATTTTTATTATATAATGATATATGATATTATAAATATTAAAAATTATAACATATATTACTAATATATTAATTTTTGATATTTATGGCTATCTTGATAGATTTAATAATATATTTTATTAATAGCAAATATGCGATTAATTAAATAATTTTCATTAATAACATAAATCATCTTTATATTTTTAGCATTCATAAAATGCCAAGAAAATGTTCGACAAGTCATTCTGGCACTAGAAAATATGGCACTAAATCTAATTACACCAATTCTACACTTCAAGAGGCTTTAGCCAAAATTAAATTAGAAAAAATGTCGATTGGTGAAGCTTCTAAAATTTATAAAGTACCTAAAGCAACATTATTTTATAAGCTAAAAAATAAACACTGTAAATCAGTAGGGCGCCCTATTGCCCTTAGCATTGATGAAGAACTTTGTTTTGAAAATCACTTACTTTATTTAAGTGACAAAGGTATACCAATTGGAATTAATGATTTTAAAAGTATTGTCAAAATCTATTTGGATGATAGTGGAAAAAATATACAACAGTTTAAAGATAACCAACCAGGTTGGGAGTGGTGTAAACTTTATCTTGACAGGCATCCATCATTAAAAGAAAAAGTATCTCATTGTATTTCAAGGAAACGTGCACAGATTAATTATTGTCAAATAAAATTATTTTTTCAAAATCTAGAGAAGGAATTAAATGGAGTAACGCCAGATAACATTTACAATATGGATGAAACAGGGTTTCATGATGACCCTGGAAAAAAAAAAACTTATTTTTCGTCGATCCTCTCGCCATCCAGAACTTATAAGAAACACAACAAAAACTTGTTACACTGTTGTTTTTTGTGAAAATGCCTCAGGAAAACTAATTCCACCATTTTTCATTTTTAAAGGAAAACACAGTTGGTCTGACTGGCTTTTCAATGCACCAGAAGGATCAAGAATGGCAACTTCTTGCAGTGGCTGGATGGAAATTCAAATATTTGAAGAGTGGCTGTTAAATCACTTTGTTCCAAATATTATAAATAAGGAAAGTAAAAAAATTCTGATTTGCGATAATTTAAGTGCTCATATATCTTTAAAAGCCTTAAATATATGTGAAAAGTATAATATAACATTTATATGTTTGGTACCCAATTCCACACACCTTTTACAACCTTTAGATGTTGGATATTTCTCGAGTTTAAAAGCTAATTGGAGGTCAGTTCTTAATCAATGGCGTAAAACATCCAGAGGAAAAAAGGTTAATAATCTGCCAAAAAATTTATTTACGCAGCTCATTAAATCTACTTTTAATGTTGGTAAAGAAAATCTAGAACATAATCTCCAAGCAGGATTTAAGGCTACTGGCATATATCCATTTTTACCAGAACATGTTCTCTCCAAATTACCCAGTTTTACAAATATAGATATTCAACTCAATATTGGAGAATCGTTTAGGAATTATGTTGATGATATTCATCTTAATTATGAAGTAAGCAAAAAATTTAAGTTACCAATAACAGCAGGGAAAAGTGTATCAGCCACTGAGGTAGAAGCATACTATAAGCAAAGAGACAATAAAAAAAAAAGTCAAGATAATATTCGAGCAAAGAAAAGAGGAAGACCACTTGGATCAAATAATATGGTTATGAAAATAAACAAAAAACTTAATATTTTACAAAGTTCAAGCATTGTAAATGTTAATCAAGTTATTGAAGACAATGAGCAAGTTCACCCGATCCTAAGTAAAATTTGTCGATCTCATCGAAATAAAATATCTCTGTGTTTTCCGATCTCATCAGCCGTGTATTTGCCACACCGCCACACATGTGATATTATTTTTCGATGTCATCGAGTTATGTTTTTTACGTATAAACCTAATATAATAATAAGGCTGGAATTTCGTAGCGTTGGAATTTCGTAGCGAAGGTTTTAATTTATTTAAATGGCGTCTAGAAGTTCACGAAGCTTTCGAGCTCGAAGAAAAGTTACTATTAATGTTGTTGGAGAATACAAAAGAAAAGTTACAAAAAATTGGTACGGTTCTAACAATGCTGAAACTCAACCTTTAAAAAAAAACAAAGGTATATTTAAAATTAATTTGCACTTACATACATAAACAAACATTCTTATTAAGAATGTTTATTTATGCATTTGTTTATTAATAATTAGACACATTCAAGAATGTGTGTTTATTCAAGGTCTTAAATACAACATTTTTAAGAATCTTAAGAATGTGTTTATTCAAGATCTTCATTCATTCACATTCATGTCTAACTATTAATTAAGCAACAATAAGGAACATATATAAGGCTTTATATATATAAGGCTTTATATAAGGCTTTATATATATATATATATATATATATATATATATATATATATATATATATATATATATATATATATATATATATATATATATATATATATGTATATATATATATATATATATATATATATATATATATGTATATATATATATATATATGTATATATATATATATATATATATATATATATATATATATATATATATATATATTTTATATATATATATATATATATATATATATATATATATATATATATATATATATATATATATATATATATATATATATATATATATATATATATATATGTATATATAGATATATAGATATATAGATATATAGATATATATATATACATATATATAATATATATATATATATATACATATATATATATATATATATATATATATATATATATATATATATATATATATATGTACATATATATATATATATATATATATATATATATATATATATATATATATATATATATAAATATATATATATATATATATATATATATATATATATGTATATATATATATATTATATATATATATACATATATATATATATATATATATATATATATATATATATATATATATATATATATATATATATATATATATATATATATTATTGTTATTATTGTTATTATTGTTGTTGTTATTATTGTAGTTGTTGTTATTATTATTATTATTATTAATTGATGTAACTGGTATGAACCAGTTACATCAATTATATTTTACTATAACATCTGATTTATCTGATCGCTGCTCATCCAGCAATCAAGACCGGCTTTAAAACTGTTAACTGTTTCTGAATTAACCAAATTGTTCGGCAAGCTATTCCACAAATTGGCTGATCTGTTAAAGAAAAAGTTTCTGCGATGAGCTTGCTTAGTGAATTATTTTATATTTTTAAACCGGTGACCTCTTGTTTGATTTTGTTGAAAATTAAACTTTACTTTTGTTTCTAATTTGTTGAAACCGTTAAAGATCTTAAAAAGTTGAATCATGTTTCCTCTTTTTCTTCTATTTGTCAACTTAGTTAAGTCAAGAGCCTTTAGACGATTCTCATAGTAAATTTTCTTGAATGATAGTATTAGTCAAGTTACACGATGTTGAACTCTTTCCAATAAGTCAATTTCACCCTTTTGATTCGGTGACCAAACCGGTACAGCAAACTCTAATAGTGGCCTAACAAAAGATAAGTAAAGTGATCTCAGTAGTCTAATATCTAAATGAACAAAACATTTTCTAATCATACCCAGCATTTAATTTCCTTTGCCATGATATAACTTGATTTTTCCATTTT
Source organism: Hydra vulgaris (assembly GCF_022113875.1). Taxonomy (NCBI): domain Eukaryota; kingdom Metazoa; phylum Cnidaria; class Hydrozoa; order Anthoathecata; family Hydridae; genus Hydra; species Hydra vulgaris. The sequence goes on along the minus strand of NC_061162.1, from coordinate 24,643,501 downwards.
AGATTGTTTGCGAAAATTACTCCTAGATCTCTTTTACATTTAGAAATATTGAATTTTACAAGCCATTCTTGATTCCACTTGAAAGATATATCAAGATCTGCTTGCAAAGACACTGTTTGTAGCAAATTATTTCAGTCATTTGTAGCAAATTATTTCAGTCATTATTTTAGTGTCATTAGCGTACAACATAGGTAGGTTTCAGGAAAATCGTTTATATATAGCACAAACAAAAATGATCCATTTTACTGACCCCTGTAGCACACCGCTGATAATTTCTAAATATATATTTATATATATATATATATATATATATATATATATAAATATATATATATATATATATATATATATATATATATATATATATATATATATATATATATATATATACATATATATATATATTTACATTAAATAAAAAGTATATGTATATATATATGTATGTATGTATATATATATATATATATATATATATATATATATATATATATATATATATATATATATATATATATATATATATGTATGTATGTATTAACAGATGTTGATGACGATGAGGTGTCTACCAGCAGCTCTCAGAACTACGATAATAATATAGTTATCAAACAATCATTTTATAAGAGATTACAGCCTCCATATAATGATATTACGAGGAAAAAGGCAGAAAATTGGTGTGCATTAAAAAAACAAGCAATAGGTTTAAAGTTGCAAAGTTCATCTGTATCACTGTTAGCAACAAGATGCACTGATAATGAAACTGGAAAAAATACTGAACCCTTGTTAAACATACCTTGTTGTATGTGTGATAAGGATGACTCTATAGATCAATTAATACAGTGTCCGGATTGTTCTTTTATTTGGTATTGCCGTGAGTGTTGGGAGCATTATCACCAAAAACTTTCTCTTTTTCATAAAGCTCGTGTTTGGTGTTCACAGGTATGTAATATATTCTTGAATTTAAATTTTCAATTCTAATATTTTTTAAATTTGTTAGAATTTCTAATTTAAAATTGTTTCTAACCATATTAAAGTTAAAAGAATTAAACCAGTTATCTTGACTTTTAATCAAGGTTGGGTATTTTAAGCAATATAACTGTGCAATGCGAGTCATCAAGTCCTCTTCTTGTAAATGTGTAAATTCTTTGAACAAAGAATTGATTGTCTTTGATTATTCAGGTACTATGTTTACTTTATTTTTAACTTATTTAAATAATTTCAATTAATTATATTTT